>JAOSBO010000006.1:19296563-19308761 GCA_027563915.1 Erythroxylum rotundifolium | reverse complement strand
CTAAATCTGGTTTTCGTTATTTTGTGACATTTATTGACGATTATTCTCGGGTTACTTGGCTTTATCCTATGAAATCTCGATCAGAATTGTTTACCATATTTTGTGCCTTTCATGTTGAAATTAAGACTCAATTTGACAAATCCATCTGCATTTTGAGAAGTGATAATGCTGAAGAATATGTTTCCCATACTTTTCAATCTTATCTCTCTCAACATGGTATTATTCATCAGTCATCATGTATTGTTACCCCTCAACAAAATGGTGTAGCAGAGCGAAAAAAACTGTCACTTGTTAGAAATTGCCCAGGCACTAATGTTCCATATGCAGGTCCTAAATGTCTCCTGGGTCGATGAAGTTTCTACTCCTTGTTTCCTAATCAACCAACTGCCTTCTTCTATTCTTGATGGTCAGATTCCATATTTCCATCTCTTTCCCTCATATACATTGTTCCCTCTTGCTCGAATTTTTGGATGTATTTGCTTTGTTCAAGATATGAGACCTCAAGTCTCGAAATTGGATCCCAAATTGCTCAAGTGTGTCTTTTTGGGATATTCTCGTGCTCAAAAAGGTTATCGTTGTTACTCTCCTTCATTGGGTCGTTATTTGGTCTCTGCTGATGTTACCTTTTTTGAGAATACTCCTTTCTTTGGTTCTCCTATTCCTTCTTCTTCTTTGCATACTAGCGATTCAGGGGATGATTTTCTTATTTATACTGTCAGTAAACAGGTAGTTTCTTCTTCCTCTCGACCTGTTATTCGTCAGCTTTATTCTCGAGGTGTGCAGCAGTCTATTGAGGTACCTCCCATCGGCCAGGACATGGACCCGACCCATTCTGCTTCGTCTCCAGATTCCCCACCACTTCCTGATGCTAGCCTTTATCTTCCTATTGCTCTTCGCGAAGGTAAACGCACATGCACCTACCCTATTTCTTCTTTTGTATCTTGTCATGCTTTATCTCCCTCCTCCAAGTCTTTTGTAGCCTCCTTAGACTCTGTTGCTATCCCATTGTCCCTTGCTGAAGCACTAGCTCATGATGGTTGGCAAGCTGCAATGAAGGAAGAAATGATGGCCTTAGAGCAAAATCATACTTGGGATGTTGTGTCCCTTCCTTCAGAGAAACGGGCTATTGGCTATAAGTGGGTGTTCATTGTTAAAATAAATCCAGATGGTTCTGTTGCTCGATTAAAAGCCCGATTGGTTGCTAAAGGATATGCTCAGACATATGGGGTGGATTATTTTGAGACTTTTTCTCCAGTTGCAAAACTTTCTTCTGTCTGCTTATTTATCTCCTTAGCTGCCATTTACAATTGGGCACTTCACCAACCAACTTGATGTGAAGAATGCTTTCTTACTTGGGGATTTATCCGAAGAGGTTTACATGGAGCAACCACCTGGATTTGTTGCTCAGGGGGAGTCAGGGAAAGTGTGCAAATTACGGAAGTCTCTGTATGGCTTAAAGCAATCACCTCGTGCTTGGTTTGGACGATTTAGTACTGTAATGATTGAGTTTGGCTTGCGAAGAAGTGCATATGATCACTCAGTGTTCTTTGCATCATCTAGTTCTGGGTGCATTTTATTGGTTGTATATGTGGATGATATAGTGATCACTGGAAGTGATGAAGTAGGAATCACAAGGTTGAAAGCATTCCTTGGGACTCGTTTTTAGACAAAGGATTTAGGACCATTGAAACACTTCTTAGGAATTGAAGTTTCTCGCAGTCATAAAGGGATCTGTCTATCTCAAAGAAAATATTGTTTGGATTTATTAGATGATGCTGGCTTTATTAAGGCAAAGAAATGTGATGCGCCTATGATACCAAATGTGAAGTTAAAAGTTGAAGATGGAGACTTGTGAATCCTGAAAAATATAGGAAAATTGTGGGAAAATTGAACTATCTTACTATCACTCGTCCTGATATTGCCTTTCCAGTAAGTGTTGTAAGTCAGTTCATGTCATCTCCTAGAACCTCACATTGGGATGCTGTTATTCACATTTTGACATATCTAAAAGGTGCGCCAGGACGTGGCATCCTATATCGAAATAATGGTCACCACACTATAGAAGGATTCACAGATGCCGACTATGCAGGAGATCTTTCAGATAGGCACTACAGGTTACTGTATTTTTGTTGGAGGCAATCTTGTTTCTTGGAGGAGCAAGAAACAGAGTGTTGTATCCCGATCAAGTGCTGAATCCAAATATAGGGCTATGGCGCAGACTTCATGTGAACTCATATGGTTATGCCATTTACTCGGTGAGATTGGATTTGTTCAATCTAAACCAATTAACTTATGGTGTGACAATGAAGCGGCAATCTATATTGCAAATAATCCTGTGTTTCACGAGAGAACCAAGCATATAAAAGTCGATCATTTTAATCGGGAAAAGCTAGAAGATGGATCAATCTCAACTCAACATGTGAAAACAGGGAGCCAATTGACTGATGTGTTCACCAAAGCATTACCGGGGAATTGGGTTAATTATATTTGTAACAAACTGGGCATGATCAATATCTATGCTCCAGCTCGAGCGGGAGTGTTACAGAATATATCAGTTACATAATTATAGGGATTATGTGGTTAATGTAAATATCAAAGTTATAGGGATTTAGCATGATTATAGGGATTATTTTCCTAGTTTAAACCTATGTATTCATGTATAAATACTTGTAGTATTATTCTAAGTAATATACAGAAAACTTCTTCTCATTCTTCTCACTATGGCTTATTGCCTATCTAATTTTATTCTAGCTTGCTGTTTCTATGTTATCGAGGAATAACACTTAGCTGGTTGAAACTGCTTTTGGGAGAAATTATAAATTTATAATGTGCAAGAACAACTTTAAGAGAGTTGACTGGCAATACTAGAAAAAACTATCAAGGTGTCGAAGAGATTTGTCGTATGTGATTTGGCTTACAAGAGCTAAAATTTGTTGCTGTCTTTGAATGAGATTTCTGGTTTCTAAATATTTGCATTAGTCTAACTGCGTAGCCTTTTGAGGGCAACATATTATGATAAGAATCATTCATTTAAAAGCTATTTGTTAATTTCGAGGTGATTCACATAATGCCACTGCTCTATGCGGTACCTATGCAAAGTATTAAAGTGACAATAATCAATCAAATACCAATCTTGATTTTGATTTGAACAGGGAGCGTGTCCAGCTTGTCAGAGGCAGTTTGTTGGTTATAGGAACCAAATAATTCGTTGTGGTGGTTGTCGTAACATTGTCTGGCAACCCAAAGGAGACTTCTTTTCTCGAGATGGTAAGGGACGGACAACACCAAAGTCTGATCCGCAGATTATTGACGTCGAATTTGAGGAGAAGTGATTGAAGATGCTTGACAAAGAGAATCGCTACTCTTTCTACTGGATTCTACATGACGGAAAGGTACTTGTTTGCTGTAGGATATTTGAATAGTATGAGAGATTACGTAGGAAACCCACCCTTGTAAAAAAAATCTGTAATCTTATTTTACGATCATTCGTCGGTTTGGTTAAATTAAATGGGTTAGAATATTGTCGCCTGCGTTCAAATATACCCCTGTTCTTTTAGTTTTAGGTGTTTTTAACTGTTACCAAAGCTAGAGCAGAAAGTACAGGATCAAAACATCTACTTTTCAGTCTGTCTGTAACAATGAAAGATTCTACATGGACTTCTAGTGAGGAAATTTTCTAACTATTACATGGGACTGAATTCTCATCCCATATATTTATCAAGATCGAAATAGTAAGGAATCAAGGTGTCGTTAATTATTTACATTGTGAGGAACTTTTATAAAGAATTGAAAATATAAAAAACCATCCCTTTTTTGAGAAATTAAATGAATATTGGATGGATGGAGGACAAATCAAGACCGAGTATACAAGTAATTTGAGCCGCAAGTAATAGTGGTATGATTCGTAACAGTCAGAAATTAGTAGTCAAGATTTTGTTTTCGTACAGGTACTAGTTAGTACCGACCTTTTGAAGTGGTACAAAAAATCATTAATATTGGAATAAAAATAGAAATATTTAAGAATTAAAATTTTTAAAGGATTTAATTTGATTATACCCGTCTAACAAAAGTCAAATGTTAACTAATTCAGTACTTTTAATCTGTCTTTCCTTTTCACCGCCCGCTCATCACCATCATTCGTTGCCGTCATCTTTCTCACTGCTCTCTTCTCTACAATTATTGCCGTTAGTTCGTAATGTTGTTTTGGATTTTGGTTGTTTCTTGTACTTTAGGACGTTAAATGCTTGATTTTTGTTTCAATAAAATGTCCTTTGTTACATTTTATGGAATATCCACATATATGACGTTATGTCTGCTTGTATCTCTGCAGTGTACTTGCTTCTGAAGTCCCAGCTCTGCTTATTATAGAACTTGATTGGAGGTCAATAGTGACAATAGCAATAGCAAATTCATTTGCTACCTGAAAAGGAGACCACATGAATGGAGTGGATACTGAAACAATGCATAAAATTCGTTGCAGAGATGTGAATATCATATGCACTAGCCTATATAGCAAGGACACTGCAAAATGGAGCCGTGTCTGCGTGTCGGACATGTGTTCGATACAGATACCCACCTGGCGTGCGGTTGACACGTGTCCGTACGTGTCGGAATTAAAAAATAATTTTTATCGGCTTGGACACGGCTCAAAAACTGTTGGAGACTGCTCGGACACGACTGGAGAAAAAATGGAAGCAAGGCTAAAATTAAGTAACTTTGGTAAGGTATTTTCAATGATCAACAAGATATAAATGATATGCTAATGCTATTTCTTTTGCAACAAGTAATAATTATCAACTTGGCAAGATCCTATAGAATCAATCACGAAGATGGAACTACAAATCTAATGGTATACCATCGCAATCTTATGAGATGTACAGTAGTAATCGACCACATGGGGACATGACTAACCTTCTTTCTCTCTCTTACCCATGTCTGGATATTAATACTCTAATCCAATGCTTGGAGTCTCTCTCGCTCCCTCCCAAAAATTCTTAAAGCTCTGTGTTTGCTCTCTCTCTCTTTCTATTTCTCACTTCCCCTTTATTCCTCTTCCTTAAAATCCTCCTCATTGAGGAGGAGGTTTCTGGCTGCTCAGGTTAACGCTCTCCCTCTCTTAAAGCTCAAGCCTCTTTGTTTTTCTTTTATCATATAATTTGAAGGAACAAAGCAAGCTTGTGATTGTTTTTGCCTATACTAGCTGTTGGATCATTTTCTTGGCTAAAAATGTTTTTGTTTCAAAATTTTGGTTTGAGGTTTTTGTAGAATTGCCTTGGTCATAATATGTGTGGTTTTTGGATTTGCAGCTATTCTTGACTACTTTGGGCAAGTGTGTATTGAAGATGAATTGTCTTTTCGATAACAGTTCTAGTGTTTGAACGCGCCTTTCTAATGTTCAATATATAATACTTTTTACATTTTTTTTGTATAAGATTGAAAGAAGGGTGTTAAAAAACATTTTCCTTTGGATAACGTATACAACAACTTATCAGCAACTACGACAGCAATTAGCATTAGCTTACGTTTTAAATTATGAGTGATTTGGCCTTTATGCTTAGAATCACTTATGATAATTTGAGTGTCTTGTTGTTGCACTTGATCAAATATTCAAATTATTCCACGACTTTTGTTTCCTGTGGCATGATTTTGGTGAGTGTTTAGTTGCTGCTTTGCAATGCAATATTGATGATTTTATGGCTGGACTGCTTTAGGCTACAATCTATTTTTAGAAGTAGCAATCTTCATGTGTGATTTTGAAATTAGAAATGTGCTTGGTTAAAAGTTGGTTTTTCTGTCTTGCTTTCTTCATTGACATAAAAATACTTTGTTGTTTCTTGATATTGTTTACTTGTTTATTAATACAATTTGGTATCATAATTAGGTATTTCAATCCACTATTCTCCTTTTTCCATGGCTTCTACTAATGGTGCTAAACAAGAAAATCCAGAAAAACTACTATGGAAATATGTGGTGAAGAAAAATAAAACAGAGGGTGGTGAAAACTTTAAGTTTGAGTGTAGTTTTTGCCATAGCTCATTCAGAGGTTCTTACACTAGGGTAAGGGCACACCTATTGAAATTGTTAGGCAATGGAATTCAAGTTTGTAGTGACATTTCATCCTCAAAGGTGATAGAACTTAAAAAAATTGACGATGAAGCTACATTGTTGATTGAAAATTCCAGGACAAGACTTGTCTCTCTTCCACCCTTATCTAGTGAATCTCAAAATTTCTCAACTGGTCAAGCATGTTCTAGTAGTTTTGATTCAAGAAAGAGAAGGGCAACATCGGGACCTCTAGAGGATGCTTTCAATATGCAAGCTAGAGAAAATTTAGATCTTGAGATTGCTAGAATGGTTTACTCTTCAGGATTGCCTTTTCATCTTGCAAGGAATCCTCATTTCATCAAAGCTTTCTCTTTTGCTGCTAATAATTATATTAGTGGTTATGTTCCTCCAGGCTACAACCAATTAAGAACAACTTTATTTGACATAGAAAGAGAACGTGTCGAGAAGTTTCTTCAACCTATAAGGAATATATAGAACTAAAAAGGAGTGAGCATTGTAAGTGATGGGTAGAGTGATCCATAAAGAAGACCTCTTCTCAGCATTATGGCTGTGACTGAAAATGGGCTAATGTTTCTGAAAGCAATTGATTGCTCCGATGATATCAAGCACAAGGATTTTATAGTCAAGAAAATGAGAGATGTGATTATGGAAGTTGGTTTTTGTAATGACATGCAAATTGTGATGGGCAATGCATCGGTTTTAGGGTGGTTGGTTTAATGATTGAGGCGGAGCTTCCAACTGTTTTTTGGACTCCTTGTGTTGTCCACACTCTTAACCTTGCTTTGAAGAGCATTTGTGCGACTAAGAATACAAAAAGGAACAA
Organism: Erythroxylum rotundifolium; assembly: GCA_027563915.1. Taxonomy (NCBI): domain Eukaryota; kingdom Viridiplantae; phylum Streptophyta; class Magnoliopsida; order Malpighiales; family Erythroxylaceae; genus Erythroxylum; species Erythroxylum rotundifolium. The sequence goes on along the minus strand of JAOSBO010000006.1, from coordinate 19,301,872 downwards.
TCTCGTGTATCAAGAATGTTCTTATATTTCACAAATCGCTAACAATGTTTCTTTTATTAAGAACTTCATTGTTAATCACCATATGAGGTTGTCCATCTTTAATGAGTTTGCTTCATTGAAGTTACTTAATGTTGCTCCTACTCGATTTGCCTCTACAATAGTGATGTTAAAGCGGTTTAAACTTCTCAAACAGGGGCTCCAAGAGATGGTGATAAGTGAAAAATGGTCTGCTTACAAGGAAGATGATATTGGCAAAGTTGAATTTGTCAAAGAGAAGTTACTGAGTGATAGTTGGTGGCAAAAGATAGATTTCATTCTTTCTTTCACCAATCCTATCTATGATATTTTAAGAAGCAAACATACAGATACATCTACTCTCCATTTGGTGTATGAGATGTGGGATTCCATGATTGAAAAAGTAAGAAAGGCCATATTTCTTTCTGAAACAAAGGATGACAATGAATCTTCAACCTTCTATGAAGTGGTCCACCATATCTTAATTGAGTGCTGGACAAAAAGTATTACCCCTCTTCATTGTTTAGCTTATTCTTTGAATCCAAGGTGATTATTCAAATTTAGATACTTTCTTTTCTATTAGAGATAAATAAATGGTAATTGATGAATAATTCATAACATGTTTTTTATTACAATTATATAGGTATTATAGCCATGAATGGTTAAGTAAAGACTCAAAACAAGTTCCACCATATCAAGATGTAGAGCTTACCAATAAGAGATTGAAATGTTTAAAGAGATACTTTCCTCATGTAGAAGATCGGAGAAAAATGAACATTGAATTTGCTAATTTTTCGGTTGGTAGAAAAGGGTTTGATGATTATGACTCTATAAATGATAGAGGTATCCTTGATGCAAAATCTTGATGGCTAGTTCATGGTGTTCATGCTCCAATTCTTCAGAACATTGCTCTCAAGTTACTTGGACAACCATCATCTTCATCTTGTTGTGAAAGAAATTGGACTACTTATTCTTTTATTCACTCTCTTAAAAGGAACAAGATCAAACCTAAGCGTGCTGAGAGCTTAGTATACATTCATACTAATTTACGACTCCTTTCAAGAAAATCTTATTATAGGAGATGAGTTTTCACCAATTGATGATGATCATGAAATCCTTGAAGTTGCCGATCTTTCACTTGATGAACCAGAGTTGGAGAGTGTGATCTTTGCTGATGAAAGCAATGCCAATGTTTGAGAGTAAAGTGATTAGAGGGTAGATACTTTAGTTAGACTTTTTGGTTGTAAATAACCCTGTGAATGACAAATTCTACTTTTGAATAGGAGATTGTGGACAAATTGCGTAATGGAATATATACTCTATGTTTTTTTAGAGGGGCTTATCAAGTCCCAAATATGTATGAACTATCAAGATGTTGGAAGTCTTGAAACACATCTATCAATATATATCATATTATGAATTTTGAATTATATATATATATATATATATCGTGCCTGTGTCCACCAAATTTTAGAAGTTGGTATGTCTCCGTGTCCGTGTCCGTGTCCATGTCGTGTCGCGTGTCGCGTGTCCGTGCTTCTTAGGCACTAGCTGACTTTAAAGCAAAATCTATGATGTTTTAGGATTTCGCTATAGAATTTAGGGCTTCCGCGGTTGAACTAAGGATAGAAGTACATATACAACTTCAAGTTGTAATCATCTTCATTGTTCTAACAAGTGAGGCATTTGTTATTAAGATTGAAATGGTTACTCTCATTCTTCAATTATGAAAACCAAACGAGTGTTAGAACTTAAAACTAAGGAATCATAAAGAAAATAAAAAAGGAAAAGGAGAGGAAAAAAACATAGAAAACTTTTACTCACTAATGAAGGAGCCTGAAGAAAACTAACTTGATCAACCAAATACTCACTCTTGTTCCCAAGCCTTTGCTTTACCTTTAATCAAATGGATAAATCACTTATTTCTTCTTTTTTTATATTCCAACTTATGATTTGACTCAATAATTTTTTCATGATTGAAATTCAAGTACATTGCTTAAGAATACAAATGCTGGCAAGCTTGTTCCATTCTATTGAATAGTTGTTATTAATTATGATTAATATGCTTTCATTTGCATATACTTTATTTTGATATAAAGTTATTGCTTTACTTTTTATATATGTTTATATGTATTTTTATAGAAAAATGAAGAGAAGTTTAAGTACTACTAATAACTAAACCTTTTTACGAAGATTCGATTATCCCGCTTGGGCTCGTGCAATATTGGTTCTTAATATGAAAAATCATACTATACATCTGCATTGTGGAAACATTTAAAAGGTGGTAAAATTAGCATATTAAAGAAATATTTGGCTATGATCAAAGGTGATGTGGAACCTTGCAAAAGGTTTAGCCATAATATAAAATGAGAGATTAAAACTTTGCTTAAAGAGTATTAGAATGAGAAATAAAAGGTAAAGAATGAACTATGATATTGGAAGTGAAGGTTCATTTTGCATTCATAATGATGATACTAATAGTAGAAGAGCTAGTATTCCTACTCAAGAACAAAGGATTTCTGCAATTGATTTAAGGAAAAATAGAAGATAAATATCTAAAATTTTTTCTTTATAAATAACTCTTAGAACTCAACCTTCAATTTGAGTGCATTATAATCAAAAGAAGTACTTAATAATGTAAAGATGGTAATAACTAGATCATGGTATGATACAATTGTGTCATTTAATGTTGCCTAATCTTACTAATACTAGCCTGTGCTAGATGCTATTGCCTCTTAAGGTCCATGGTTTATAGCTCTTTCAATTGATGATTATGGAGATAGTCTTCTGAGCAAGCCAATTAGTAAAATAAAAGGTTACTTTAGTGATAAAAGGTGATAAACGTAGATTATCATATGTTTTTCTAGGTGTTTAAGTGTATTTTAAAGTGTTTATAGACGACTATCATGTGTATAGGCTTATAATTATGTTCTTGTTAATGTTTGTATTTGTCTAAGTGTTGATTGGTTTATAGCAAGAATGTAATCTTAATTTTATGTTTCAAGAGATCTTTGATGTGTTTGTGAGTGAAGGAAATAGGAAATTAAAGAAAAGATGAAGAGTTTGAAGCATAAAACCAGTCATGGCATGTTATGCACGATCGTGATAGGTCTGATAGATAATAAATTCTAGCACATTTTAGCTTTTACAACTTGCAAGTTATTTTTTATACTTTAACGTTTCAAGGCTATTTTTGGATCCAAATTAAGTGATGAAACCTTAGAAAGAACCCTACAAGCCTCAACAACTATTTAAGAACAAGAAAGACCATAAAAAGAACCAAGCAACCACCAACTCAAAAGAAGATCATAAAGAGACATCAAAAGAGTTTAAGAGAATTCTAGATTCATCAATCAAGACTCTAATTAGTTTTTTTCCCGTTATTTCTTTCATTGTCTTGGATGTTTATTTGGATTGTTATGATGTTTAACATGATTATAGGTTTCTAAATCCATATTAGGGATCATTCTTGAATTTTTTTGCTGAACTTTATTCTTGTTAAATTCGATACATCTATCAATGCTTTGTGATAATTATTATGCTTATACTATTGTGCTAAAATAAGTTTTAAAAATACCTAGGATATCCTACTCGCAAGTATATGAGATAGTTGTAGATGATTATCGAGGAATCGTCTCCCACGAAGGTGAAATTGTTTCACTTAAATTAATCTTAAACAAAAATAAAAACAGATACAATCCTAAACTTTCTACCTCGATTTGTTAAGTGAAGGATTTTAAAAAAATCACAAAAATTAAACTGAAAGGTAAACTAATTTAACTAGAAAGAAACAAGAATAGATTAATCGAAATGGAAAATTCTTGAGAATTAATTTCACTAAGTTAATCTCCTATGCATGATTAAGGGGAAATGATTGGATAATTGTTTTACTAAAATTAATAGTTGGGTTCTAAGATCAACTCGAATAATAAACTAAATAACTTTCGTATTTGATAAGTTATCATCCGAATTAATTATGGAAAACTGATAATTACCACTTAAGTTAATATATTTCTAATTATTAACCTAAACGTCTATAGTTTCTTGTTCCATATTAAACTTCTTATTTCTATCATTCATTTAATACCAAAATAATGCAAAGTTTGGTCATGCTTTTATATCCATTCAATTCAAAAACTATAGCAAACATAAGACAATAACATAGTAACTCAATCATTCATATTTAACTAAACTACCTACATTCATTCTCAAGAAAAAGAAATCAACCCATCATGGAATAAATAAGATTCATCATCTTCATATACTTCAATTCCATCTTTATCAGTATAAGAGAAGTATTAAAGCAATAAACCAAGTGGATAATGAAATGAACTACTAAAAGTTAATAGAGTACGAGTGTATCAACTAATAGAGGTGTAAATCTAGTAAATCAATAGAGAAATATTGCAAGAGATATAATATAATGAGAAAAAAAGTGTTCGGAGAAGGGAGTTGCGGTGATCTCCTGCCACTCTCAAGCTCTCAGCATTGGCTCTTGCCTTCTGCTTCTACTTAGTTCTCATCTAGATGATTGAAGGCTCACACTACTTCCACCTCTTTGCTATTCTTCTTCTTTTGCTCACTTTGATTACTCTCTATTCTTTCCTCTCTTCTCCCCTTCTTTCTTTTTATTTTTTTTACGTCCCATAATGTCTCGAATGAGTCCCGAATTGCTACCAACCTCTCTTCTTTCTATTTGTAGTCTTATTTTAGGTTTAAGTTTTCAAGCCCTCAGAGTTGCAGTTGCCATGTAATAAGTTGGACAATTAAAGAAATTGTTGTCGTAGGTGTGCATACGGGTGTGACACCATTTATGCTTGAATTAATTATTGCATGCATTATTCACATCCCATTTCATCCTTTCATGCATAATTCTTCTATTTTTTCGTGTAATGTTCACAAGATAATCCAATTAACATGCATGTAATATTCATAACATTTTCATTTAATTCATCTCACATTTGGATCAAAACACAAGAATTTGTAACCAAAATCAAGATATGAAGGCTAGCAAAGTAAATAGAACTTAGACACAACAACTCCCACACACTTAAACTATGCTTGTCCTCAAGCAAAAAGAATACTAGACTATGCAAGAACAATAATGAAAACAATAATGTTCCCAAATAATGGTCAAAGATATCAACGATCATTTCAATAAACACAACCAAAGAAGTTGAAACTCATAATACTTTGTGAACAGATTATTCTCCGCATGCTTAACCAAAATTAACAATTACTTCAATTCAAAGAGCCATCAATAAGTGTGATAGACACTCACTCCACTCTCCATC
>JAOSBO010000006.1:19256167-19285147 GCA_027563915.1 Erythroxylum rotundifolium | reverse complement strand
TCATTGATGCCTAATTTAGGATTAATCAGTTAAATAGTGCACTTAATATCGCATATCTCTTACAATACCCACCTTGCTTCTGCACCCCCTTGGAAACTGTCGCAATATGGGATTCCAACTTTACACCTCTTTTTAGGTCAATTTATGTGTGGTTCTCTCTCACTCATCACCATGCTATTTTAGATCAGTGATATGGAAGATACGTTAAAAGACGTGAAAATCTTGTTATGATTGTCGTATTGTGTCTTCAGACATGTTATATATTTGATGATTGTATCTTGTCTCCAGACATGTATGTAATGATTTTTTTTCTAGTTCCCCAGATCTTGGATGCTGCGCTATTTAAAATTTTACTTGTATATGATCTGTGTTAATGATAACAGTCTGCTGGCTTAATGGTGGCCCCAAACCTTAGCTCTAGCACACACATATATCAACCTTAAAACAAATCTGCCCATGGCCACCTTAATGTTAGCCTTAAAATTTCATTATTTGACTTTTGAGGAAGGCCAATGCGTTAGTATAATAAATTTGTTGTGAGTTGGAAAATTGTGGTACTTATCCATCCTTCAAATTTGTTTTTGAGAATGTTGATCATCTAGGAAAGTTATCTTGATGTTACTATGCAGGTTATTCACCCTTTTAACTTAATGAGATTTCTTTTTCAATTTTAAAAGTTGAAGTGGCGGGACACTAAACCCCATGTAGACATTTAGTTTTGCTGATTTTATATAGTTATGTAGTTAATTATCTTGGAACTGTTATGATGCAGGCTTGGCTAACTGCCATCTCCTTGGCCATCTGCAAGGTTAGTCTTCTGTACAGTTATCCTAATGTGCAAGTTTGTGACCCGCATATGATATATGTTACATTTACCACAATGCTGTCAATTGCAGGCAGTTGATCTATTGGAAATGCTAAAGAGGGAGGAAGAAATGCTTTCCATGGTAAAGGAAAGGCAGCTGAAGGTACTATCGTATTTTATTCCAAGAATCAGTGATATGTTTCTTGACATACTATGTGCTATTTCTCGAATCTGCTGACATGCAATTGTTTGAATTCACTAGTATGTCGCATCATGTTCAATTACCTGTTGCGAGGAACTGAGGAGGAATATTTTAGAATTCTAATTTGTAGTTTCTTATCATTCTACCAAGTTGGCTTGCTTGAGAGTCTCATGTGACATTTGTAATAGCACATGGTATGTTTCTTAACATACTATGTGCTATTTCTCAAATCCGCGGACATGCAATTGTTTGAATTCACTAGTATGCACATCATATTCAATTACCTGTTGCGAGGAACTGAGGAGGAATATTTTAGAATTCTAATTTGTAGTTTATTATCATTCTAACAAGGTTGGCTTGCTTGAAAGTTTCATGTGACATTGGTAATTGAGCCATCAATTTAACTGCAGCCATGGTTATCTTGTCGTGTGATGCATGCGGATGCCCTTAGTATATTATTTTATCTTGTAAATCGGGAAGTTGACAGTTGATGATTGCCAATGCATTTCAGGAAGGAGACGGTGGTGAATTCTCCAAAACTGTTCTTGATGAACGTAGCAAGAGAGCAGAAGCTTGGCATCGAGATGCCTCCATTCGAGCACAGTACATTAAACCAGCCCAACCCATAACATGTGCTACTTTTGCGCAAGATGTTCTGGAAGGGAGAGCAAAGGCTTCCCAGGCTCATGACCACAAGCATCAGCCATTGATGTTTGGACCAGCAAGTATGCTGGGTGGAGGCCCAATGAGTGAGAGGGAAAGGATGACAGCCCAGGTTTTTCAACCTGGGTACAGGTGCGTTTCTGACCCTTATTCACAAGTATTAACACAATGCTCGATGTTTCAATGCTCTTTCAACTTGGAACAAGATTATCGTTTTTGGATTTGTGAACCTATGGTTTTCATTTTGTTAACTCAAACTTCTAAATGCAATTCTAAGGTTGCCAACCATGAGCATAGAAGAAGCTGGATTGAAGGAGATGGAAATGATGAATAAATGGCAAGAAAGGAATGCTAAGCTTATGGAAGAAGCCAACTCCGCATGGCACCGGGATAGTCAGCCAGTTGAAAAGGATGAAGATGATGATGATGACACTGCTGTGGCGAAAGCAAGAGCATGGGATGACTGGAAGGACGATAATCCACGTGGTGCTGGCAATAAGAAGCTTACCCCCTGTGGGTGAAAGCATATGGCATTTTCTTTTCCTTGCATCATGTAAACTTGAGACTTTCCTTTGTGCCTTTTCCGTTTGCAATTCATAGCTCTCGTGTTACTGGTTCTAAATCTTTTGATTGGACATTGCAAGGTAGTTTATAGGGCTGTAATACTATAAAGAAATCGTGTGGCCCTTTGACCATGTAAAATAATATGTATATTTCGGTTAATCCCCGAGATAACCTTTTTAAGTTTTGTTTGGTAGTAAATAATGAAGGAATCGAACAAACAAATAAGAATGGGAATAAAAAATAGGAATTGGAATGAGAATGAGATTACTGTTTATGAGTATTTGATATGTAAGGAATAAAAAGAGATTATAGAAGTTAATAATTATATCAGTTTTTGGTATCAAATATTGAGAATAATAATGATTTTTTTTTACTTATGCTTAATTATTATGTGATTGATTTTGTAAATAAATAATTATATGTTATAATATTGTTATTAATTAATAATTTTTTTATGTAATGAATAAATAATTAAAATTATTTTTATTGATTCATCAAAGTATTAATTTTTAAATAATTGTGTATGATTTTTCCTATAACAATGAAATTAAAAAATAATAAACTTAATTAATTCAATGATTTCATAAATGATGATGAACATGTTCATATTACTTTGGCTCGATTATTCGTAACTGCATATTTACAATACAGACGTCGTGATCAGTTGGACCTTTGATAGATGTTCTAGGTCGAGTTATTGATGTGAGATGGGTCCAAAAAAAGGGTGGTTCTAGTTATAATCTAGAAACGATTTGTGTATATATTTTACAAAAATGGGACATCAAAGTAGGTGATAAAGTTGTTGGAAGACATGGAAATAAAGGCATCATTTCAAAAATTTTGCCTCGACAAGATATGCCTTATTTGCAAGATGGAAGACTTGTTGAAAAGAGAAGGCCTCAATTTTATGGAATTGAAATCAAGAATTGAATTTATTATAGGATTTATTGTGTCCTTTTGAAAATTAAAAGACATTTATGCCACCACTCTAACTCGAACCGAGATGCTCTAGCACTGCTTTCTAAGAGCAGCGTGTTGCTCAAACAATCTCAAGCAACCCCTCCCAGAGTTGAGGAACAGATAATGATTATTTATACCAGAACAAATGGTTATCTTGATTCATTAAAAATTGGCCAAGTAAGGAAATTTCTCAATGATAATTGAGAAAATAAAAACACAAATTTATCACAAAAGGAAAATTAAGAAATTAAAAATTGACATAGATATGTTAAGAAGCAACCAAAGAGGAAGAGCAAATAAAGAGTTTGGCGAAATACAAAGGAAAAAAAAAGAAAAGTTTATGTTGAATAAATACGAGAGATTCAATTTTATTTTGTACATAATTATTTATATTTTATAAATAATTAATAACATTTTTTAATGATTTATATAATTATTAATTTTTATAATAAGAATAAATTTATTAGTAAAACAAAATAAATAATAATTAAAGAAATTAATATACAAGATAATTTTGATAATAATATTATGATAAGAATCAATATCTTGATAATATCTTCATAACTTGATAATATTCTAATAATATTTTTTATTTTTTATTCCCGATTTTTCATTATAGCACCCGCCTCCCTTTCCCTCATGAATAATATTTCGTGACTATTTATTATTCATTCTAGTTTTGTCATTTCTTATTTTATTTATTACTTATAACCAAACAACTAAAATTTAGGAATGTATATTGCATTCTCATTCTCACATTTTTATTATTGGTTACCAAACAGGACTTTAGGTGTTTGTTTTTAATGAATGAAAAGCTGCATATTGGAACAAACTTAGAATGACTACATAAATAAATTATATTTAAACCTTTGACTAAAATGAAAATGTCATTTTCTAAAAGAAGACACTTATTAATTTGTGTAAGCCTGAAGCTCACAAAGTTATAAGCTCCCTAATATAGAAAAAGTTAAGGCAACTCCATAAAAGGGGATCTCACATTATGGTACATAAATGAATAAATCAACAAGTAATCATATGGATTGGTGATTAATCTGTTGTTTTCTTACACTGGAGAATGGATATGTAGTAGGTAAGGTAACCTGGATACCTTAATTAGGATCTATGTTAAAAGTTGTTCTCTTATCCATATAATCAACTCAGTTTTCAAACTTTCTTTAAATCTATCAGCATATCTAACATTCCTCTCCTTCTATAATGCATACATAGCACTACTTAATAAAGTTTGGAGGATTGATCTATTATATGCATGATATGATGTCCTTTTTTTTAGAATTCATTTAATGAATTCTTCATAGTTGTTAATGAACACATCTAACTAGTAGACATTGTATTGATTTCCACACATATAATGAGTATTTACATTTGAAGAAAAGGTGCTCTTGAGATTAAGGGAATAATTTATAAAGCATATAAAAGTTAGGAATACTAAAAAAATTGAGTCTGTTGTGTGGGAAGTTTATGCTTAGTAGTCAACCCACGTAAAGGTTACTACCTTAGGAAGTACTTTATTCTCCCACATAATATCAATCTAAGGGGGGCTTTTGAACTTGAGGTTTAAGAAGCATTTTGAAAGACCTCAAGGTGAATATATAAGAAGAATGCTTGACCCAAATACAACCATTTAGTTTATTGGTATTAGGGAGATAACTGAGTATGATATCACCAAATAGACCAGTGAATTCATTCTTCCAAATATTATTGTTGATGATTTAACAGAGCTTCTTATCATTAGGGAAGAGATGAATAGGATTGCTCACCAAATTAAAATTGATCAAAGGATGTTGGTTTATCTGGTTGTCATACTATAGAGAAGCTAATTTACCATTCTCAATAATAAATTTACTGCTTGAATGGAGAAGTTGCATAAACTTTAATGGCTTAGATAATAGATGGCTTAATTTTGAATTTTCCGAAAGAATTTACCTTTCAAGAAGTAAATCTAGATCCATTTAGCTTAAAGTGCTTTAGAATTTGCTAGAATTCTTCAATTTGTTTTTTCCATCGAAGCTCTGTTGGTAAGCTTTAAGGGGTTGATACTGAGGCCACCAACTTTGTTTGGCTAACATTCTTCTTCCCATTTGATTTAGCAATAGGTTTATTGGTAGAGCCTAACCATAGGAATATTCTAACCTTCTTATAGATTTGATTATACCTTTCGAGAGAAAAATCTACTTTAACAACATAATTATTAGGAGAATGCTTCTTGTATTTCTTGGATAGTTCTTGAGTTAAGAGAATATTATGTCTAATCCATCTATCTGACACAAACACCCCGAGTATCACTTATAAGTGGTACAATGACCTATTTCAATCTCAAAGCTTATAACTTAGATTTGATTTTGTAAAGGGTATTACGAGATGAGATAGGTATGCAAATTGAACAGGAAGTAGGGTTATAAGTCTTTGGGATAAGGATAATAAATGTTTTTGTTTTACTTTAACACAACATAAGTTACTATATTTTTAATTTAAGATCAAGTTTTTTAAGAAAATAGAGTTTTTATACCATCGGGCCTAAGGGGCTTACCTAGGTTTTCATTGAAAACAACCTTTTCCACCTCCTCCTTAGTGCATGGTTGTTTTAGGAATTTTACATAAGTTGCTAAGAATTGAAGGAAGATAAAATTATAAAGAATCTAAGTTGAAGAGCAACAATTTTCATATTACCTAAGGTACTTTAGAAATTTGAGAAAGCTTCCTCACTTATCTTTTCATAAGTGAAGGATAAACCTCCATCTTGTTAAACAAGAGATATGATTATATTATTATTCTTCTTAGCAAAGATGGATTTGTGGAAGAAATTTGTATTTTATCCTTATATTCAATCCATAGAACTTGAGATTTGTATTTTAGCTATGATTTGTGAATCTTCACTAATTTCATATAAGCATTCAAAGGTTCCTTCTTCATTTTTAATGAAGAAACATCCCTTGGGTTGAAGTTAAGATCATGTTGGATTTAGACTTCTTGCTCTTTGGTATCATCGACATTCTTTAGTGATATGGAATCTGTGATGGTTGAGAAGTTTCAGTTTATGCTTCACCAACTTTATCTTCCACATACAAATATAATATTTAAAACTACGAAAATGACAGACTAAACCTTTTTTTTCTTCTCTTTCTATTGATTCAAAGACCTTAATCTTATTAGAAAATTATTGAAAGAGAGGGGGGGGGGGTTTAATGATAAAAAAAGGATATAGTTCTTGATAATAATTAGGATGAGGTGAGAGAACAAGGGATTACCAATAGTAGCTTTATTGTTAGATAATTTATGAAGTTGTTCCTAATTGACCAAACTCTATATAACTTCTTTCTGATGTGCTAACTTCTTCGTTGTTTATCGCTCCAACTAAAGAAATTATCCTTAGCTTCTAAGTTAATTACCAGTAAATCAATAATGCAATCTTTGAAATATTTTTTTGAGATGGTTTCTTAGTAACTGGACACATTTTGTTGTTTCTAGATGTGCCATTTTATTAAAAGTTTTGTCAACACGAGGACCTAACATCATATAATCAAACAAAAACTTTTCATCACCAAAATAAACTTGATGAAGATAAACACTCAAAAACTTTTATGTTTTTTTTTAGTTTGTTTGTCAATAGTAGAATTACTTGTGACTTCAGTAGTTTGTTTTCCTTACAAATTCTTTGGTTTAAGTGTTTTTGCAATGCTAACTGAAGCTTAAGTTTCTTAATATATTTTAGTATAATTATATAATCTTTGACATCTATCCATGACCATATTTTTTACTAGTTATGTTGTTAAAGTGGAGAAAAGGAAATATTATCATGCAATAGTGAAAATGTTGCATCAAAAGAATTTGTGTTCAATTAATATTTTGCTTGCAATATTATTCATCATCTTATAAACAAACACACAATTAATTTTACCTATGGAAGTGGTCATAATGTGTATCTTGTATTTCTAAGTTGTAAATCATAATAAGACCTAAATTCACATTAAAATAAGTGCTAGGAAATGAACCAACTTCTCCGTATACATTTTTTAGAAAATTTATACCTATAGCAAGTTATAGGATTTGTTTGCATTACGCACTATATCTCAATCTCCTACTTATGTTCTGAGATATTGGACATGTTAAGTCAATTTATTAGGATTAATAGAGATGATGGCCTATATGGAATGATTACTATAGGTATTAAGAAATTCTTAACCATGGTATAAGATTACTGATCAGCACTTCCTTATGGTTTTGAAGGCCAGAAAGACAATTTGAAACTTAAATTTTGTAGGTGAACTTAAATTTTGTAGGTGTGATTATGAAATTTGCTTTCTCATTGTACTCCAAATCTATATAGGTCCTAATATAATTTCATTTCCAATTTTAACTTAAAATCTTAATATTTTTAAACCTTAAATATTTTTCTCCAGGCAAACACTTTGTCATGAATATCCTTCGATTATTCTACTAGGTCTCGTTTTTTTATTTGGCTTGGTTAGTGTGTCATTCTTGCCTTTTGACATAAAGACAAACATTTTTGTCATGAATGCCCCCATTAACTTACCTATATCATAACACTCAATTAACTACTAGCTCTATTTTTAACCTAATTCTCTTAAAAAGGGCCAGCGGAATATTTTTCTTCTTTTTATTTTTGTTTTTATTTTTTTAGTTTTTTAACCTACCTCATTTCTTCTTAGTCAGTCATTCTCATGAAAGGGTACTAATAACACTAACCAATTCAATAGTTTAATTATAAATGTATACAAACAACAATCATAACGTGAAACAATAGACGTCATATCCTAAATAGCAGACATATTTATCCCAAAGACACTTAAAACATAAAATTCATCAATTACTATGACTTTAACATTTAAATAATCATGTTCAAAGCTAAACCAATTCTATTCAATTCTTGCCATTGCCATACACACAATGCACAAATATGCAACACAATATTTACATTATGTTAACCTAATCAAAAACTATCCAAATACAAATGTCAATTTTCATGTTTATGATATGCAAGGCATATACATTCTCATACTTAAACAACATATTGTCCTTAATGTCGAAAACAAAATAATACAAAAAAAGAAAAATTTAGAGCAAGAATACTTATGGTGTTTTGGCGGTGATAGCGTGACGATGGAATTTGGAGACACTTCATGGTATAAAATTTCAAGAGACACTTCATTGCATAAAATTTCAACAATTCACTCTTTACAAAATAAAAATAACAAACCAAAAACAAAATAAACTAAAAAGAAAATAAAATAAAATCCTAATTCTTGGGTTGCCTTCCAAGTAGCATTTCTTTCATGTCATTAGCTTGACGTACTCTTCCCTTTTGTAATCAACCAGGATCTATTATGATCGACTTGTGATAGATGCATAATTGACTATACTTTTATGCCTATTTTTGATGTAATTTTCTTGATATTTTATACATTTGGTACTTAATTTGTTTCAAGTGTGTATACAAATGACAATGGCCTTTATGGACTTAAAGGAGAGGAATTTGGACGAAAACATGATGTAAAGTGAAAATTTGACAATCTAGAAGGAATATAAGACCTTACATCTGCCAGTGCGTTTTCTTGTGGTTGTGCACTTTTGTGATATCCAGAGAATTCTAATTATGCATGGTCTGATGCATAGGTGCAAGAGACTGTGCATAACTTAAAAACCTAGAGTTCTATATAAAAGTGACATTTTGGAGGCAATTAGGGGAGGAGGTAGTAGGCATCGTCCTAAAGAGTGCATAGGCAATTTGGAGCTTGAGGAGCAGGAGATGAGGAGTTTTTATTGACAGATCCTCAGAAAACAAGATTGGGCATCTAATCATTAGAATACTTAATAGAGAACAACTAGAGAGATTTAGAATCATGATTATGTTTTTTTCGATTTAGTTTTCTGTATACGTGTATCTGATTTTGTGTTCACCAATATGTAACTAATTTTTCTGTTAGTATTTAGGCTAAATGAACCCTATTTGATACCGAAACATATGTTATTTTGTGAATGCAATTGAGTTGTTTGATTGTTGTGATCCAATTATCTATAAAATTAACCTGAATAATTCAGTTAGAAATATTAGGACTTTTTGTTAGTAGACTCAAGATTAGTTACTAGCATACCTTAGGAGTCTCTACATTCCAATCAATCAACAACACAATTGTATGACAAAAATCAATTAGTTAAGGGTTTAGGGGGGTTCGAATCATAGATACTAATTAATTGATATCAGTAATTAATTCAGTGATTCACCAATTCTCTGCTTTAATTGTGCTGCTTGTTTGTTTTATTTGCTTGATTTTAGTTTCCTTTATTAAGAAAACCACAATCACTTCTTAGGCTAGATAATAGAATAACAGTAATTACCAGTACTCATTATCCTTGTAGGATCAACTCGTATATACCAATACTAGCTACAACTATACTGTGCACTTACAATATTACATCTAAACTACTCATGAAAAAAGGTTAATCAAGTTTTTTACATCGTTGCTAGGGATGGGGATAGTACAAACATTTTGTTTTTATTACTCCAGTCATTACGTTTGTTTGCTTGTTTTGCTTTATTTTTGTTTTACTTTACATTAATTAGTTTGTTTTGGTTAGTTAATTTATTCCTTTAGTTTAGATTTAGACTCCAGGTCAGCTTATGACCTAAAGTAACAATATGAACTTACTAGATATATATATTGATATAGAAAAAATTGCACGGAGGAATCATCGTAGGACTAACCTTAAAGAGTTTGAGTTAGATCATCGAATAGAGGATTTGGAAGGTCATGTAGATACAGAAGAATCTCATAACTTGACAGACCAACCCTAAATGATGTTCGACTATGCTAGGTCAGACTTATCTGACACAAAATCTAGCATAGTGAGACTGTCTGTGCTAGCGAACAACTTTGAGATCAAGATGAGCATCATCCAGATAGTGTAACAATTAGTCTAGTTTGATGGACTCCGAGATGAGGATCCTAATGCACACAACTCTAACTTCTTAGAGATCTACGTTACTTTTAAAATAAATGGAGTGAACGATGACCCCATCATACTGTGTCTACTTCCTTTCTCCTTTAGGGAAAAAGCTAAGCATTGGTTAAATTTTATGCCTCGTTCATCACTTACCATCTCGAATCAAGTGGCGGAAAAATTTCTGTTTGAGTACTTTCCACCTGTGAAGACTATGAAGCTGAGGAAAAACATCTCTTCATACTCCTAAACTTAAGGAGATGCTCCAATAATGCCCAAATCATGGACTACCTTTATGGATGCAAATCCAAACTTTCTATAATGGGCTTAGTTAAGGTAATAGGCAATCCATCGATGTAGTAGCTAGAGGGATGCTAAGAAAACAAAGCACCTAAAGTAGTCTAAGAGTTGGCATAAGATATGGCCATGAACAACTATCAGTGGTGCTTAACTAGAGCACGAACCACCATTAGGCCATCTGGAGTTTATGAAGTAGATGTTGTAATACAACTAGTGAGTCAAGTGGAAGCCTTGAGTAAGAAGATGGACTGAATCACTATTGCTTCATAAGTAAGAGTGATGCAATTTGAGGCGTGTAAGATATATCACCAAGGACGAAATTGTCAATCATATTAGCCTAAACACATATTATTTAGGGAATGCTCTAAGACCTTAAAATAATTCTTATAGTAACATGTAGATCCAAGATTGAGGAACCACCCCAAATTCTCATGGGGTGACCAAGGTTAACAAAGAAATAACCTTCCAGTTGGATTCCAAGCACAAATAACATAACCAAGGAAACCAAGTATGGATGAGATGATACTAGGATTTATTTAGGACTCAAGAGAAAAGCATCAACAAACAGATGCATCTATGTTGAAAATGGAAATAAATTTGACCAACTGGCTAAATTAGCGGTGGAAAGACCTAAGGGGAGTTTGCCAAGTTTAACTGAAACAAACATGAAGGAGAGAATAATGGCAATCACCTGAGCTGTTGAAAAGAAGCTCCATGAAAAAATAGAGAGGAAGAAGTTACTATCGATGGTCACTTTGAAACTGGTGACAACCTTTTCATTAAAGCGAGTTAAGGAATCTTAACCTATTATCTCAGGCTTTGTGAGAACCAAGCATTAGAAGAAGAGTTAGATTATGTCATTGACATGTTGAAAAAATGTAAAGAAGAGTTTCCTTGTGATAGAATCCTTCCAAGAAGATCACAAAGTAGAGAACCAATGGATGAGATTTCATCAAAAAAAGAGGAACTTAAGAAATTGGAGAAGGAAGTGTTAAGCAAGGAGAGCTTCGACGAAGTGGTAAAAATACCACAAAAACAATGTGACCTAGGGAATTTTTATATGCCTTGTACTCTCGGAAGTGTCAAGGTGGATAAAGCTTTTGCAAACTTAGGAGTTGACATAAATATGATTCCTTATGTTTTATACAAGAAGATGGAATTAGGTGAATTACCACCAACTAGGATGTATAAGCAAATCGTTAATAGATCACTCTACCATCTTAGGGCCATAATCAGGGATGTACTTGTTAAGGTTGACAAATTCACCTTCCCTAGTGATTTTACCATCTTGGACATAGATGAAGATTTGGAGATAACCCATTGTCCTTGGACGACCGTTTTTCACTACCATCATGGCACTTATAGACATTTCTGGAGGCGAGTTGACCCTAAGAGTGGAAGACGAGATGGTTTCATTTAGAGTATCAGATGGTAATAAAAATTTTCTTGAATTTTTGGATGCTATCAAGATGAAGGGATCTTGTGAAGAATTTTTACAGTACTCCACTCACAAGTATCCACCTGAGAAGTCATAATTTCACAAGAATAAATCAAAGGAGAAAAGTAGTGGAAAGTATAGAAAGGTAGCTTACTTACAAGTTATGAAACCTATAGTTAAGCTATAATCACTTGATTCATTTAAACCACCTTGAGTGGAAAAAGAGTGTCAAGCTAGCGATGGTAAAGGATGTGCTGCATGGGAGGTATCCCATGATTATGATATTATTTTATTTTAGCTTTTATTTTTAACTAGGTTTAAAATTGTGTTTTTGAGTGTTTTATGATACAAGTTAAGCATTTCAAAGAAATCGTGAATCTGAATGTCCAAAATCATGATTAGTTTTAATTTTGGGAAGTGTATTGTCTAATGCACGATCGTGAACAAGACGATGCAATTTTGAGATTCACGTTAAAAATGCCTTAATATGACAAAATTTGTCATTTCCTTCTTTTCTTTTCAAAGCTGACATTGCCCTTCATCTCCCCAAAACCAAAATTTTGCATTTTTTAACCAATATAATGAGAAGCAAGTAAGTTTTCGCATTACTTTATCTTGGTTATGTATAATTTAAAAGGTTTTTTTGTGTTATTTATGGGTTTTTCAGCCAAAAATGTTGATTGCATGATTTTGGGATTTTTGGAGAATTTGCGTGTTTAAGGGTGTCGGATTTAATCTTCACCCAATTGTTTTTATCATTTGATTTGAGTTAATGCATGTGAATCGAGTTTAAATTTTACTCTAATTATGAAACTTTACGATCTTGTCATTTTACATATTTTAAATTACAATGGCATCAAATTAAGTTAATTTGTCAATTATGACATTGATTAAGCATGGGCTTATGTTTAATTTCATGAGTCTTGTTTTTAATTAAGTCAATTTTGTGTAATTTCAACTTTGGTGTTTTTAATTTCAATTTTAGGGTTACAATTGTCTTTTAACAATTAAGTCCTTTAATTTCATAATTACACAATGTCTAATTTTAATTTTGGAATTAACTAGTTGTCAAGTGATTTTTAATCAATTTTGTTTAAGTGTATATGTCTTTATTTGTTTTAATTTAGTAATCATTTCGTTGTTTAGTTTTTTGTCATTTGTTTGTTTTTGCAATTCGTACGTTTTAAGCATGATTGAACTTAAGTGTGGGGAAATAGTATGTCTTAAAAGATCAATAAATTAGTCTCCTTATAATTGGTTTAAAAGTTTCAAGCAAAAATGCCATGTATATGGTGAGAAAAAGAGACTATGAGAAAGAGGCATCGACGTAAGTCTTTTATACCAGCTCACACCCCAAAGAGGCGATAGATGCTTGTATTAAATGTCTGGGCTCAAGAAGAGTAGTATCATATACTTATGGATAAGAAATTTGGAGTCAATCGGTATATTGACTGCGAGGCTTTGGAGCAGGTTGGTTTAGCCCAACTAATAAGGGAGCTAGTGGAACTAGGAGCATGTTCCTAATTATTCAAAACCGTGGAACCACCTTATAAAGCTGATTATGAAGGTCTTTTCCACATTTTTTTATGGATAAAGGATGTTAAAATTAGGATCACCCTAATATGGTTCAGTTTTGGATGATGGGGGAGGGACATCAAATAAGTATCACTCAATTCTGCATCACTATGGGATTATACAATTGAGAGTATATGGAGACACCACAAAACCCATACCTATAAATAGATTTTGACATGCAGGTTGCCTCTGTAACAGTTTTAGAACAGACTCTGCATAAAGGATGACTACAATTTGTGCATATCAAATGCTTCAACATTGCATAGTCCCACACTCAGGTACATACATGGTATTTTAAGTAACAATTTGAGTGGTCGAGGTGACAGCTGAGGAGTAATGGGTAAAATGGATGTCTTCTATTTATAAAGCATGAGTGAGCGGGTGCCTATACATTTGGGACCTGCTCTTGTTCAATTTTTCCTGTGCCACAGTGAAGAAACAAAAGTCAACACAATTTGTGTTGGACCATACTTCATTAAATTGGATGAGAGAGTTGATCAAATCAATAGTGAGCCATCTTAATGATATTTGTCTGATTCTGCCATCCCATGAGCGCACCTCATCCACAACTCCTCCATGTAGTTAGGATTATCATCAGAAAGAGCACCCATCCTTTTCAAATTAGCCAGGATCACGCAATACATAAGACCTTTTAATTTGCATTGTATTTCTTTTTATTTATTTCTTGCGTATGTTTAATTTTCTTTTCATTAATTGTTTTGTCCTTCTGAACATTAAACTTAATTATCTTTCTATTATTTTCTTCTTTAGTGTTATTGTTATTTTCTTTCTTTCTTTTTATCTTTTCTTTGTCTTTTATTTTTCAAGGATAAGTTGAAATTATATGGATCTAACATTAAGAAATTGTCACAATTAGGAAAGTACTAAACCCCTCTCACTTACATATTTACTTATATTATGTACATTGAGGACAATGTCCGATTTTAAGTGTGGGGATCGGTTTACTACATTTTAAACTAATTCTTCAAGTTTATTATAATTCTGATTATAAATTTTATTAGCTGATATCTTGAATTAGTTGAGATCTGTCCATGAATACTATATGTTACTATTTGACATTTACTTAAATCGGTGTGCAAAAAGTGATGGTTAAAACAAAATTAGTTTTCTAAGTCATTTTTTTTGTAATCATTGAAATATTCAAGATAAATGATATTTTATATTATTTACACACATATTACCATATTTTTTGTGTGATTCTAAGCCGAAAGAACATATTTTTCAAAATTTTTAAAGCTCTTATTATTCTTTCATATATGTGATATCGTGTATAATAGGATAATTCTAGAACTTGCTTTATTATGCATGTTGAGACCATATTTGTTAAATTAGAAAAACTGACATAATAAAGGCACTTAGAATCAACAATTTGTTTTAGCCTATTTCTTTGAAAATTATCATACGCAAAAATTTACCTTTAGGAATGACAAAGTTGAGTCTTAGCCTTTTTCACTGTTTAAACCCAAATGATTAATCTTTATCCTATTTTTCTTCGAAGATCTTTTTATTGCGTTGAACCTTGAAGGTTATTTACATTATTTACTTGTTGAGACTTGAAATTTGTGAAAGTTCCAATATTTCTTTAAAAAGCATTAAAAAAGAATAGAAAAATAAAAAAAGTATATAGTACCATTAGTTTTACAATGAAAGGACCTATGTATACTTGTAATCAAGTCTTGAAATATATTGTGTAGTAAATTTCATTCAATTTAACCCTTTCTATTATCCCAATCATACCTTAACTAAGCCCCATTACAACTTACACAAAGACCTTTTGATTTTTGTTTCTAGTTTTTACATGACTAGTGGAGATGTGATTCTATTGCAAGCTTATGATAAGAGTTCTACTATGCATTGATTGAGATTTTGATGCTTTTATCCTAAACACTTGAGTGCATTAAGTGAAATCATGGTGAAGGAGTAAAGAGATATGTTTTTTTTATTTCAACATGATCATTGATGTGATTATTATTGATATTACATATGAAATAAATTTTGGACAACTTGACTTCGATTGTATGTTAATTTGATTCAATAGATATGATGATATATAGTACAAATGGACAAGTTGAAATTGATGACGGATTGGTGTTGTAAGTTTTATAATTCTGATTATAGTTTGCTTTAGGACAAGTAAAAACTTAAGTGTGGGGATATTTGATAGATGCATAATTGACTATATTTTTACGCCTATATTTTTTTTGTATTTTTCTAGATATTTTATAAAATTGGTATATATTTGGTACTTAATTTATCTAAAGTGTGTATACAAATGACAATTGCCTTCATGGACTTAATTGAGAAGAATTTGAATGAAAAGATGGCATAAAGCAAAGAATTGGCAATCTAGAAGGAATGCACAGCCATGCATTTGCCTGTTCATTGTCAT
The DNA here is from genome assembly GCA_027563915.1 of Erythroxylum rotundifolium. Classification (NCBI taxonomy): domain Eukaryota; kingdom Viridiplantae; phylum Streptophyta; class Magnoliopsida; order Malpighiales; family Erythroxylaceae; genus Erythroxylum; species Erythroxylum rotundifolium. Next base: position 19,269,252 of record JAOSBO010000006.1, on the reverse strand, counting down.
GATATTTAGAGAATTCTAATAATGCATGGTTTGATGCATGACCTTGCAAGAGACTGTACATAACCCAAAAACCTAGAGTTTCATGGAAAAGTGACATTTTGGAGCAATTGGGAGAGGAGGCAATAGGCATTGTTCTAAGAGTGTAAAGGCAATTTGGAGTTGGAAACGCAGAGTTTTATCGACAGATCCTTCATAACACAAGATTGGACACGTACATTGTTATATTACTCAATAGAGAACAACTGGAGAGATTTATTTCCATGATTTTCGATTCATTTTTTAGTATGTGTATCTAATTTCATGTTTGCCAATGTGTAAATACTAAAACAAGTGTTAATTATTATATGAATGCAATTAAGTTGTCTGATTGTTTTGATCCAATTATCAATTTCATTATTTTCTAGTAATATGATTTATTAAACCTTAATTTGATTTCATACATAGTGATTGAGAAATCCTAGGATTGGATAGATCTACGATAATTGGAAAGAGTTGATCGCAAAAGATATGATGATATAAATCTTCCGAATTAGGGTCAAACCCAATGGAGGGATTCATAATACGGCAACGCAATCCTATAAAATTTAACCTGAATAATTCAGTTAGAAATCTTAGGATGAATAGTTAGTAGACTCAAGATCAGTTACTAGCATACCTTAAGAGTCTCTACGGTCCAATCAATAAAAAACACAATTATATGACAAAAGATCAATCAATTAAGGGTTTAGGGGGATTCAAATCCTAGATACTAATTAATTGATATTGATAATTAATTCAGTGATTCACCAATTCTCTGCTTTAATTGTGCTGGTTGTTTGTTTTATATGCTTAACTTTAGTTTCCTTAATTAAGAAAACCACAATCACTTTTTAAGTAGAAAATAGAATAACAATAATTACTAGTACTCACTATCCTCATGGGATCGAACCGTATTTGTCGATATTAGCTACAACTACACTCTGCACTTACAGTATTACGTATCAACTACTCATAAAAAAAGATTAATCAAGTTTTTACGTCGTTGCCGGGACAGTGATATTACAAACATGTTGAGTTTTAACGTCGTTGCCGGGACAGTGATATTACAAACACGTTGGTTTTATTACTCTAGTCATTACTTTTGTTTGCTTGTTTTGCTTTATTTTTAATTTAGTTTACATTAATTAATTTATTTTGATTAGTTAGTTTATTCCTTTAGTTTAGATTTAGACTCTAGGTTAGTTTACGACCTAGAGTAACACTAAGAACTTACTGGACATAGATCCTGATATAGACAAAATTGCGTGGAGGAATCGTCGTAGGACTAATCTTAGAGAGTTTGAGCTAGAGGATTTGGAAGGTCACGTAGATACAGGAGAATCTTGTAACATGGTAGACTAGCCATGAACGATGTTCGACTATGGTAGGCCAGACTTATCTAGCACAGAATCTAGTATAGTGAGCTGACTGTGCTGGTGAACAACTTAATTTGAGACCAAGTCGAGCATCATCCAAATAGTGCAATAATCAATCCAGTTCGATGGACTCTGAGATGAGGATCCTAATGCACACAACTTTAACTTCGTAGAGATCTATAATATTTTCAAAATAAATGGAGCAAACAATAACCCCATCAAAGTGCGACTGTTTCCTTTCTCCTTAAGAGGAAAAGTTAAGCAGTGGCTAAATTCTATGTCACATTCGTCACTTACCACTTGGAATCAAGTGGTGGAAAAATTTCTACTTAATTACTTTCCCCCTATGAAGATTGCGAAGCTTAGGAACGACGTCTCTTCGTACTCCTAAACTGAAGGTGAGTTATCGTACGACACATGGGAAAGATTTAAGTAGATGCTCCAATGATGCCCACATTATGGACTACCTCTATGGATGCAAATCTAAGCCTTATATAATGGGCCTAGTTACAGTAATAGGCAGTCCATCGATGCAGTAGCTGGAGGGATGCTAAAAAACAAAGCACATGAAGCAGTCCAAGAGTTGATAGAAGATATGACCATGAACTACTATCAATGATGCTTAACTAGAGCAAGAACCATCATTAAGCCATTTGGAGTTTATGAAGTAGACGTTGTGATAATACTAGTGAGTCAAGTGGAATCTTTGAGTAAGAAGATAGACTGAATCATGATTGCTCTACAAGTAAGAGTGATGCAATACGAGGCATAACAGATATATCACCAAGGACAAGATTGTCAATCAGATTAGCGTGGAAACATAGATTATTTAGGGAATGCTCTAAGACCCCAAAATAATCTTTATAGTAACAAGTAAATCTAAGAAGGAGGAACCACCCCAAATTCTCAAAGGGTGACCAAGGCTGACAAACAAGTAACCCTCCACTTGGATTCCAAGCACAAACATCACAACCAAGGAAATTGAATATGGATGAGATAATACTAGGATTTTTTTTAGGACTCAAGAGAGAAGCATTAACAAACATACACATCCATCCATAAAATGGAAATAAAATTTGACCAACTGGCTAAATCAATGGCAGAAAGACCTAAGTGGAGTTTGCCAAGCATAACTGATGGATTTGGAAGATCACATAAATACAGAAAAATCTCGTAATATGGCAGACCATCCATGAATGATGTTCGACTATACTAGGCCAAATTTATCTGGCGCAGAATCTAGCATAGTGTGGCTGATTGTGCTAGTGAACAATTTCGAGATCAAGTCGAGCATCATCCATATAGTGCAACGATCAGTCCTGTTTGATGGACTTTGAGATGAGGATCGACCCGTATTTATCGATACTAGCTACGACTACAATGTCAGATCTAACTATCTTGATGAATTTTCCCAATCGATTCTTAACCTTTCAATCTTTAGACAAGAACACATAAACTGTAATGGGAATAATAATCAGCAAATGTCATAATTCATTTAAACTTGCACGTTGCAATTATATAAGGTCTACTGATATCCGTATGTATTAGACTCAACAAGTTAGAAGCACAAGTTGACCTTTTATCCTTGTTTCACTCAACTTACCCCTCTAATAGTTAACACTTGTTTCCAAATCATCATGATCTAAAATTAAGAGAATACTTTACTTTATCAGTCTCTCAACCCTAGCTCGGAAAATATGGCTTAAACTTTTATGCCACACCAGTATAACTTATCATTCATCAGGTTTCTTCTTTTCGTGACTTGTTCAACAAGATACGAAGAAGCATATATCTAATTCAGGGTAAGACACATTTTATACAATTCTATATGACAAGAAGGATGTACCATTATGTTTTGCATTAAACAACAACTGCACAACAGAAGCATTAAATACAAAATGTTAACCTTCTTTATCTAAAATTGATAAAATGATCAAATATAAAATATGTCGGGTAAAGCCAAAATGAACTTTACAGCAAGGTTTAGTACAAACATCCCTTACAAATATCACATCAATTTCTTCATTACTGTCAACCATTAGTTTCTCTCTCCCCTTATTTGGCTATATATTGGATGTGAACCTTACATCGTGGAAGCACCTTAATCAAATGCTCCAATATCTAGTCACTAAAAACTTAATACGATTATTGCAAAATTAGATACATAAATTGATAAGCTAAAGAGTTACCTGATGATCTTAGTCTTTCTTTCTAAGCCTCATACTTCTAGCTTCTTTATGTCTGTTGGACCTCTACCAGCACTCGATTAACCAACATCAGTATGTAAAGAAGATTTAGACTTTCTACCTTTGATATTAGCAGGTTTCATCTTTGCCTTCCCTTTAGTTGCTTCGAGCGCTGTAGTAGTAGCAAGCTTGAGTTTCTCCTCCTTAATAATGCAATGGGAAATCAAAGCATTGAAGTCTCATTCCTCATCCAACGAATAATAAGTCATCACCAAATTACTAAACTCTAGAGGGAGTGTATTCAGAGTCTAGTGAACTATAAAGACATCAGTAAAAAGAATATTTAGCATCTCTAGTCTATTGTGAAGATGGATCATTCTTGATATGTACTCCATCACTCGCCTTTCTCTTATATAACTTAATGAGAATAATTCTTCCATCAAGGCACTCATCTCAACATTAGGTGAGATTGTGTAACTTTGGGAGACATTACCAAGAAACTCCTTCACTATGCCTGTATTCGAAAGTCCATTAAGCAGATGATCAGGTATGGATCTCTTAATGGTCATGCATCATAATTTGTTAAACTGATTACAGGCTGTATAAGCTTCTTTATGAGCTCTCGAGCTCATAGATGTAGGTGGAGATGACCTATTCATCTGTATAACCATATCGACTTCATTTATCTCCATAGCATTTAATACATCCACTGTCTACTTCTTCTTATTGAAACTGATCAGGGTTTCAATGGTGACACTAATATTGTTAACTAAAAAGGTGACTACAAAATGACAATGTTTAGATCAGACAAATGTAGGATAACGACAATACTTAAAGCCATTAAATAGTATCTGTACTGAAAATCCAGTAACACATATTATGACACACCTGTGGGTTAAATACATAGTATATACAACTAAACCTCCACATAAAAGCAATCAAAGTCCAAATCATTAACTCTAATGACACTACCACCTATAGGTGAATAGATCATTCAAGTAACGATTTTCTTCCATCTAATGCCTTTATATGCATCTCAAAATCTCATGCAAGGCGATCACCTGTGGGTAGAATAATCGAATATGAGACAAAAGACATTGATCGTAGTTTTTCAAAGTGTGAAAGTTCTAATTAATAACCTTAATAATCCATAAGCGTATGGGTCATTCACGTAGTACCTAAGGTGTCAATCCCATAGGGAGGGATAATCTAATCCTCAAATCTAAGGCCAAAGCAATTCACAGAAATTCAAATGTAACGAAACTAAAACAAGAATGCAATTCAATCAAGAAATTCAATTCAAAAATCAATCAAAAAATATTAACAGTTTAGCAATTGCAATGCAAACTCAAGAATCAACCTAAGGAACTACCAATTGAGAGAAAGGAAATTTTTTACCTATCTTTAACACTAACCTATTTGATTATGAATTATTGGATTATTGGTCCTAGATTATCCTAGGGTTGATTGCTCTCTCTCGAGTTATAATTATTAACCCTAAATTATAATCCCTAATCAAATTATGGAAAATTGCAATCTCTCAATTAACAATCTATCCAAAACTCTAATTAGGGCTGAAGTTGTCGAATAACCTATCAGGAACCTATACGAGATCTCTCTTCATACAATTACCGATTTGATTAATTTCTTGTTCTTATTAAATCATTTAACTCTCATTAGCCCAATTTAATTAGTTTTCACATGATTCACCCTCTTAGTCTATTATCGAATTATGCAATCACAGAAATAAATCACAATACATCCAATAAACATAAAACAATCAGATTTTATTAAATCAAAGATAAAAAAACCCGAAGGTGAGTATAGAATATCTCAACATTCACAATCCTATCATCAAATTGCTATTCCCAATTCTATACAATAATACAAATGGAAATAACAAGAAATGTGATTCTAAACGAAGATGGGAGGTAGCGATGTCGGGAAACTCCAAATCTAGGAAGTACATCGATGTTGACTTCTTCTCTACTTCTCTTTTCCTTCTTCTCTTTCTCAATCTCTCAACAATTCTCTTTAGGGTTTCTCCCCAAAGTGGCTAATGAAAAAGCTCCTTCATCTTCTTTGTCTTTTTCTTTATATACCTTTTGTGTTTTAGGTAGCCCTAGGGTTTTTCTAGGGTCCAAAAGGTCCAAAAATTCCCTGAAAACTTATCATTGTTTATTGTCTGCGTGTTTGCCCGTTGTAGGCCACGATCGTGGCATGGGCTTTTGTCACAATCCTAGCATATGGGCCACTAATCATGGGCTAACTATAGTGCTTTTGTCACGATTGTGAACTGTTGTGCCACAATTGTGGGCCATTGTTTCTGCTCAAGTGTCTCCAAAACTTCTCCGTTCTTCGATGTTGACCCTAAAAACTAACAAACACATCAAGGTACCTCAAAGACATAACAATTACGCTCAAAAGCTTGTACTAACCCATAAAACACTTAAAATACAAATAATTAACAAACTAACACAATTCTAACTTAAACACATACTAAATGATCGGATTAATGGATAAACACCTATCAAACTATGCCCTAAAATATGATGCAATTTACACTTATCACATCCCTACACTTAAACATTTGTTTATCCTCAAGCAAACAAAACAATAAACAACATAAGAAAACACAAAACACACATATGCAGTAATGAGACAATGAATTCAACTTTAACGAAACAAATTTAACTACAAACACAATCCTTCAAGTTGTTCTAACTTATTAACAAGTGAAATCCGTGTCTAAGCACCTTGGACTAAATATGAAAACTAATCAAATTTTTATTTTGAGTGTTTTCACCTCCATTACTTGCACACACACATTGATAATCATTCAGTCAAAACAAAAGTGTAGCTATTCCTCAGTAGGTTTTCATGAAAAATTAAGCTACTAATAAGAATGTCAAAATCAGCCCGATTCGCCAGGCCCAACCCAGCCCAGGTTGACCGATTCGCCAGGCCCAACCCAGCCCAGGTCAACTTAGACCGTGGCTCGACCATTATCTTTAAAACGACGTCGTTTTAGAAGTTTTTATTTAGAAAATAAATGAAGGGCCACGGGCTACTATAACCAGGGGACAGGATGGACTCGGCCTTGCCCATTGGCATCCCTAGCTACTAATAAGTTTGGTTTTATTTTTTTGAAAACATTCGTTTTGTTGATTTTTCTTTAAAGACAAGAACTTAGACTTTTTACGCGGTGGCAAACATTTGTGATGAATGTCGATCTGGTTACTCAACTAAGTCATGTTATTGTTAAACTGCTTGGTTGGAATGTCATTATAGCCTTTTTACACAAAGGCACACATTTGTGATGCATGTCAATCTAGTTATTCAGCTATATCACATTCTCAACTGACTACTAGCTCTATTTATAACCTAAAGGCTAGTAGAATAGTTATTTTAGTTAACATTATACAATTTTTTTTAACACAAAATTTTACCCCACCTTATTGATTGAGCTAATCATTCTCATGAAAATGTACTAATAATGTCGCTTATTGGTTTGGTCTAAAATTATAAATGAGTATGGCAAATTCCTCTAGTGAATGGAATAACAAAATAGGGAATAACAAAACTCCCTGAATCTTACATAGAATCCAATAGTTTTCCTGGTAAGAGGGTGTTGTTCTCTTATTGGGTCTTCCTCATTCTCCCTCATCTCCTCTTCTTCTTTAGCTTCTTAAACAGAGACTTCCACAGCTTCTTCAAACTTGATGTCCATTGTAATATGTTCTTCATCCCTTTGTTCTTTAGAATATTCAAACACATCAATTGTCTTAAATGAGCTACTCTCCTTAGGATTCTTTAGTACATTATCATTCATGGTGAATATCACTTGGTCATCATTAATCATAAGTATAAAGTTCTTTTCATAGACATCTACTAAAGAAGTTTTGATGTTCACACATGGTATATCAAGAACTGGTAAATAATAGGGAGGGTTGGGTTTCTTTTCTTCATCCTCTTTCTCCGTCTCTTGGTCTTCAATAATGTAGTTTCAGTTTGGTTTTTCACTAATCCATCTAGCTTTCCCCCATTCTTAGGTACAATAGCCTCATATTACTCTCTTTGATGTATTTCCATATTACTTAGAGAGTCTTCCACACTTCTCTTAGAAAATTCACAGGAAAGCTGGCTCATTCGAATATCTAGGTTGTGAATAGATAAGGAATGATTTTAGTTACTTGCTCAATTTGTTCTTGTCGTCTCCTCTAACCTCTTCCATGTCCGTGAGGTTATCTATAGTCTTTTCCAATTTAGAATCTCATGAACTAGACTCATCTTACTGAAATCTAACTAGGTCTTGATGTCCTAAATGAGTCTTTACATTATTGGACCAATAGAAATCTGGGTGGGTTTGCCACCCTGGAGTGTACATGTTCTAATAAGGATCGCTAATTCTCCAACCATACTGTGCCTCGTTGTAGTTTGCAAAAATTCCTTGCTCCTTATGATATGTATCTTCCATCATTTTTTTCCCAGTTCTTCTTGGCATCTAGCTCTTGAGATGTCTCATTCTCACTCTAAGATGTCTTGTTATGTCTCTACTTTATGCCCCAAACTTCTTTCTCTCTCTTTTTTTTAACACTAAAGATAGTGAAAAAAAAGCCTTAAAGTAAAGAACTAAACTAATCGCCTCCTCGGCAACGACGCCAAAAACTTGATCGTGATATTTCTATATGTGTAAGTTCTAATTAATAACCTTAATAATTTGTAAGCGTACAGTCGTTCACGTAATACCTAAGGTGTCGATCCCACGAGGAGGGATAATCTAAGGCCAAAATAATTTACAAAAATTCAAATGTAACGAAACTAAAACAAGAACACAATTCAATCAAATAATTCAATTCAAAAATCAATCACGAAATATTAACAATTTAGCAATTGCAACGCATACTCAAGAATCAACCTAAGGAACTGCCAATTGAGAAAATGGGAAATTTTTACCTATCTTTAACGCTAGCTTAATTGATTATAAATTATTGGATTATTGGTCTTAAATGATCCTAAAGTTGATTACTCTCTCTCGAGTTACAACCATTAACCCTAAATTATAAACCCTAATTAGATCATGGAAAACAACAATCTCTTAATTAACAATCCATCTAACACTTTAATTAGATCTGAAGTTGTACAATAAACTATCAAAAACCTATATGAGATCTCGTTTCACACAATTACCTATTTGATTAATTTTCCGTTCTTATTAAATCACCTAACTCTTATTAACCTAAGTTAATTATTTTTCATTCAATTCACCCTCTTAGTCTATTACCGAATTATGCAATCACAGAAATCAATCACAATACATCCAATAAACATAAAACAATAAGATTTTATTAAAACAAAGATTAAAAAAACTTGAAGGTGAGTATAGAATATCTCAACATTCACAATCCTATCATCAGACTATTATTCCCAATTTTATATAATAATAAAAATGGAATTAAAAAGAAATAAAATTTTAAATGAAGACGAGATGTAGTAACATCGGGAAACTCCAAATATGAGAAGTACGTCGATGGTGGCTTCTTCTCCACTTCTCTCTTCCTTCTTCTCTTTCTTAATCTTTCAACAAACATCTCTCCAAAGTGGCTAATGTAAAAGCTCCTTCATCTTCTTTGTCTTATTCTTTATATACCTTTTGTGTTCTGGATAGCCCTAAGGTTTTTTCGAGGTTCGAAAGGTCCAAAAATTCCCTCTAACTTGACGTTTTTTAGTGTTTGCACGTTTGGCCAATGCAGGTCGTGATAGTGAGCCACATTTGAGCCGCCTATCATGATCGTGGCAATCAAGCCACGATCGTGGGCTGTGGCTTAGGCTTCTGTCATGATCGTGGGCTGACTCTAATACTTCTCTCATGATCGTGGACCGTTGTTTCGACCTAAGTGTCTCTGAAGATGTCGACCCTAAAATACTAACAAATACATCAAAGTACTTTAAAGACATAATAATTAAGCTCAAAAGCTTGTATTAACCCATAAAATACTTAAAACACAAATAATTAACAAACTAACACAATTCTAACCTAAACACATACTAAATAATCAGATTAATGGATAAACACATATTAAACTATGCCCTAAAATACGATGCAATTTACACTTATCAGACATCTCCCAACGTGCAAGCAGAACAATTTAAAATACTAACTCGAAAGGTCACTATGGTGACTGCATCCTCATCAGCACTCAAAAAGTGAACAAATATAAGGGATACATCTTTATTTTATCATCACATTCTTTATGGGCATATGGTATATGACAATGTAACTTCAATAAATGCAAAATCCGAATGCACATTCTCATTGTCACAAACTCATGCTGAAGACATGATCTGAAAACTGCATTTGAGACTTTCGTAAAGGAAAAATCTCATTAAAGTGACTATCGTGCATGATCGAACACTAAACCGACCATTCGAGACAGGAAAGCCCACGTATCTCCCTTATGGCAAGTTCGTTGCCCAAAAATTCGCTAAAAAATGACTTTAGAATGTCTTAAAAACCCTTTTTCGAGTGACTATTTTGTGATCCCTAACACTAAACATGAGACTCGAGACACAAAAGCTTGAAATATCTCCCTCATGTGATGTCCGAAGCATGAAAATTCACTCAAAATCGACTTCAGAACGTCTTAATTCCTTTTTTAGAGTTTAATTTATTACTGATGTAATAAATCTAGAAAAATGGAAATTTTCACTTTATAAATTTCCTGGACTAGGAAACTGAACCAAACCACCTCGGGGCAGCCTTACAGGAAATCTATTTTTTTTTTTGCCTTTTTTAGTTACTGTAGCTTATTGACTTCAGCACTATGTCAGCTGCTGACATCATCAACTGCATTTTTCGCTAACGTTCACGCGCTCATTTAACACACCAAAGACTCGTCACACATGCACCAGAACCCGCCAACCGACGCTGGGGCGTGTGCCTTACTTGCTAGACACATGTGCTGTTTATCCAGTGCCACTTGTTTTGTTCCCTCATAAAAAAGGCAATTTTTGGGTCAAATTTTTGAGCTTCCAGACTCGTTTTCACCCTATTTCTCAAGGCCAAACACTTTTATACTAATTTCACGCAATAATAAGCCCCAAAAAAATGAAAAGCGTCAGTTAACTCTCTAAGAATCTTGTGGAAAAAAATCGAAAAATTTTCATTTTTAACCACCCGATCGCGTCATTGCTCTGATATCATGTATAATATGTAACGGACCTTAGTTATATATCTCAGATTGAACATGAAAGGGCAATAAATGAAATAAATACAGAAAATACCTAATTTCAGCTCCATAACTTTGAATGAGCTTTCCGAAGTCAAAACAAACGCGAATTCTTCGCCATCTTCAGGGGAACTGCTCACCGGGACGTAATCAACATCTTTCTACAGTTTTCTTAAAATATAAGTTGTCTTAATGGGTCAGAGAAACCTTATGCTTACGAATGATATGAGCAACTGTAGGCGACCTTAACCTTCATATATAGCATCCATAATCGAGTTTCCTTATCACAGGCCTGATATAGGTTCAGTTCACACTAATCGTGATCTATTTTTCTCCTAGACTTAGACCCATTGACTTAGATCATTTATTAGGCTACTTTATTATTTTTATCTAGATCAAATTATAGAACCGATAGGTTATTGAAAAATCGAAAAATGTAATTAAATGTTGTCCAACTTTATGGGAAATGTCAAAATGTCCAACAATCAAGTCCATTGAAAAGCTACTTAAAAATTTTGTGGAGTGGAAAAACTTCTTCAAGAGCAACAGCTAAAATCAGCCAAAAAGACATCTACTTGAATAAAGAACAAGTGGGCCTTAGGATAAAATCTACAAGAACCACCAACAAGGTCTTAATGGATAAAATAATTTGGAGACTTTTCAACGATTAGGAGACTTTATGGTTAAAATAGATGCACAGGGAATATTTAAAGGGATGTAATTTTTGTAGTATGAAACCTAAGGATGATACATCCTAGACAATTAGCCAACTGTTGAAGTTTGAAGACTACTTAGTGAAGGAAATATAAGCTCATATTGGCAGTCGGAGAATTACCAGTTTTTAGTTTGACAACTAGTGTAAGCTTGATCCCCTATACTTACATTTATATTCAATTCTCTATAATTTACTGTTCCTACTAAGGCCAAAGAGGGGGTGATAATTAATGAGAATGAATGGCATTGGGTGCATATGGGAATGACTGAGATCTTTAGTGCCTTTCCCAACTACAGGCCTAAATCCTTTAAAGATGATTACTTCGACTGGCTAAGGCATAGATTTGGTAAGTTCATCAATTCCTTTTGTGCGTCCATTTTCAAACTTCCTCATGAAGTCTTACCTTAGAGAAAGTTGTCCTGGTTTAAGCATCACCTACATAAGGCCTCCCTCATTTTGTAAATGACTATTAAGAAGAGACTTATGACACTTGATAGGCTCAAGTGGAGTTCTAACCATTATGGCATATTCTTTCTTTGTAAAACTTTCCCATAAAGCATTGATCACTTGTTCTTTTTATGTCCGTTGTATAGACATATTTCCTCCACTGGTGTAACTTACAGACTCGTTCAAGCCAGTGAGATCAAATGATTAGTTGGGCTTCAAGAATCAAAGCTCAAAATAAGCATGGTCTAATAATATTTAAGTTGTGCCTGAATTGTTACATCTATAGTGTTTGGAGGGAAAGAAAAATCAAGCTTTCAAGGACAAGAAAATGGATCCTCATGAACTCCTAACTCGCTTTATAACTAGTTACTAGAGCTCATTATTGTTAAAAACTTGCACCTCAGATGCAGTGAAAGAATTATTAGTACTTGAAACCTCGCTTAACTCTTGGGATCCTCTAATACTTCCTCAAGATAAGCTGCTTCCAAGGTAAAACTGGAGCCCGTTTATCTGGCATAGTTTAGAAAACAGCCATGACAAGGCTATCCAACGTTCTGCTTTGCACTAGATAACTTACACCCAAGCTGGGGTCCTAAAGTAGTAGTTGGTTCATGTTCCTTTACGATCAAAAGCTCTCCAGATGCTTGTTTTTGTATGTTGGTTTTTTTCTTTTAATTCCCCTTTCAATTTCATCTTACTTCAAAAGAAAACCATTCAAAACCATGGTTAGATATTGTGTTTACGCTACTTAGACACAGGAATTTTAGAATCTTCAGATAAAGTCACATAATCTGAAGCTCAACACATGAAAAACACTACCTGTATAGTCCAAGCTGAAATTAAAGAATGACAACTAGACTACTCAAGCTGGACTTTAAGATATAATGCAGTCGAAAGCAAACTACAACCAGTGGTACATGCATTAATAATTGTTTACATTAACAAACAGAAATCAACAAATTGGCTAGATCATTAGCTATGTAATTGACTTCTTTGTTTTCGAGCACCCTGCTTTCCATGGCACACGCTCTTTCTTTAGATTCTTTGTTCTAAGCAAATAGTTCTTTTGTCACATACAGTTCGAATGATTGTCTATTGCATTGCGACTAAAAGG
>JAOSBO010000006.1:19219608-19234522 GCA_027563915.1 Erythroxylum rotundifolium | reverse complement strand
TTATACATTTATGTGTTGGGGTATAAATATGAGTTATATGTTTGAGTAGTAAATATATTGCATTTGTATGTATAAAGACTCAGGAGCTGTGAATCAATTAGCTTGTACCGAAAATTGTTGAAGTCAAAGGAGTTTAAACCTTCTTTCGAAGGGAGTTAGAGAAATTATATCTCTCAAATGGGATTAGGACATCCTAAGACATACATGATGAATTTTGAACCTAGGTAATGCATGGTAGAATTTATTTTCAAATAAATGTTAGTATAATTAGGTATTTAATAAATGACATTGTTTTGAATAACTCTTTGCAATCGGAGCGAAATTGATTTTTTTATTTCATATTTTGAGGAATGATATTGTTTTCAACAAACCCACAAAGTGCAAAAGACAATGTTTGATTTTATGAAACTACAGCTTTGAATAACTTTGCACTTGGATTGTAAAATATGACTTTCACTGCATGAAATAACATTTTGAAACTTATATATGCATAATCGAGTCATGTATGCTACATGTATGTCTTTTCTTTTGGCTTAGAGTTATGACAAGGTTCCATTTTATCGGTTGGACCGATAAATAAAGGCATGGTACCTTATTTGATTTTTGTACTTAATATTTATATATTTTTTGTGATTGATGAGGAAACGATTGGCCAATCATGTGCTGGGCATAACAGATTAAGCGTCCCCCATAACCTTGACATTGGTACATAAAAGTCGAGTCCTTATAACAACACCATTCTACAGGACTCGCTAGTAATTGCATACCTAGAGGTCTGGTCACCGACGAGGTCATCTCTTGAGGGTATGACGCGCTTGACAACTATAATCTTGACTCACCACAGATGAAAGTCGAGCCAACACCAGGATTGGTGGGTGTGCACACTAGTTTGGCCGACTAGTGGTGACATACATAACTGTTTTGGCCTATTCTGAGATTTGATTTTCTGATGATATTTGATTTTTACAAGTGATGCTTTTTTGCTTTTAGTGTACTGGAATTGGAACCTATGTTCATTGAAAGAGTGATTAATAGGCTAGGCCTATGTGGTTCCTAAACAGTATGGCATGAGTCATAGACTAGGTCTATGAATTTCTGTGTCATGCATATTCACTTTATAGGTGATTATGTGCAGGTTAGATGTGTAAAGCCATCCTTAGGTTATTTAGACCGTATTGGTGTATACCGGGTTCTCTTTGCAATATATGTTTCTTTCTGCTCATTGAGTATATAATGTACTCACCGCCTCTGCTTCCCAACCATGGAGGTCAATTTGGTGAGTTTGAAGTTTTGAGTAGATTGTGTGGTCTTTTGATATTTTCAGGATATTACCGCACGTGGGTAGTCTCTATTTTGTACGTTGTTATATAGTGACTCATAATTATGTTGATATGCTTTAAAATTTTTTAAATTAACTTTTGATTGTCTTGTGGTTTGTAAATAAGTTTACGTATGAACAATTTGTATTGTTGTTGAGATTAATATTCAGTAAGCCTTGCATAGTCGGGCTAAGGAAACTCATGTTGTTCAGATTGATATTCAGTTAGCCTTGCGTAGTTAGGTTAAGGATATCATGAATATCCTTAGCCTAGGTATGCGGCAGTTGTCATAGGCCCGATGTGGTTCCGGGTCATGACATTATCACAAATGTATTTTCTTATGATGCAATGGAAATAAAAATTTTAGATATAGTGAAGATTTTTTAATGTGAATAAACATAAATCAAAACCATTTTATGAGGACATGATAGTTTCAAATGTGGTGAATATTGATTTGACACTTTCCGAATATTTAGAAATTTAAGAAGAAACGGCTCCAATGAGCATAAAAATGTTAAATAATTTTGCTTTTAAGAGGGAACTTAGGTGAGTTACACGTCCAAACAATAGGCACAAATTCCCACTTACCTAACCACAATACACCAATCTCCCTAGAACACATTAATGCAATCCGGCTCTCCAAAGTGTTATAATGATGTCCCAGTTCTTTTCTAGTTTTACTTTAGTTATTTTATTAAAAAAATTTAATTGCTTTCATTTTCATTTTAATTTTACTTTTATTAATTAGAAGGTAGTTTTAGTTATTTTTAATATTAGTTTTTCTTGTTTATAATTGTCATAATTATGGGATGTTCAAAAGATACTAATAGAAAATAACGAAAGGCAATTCTAAAGTGAATCTAATTGTATAAAGTCAATATAACATTGGACCTACCACAAGTTCCAACAAGAAGCATGCTTGGAAGCTAAAAACTTATTTATCTTGCCACTAGCTAGGTCGAACATTTGTGGATATCTTACTTTTAGTTATAAAGAAAGAAAACAAAGTGATGCTGCTCTCAAAACCTAATATATTAATATGGGTAAGTATATGTATTATCCTTCCTTCAAAGAATTACATATCAAAGAAGTTTTTGAAGATTTTATTATTGATCTGAGTTAGAGAGATTTTGTGCTGATTCGTTGTCCTGTATTTGTTGAATTGATTAGGGCGTTTTATACTAACTTTAACTTTGACAAACTAAGTAATTTTACTTTAAATAGTCCCCATGTGGTACAATACATATTAATGGGTGTCAAATTTAAATAGTGTATCATTGAATTTTTTTTGGCCTTAAGGTTGAAAAATGATGAATATGCTAATTTGACTCAGTACAAAGAATATGTTGTGGACTATAGTGATTTTGATTCTTTTAGAATGTGGAAATTATTGTTTTCTAACTTGTTGGTTTATCATTTAAGTAAATCTAAAGGTAATGATATTACTAAGATTAAATGGATTTATATACAGTGTTTCTTAGATTTAATTATTTGGGAAGGAAGGCCACGAAGTATACTTGCAAATAGAGCTGAGTTTTTTTATTTAATGTATAGTATATAGAATACATGTTAATTTACTTGCTTGGTTAGCTACAAAGTTTAAGACTTTTAGCTATTCTAGTAATAACTTATGTCTTGGTTCCTTTATTATTTACCTGAATATTAATCTCAATTTGTTTGATATGACTGGCACTGATATGCATATAGGTTGTGAGATATATCACCTGGACAATGCTTGTTTAAGTATAATGAGGTTGCTAGAGCAATAAAAGAGAACATTTTGATTTTGTAGCATGTGATCCCCGCAGAGAGGTTCATCATCATGGAATGAAGAGGATTGTGATGTTCCACAACTTACGTCTTCCGACTCCTCCAATTTGAAATTAGCATCATGTTTTACTAGAGAGGTTGGAATGTGAAATTTCTAAATTGGAGAAGAATTTGGATGCTCTGCTCTAATTCATAGGGGTGATATCTCTATGCCACCAACACTATAGTACATCTCGTTTTGGGAGCTCACAACTTAAAGGAGTCTTCTACTTTGGGCTTTATTTTAAATTGATTATTTTTGTGGTATGTGAGCATCTTATGCATATTGGGGACAATATATGATTTAGGTGTGGGAGAGAGCGAGATTATATAATATGACGAAATTTGTGATTCATTCTTGGACTCATGAATACTATAATTTATATGTTGATTATTCCTCATAGTAGACTTAAAATTTTATGATTCTTGTTTAGAAATAATCCCTAAGTTGGGATACACCTTTTTTTAAAGTTATAATGGATGAGAGAGACAAACATGATCAGTTTTTTTTAATTAAATTACTTTAAATATCTCATTGTGCAAGACTTGGTGCATTTTGATACCTATATGAGCTTTTAAGCCTATATGCAATTCTTCATATTTGTGCTCATATACTTTTCTTTGTGGTGTGTTATCAAACATAGCTTGTTTATGCTCAAACTTGGTTTTGAATACATTTTGAGGCCAGATTATTGGTAAATTTATGCATGAAGATGATAGGAGAATTTAGGATAACTATTTTTGACCAAGACAAACCTGCCTTAATTTTTACCACCTAGAGAAACAATTTAAGCCTTAACCTTTCTTTTCTTAAATGCTAATATTGTTACAAGCCACTTTAGCCATTTTTTTATTGATGTCCTTAATAATTTTTATCTCTTGAACAAAAGGAATTGTATAAAACTTATTTACATAATAGTTCGACTGTTTTTATGAAAAATAAATTAGTTGATTCAAGTTGCATTATTTTGATTTTTTCAGTTTATATATAATATAGAAGAACTATGGAAAACATAAATATATATATACATATATATATAAATAAATAAATAAAAAGAAGGAAAAAAAACAAAAAATGATGAGTTGGTTCAAAAGGATGCTATCTAAGTCATATGAGTTTTGGACTAAATTGAGTTAAAACTTATGTAAATATGTTTGTATGATTTTCATTAATTGATATCATACCTAAGCCATGTTACAATCCTTATCAAGTCCCTTTGATTTGTGTATTAAGTTCATTTTTGTTCGTGGTGGATATATGATTCATGAGCAAACTTATTGAAGTAGCTTGCTATGCTTTGATTGTAAAGCTCAATCCATAAGAGGGCGTCAATTATTTTGATGGAATTGATGAAATGCCATATTTTATTCTAAAATGTGTCTTATAAGTGCCTGTTCTCTCAATTGTTATTTTATCTTAAACCATTACTATGAATTAAGATTTCAGATTTTTGGATAATTGAAAGAAGATAAGAGATTATTATAAAGATGATTGATGTATGCTTTAAGACAAGCATAAGTTCGGTATGGGAGAATTTAATAAAATATGGTTTGGTTATATTACTTAGATAAGACTGATACAGAGGAATTTGATAAAAATATGATTTGATTATATTACCTAGATCTATCTCTTTTGTTTTGGCTATATTTTAGTGCTTAAATGGGAAACTAATATTTATTTTTTTAGGAGATGATGAGCGGAGATTAGATCAAATTAGAGAATTATTGGTCAAAATCACGAATTTTGGAAAAGTGGATAAATTACTACAGTGGATAAGGCGATATCACACCTAATACCAGATTTACCTCAAAAGTTTGAATTCAGTTAGAAAACTTATTTACAACCTATTATGTAGGGATTTGCATTTGGTTAGATAAGAATCTATACAAGATAGAGGGAGGCTAAGTTTTAAGTAGGAAGAAAAACACTTCCAACCCTTCTACCCATAATTATATTTTCATTTTTTTTGTAATTTTCTCTTCATCTTTCATCATTTTTTCTATTTTTGGTGTTGGAACTAAATCTATGTGTGGCTAAAGCCAAACATTCTGATTCAAAGGGATTCAAAACTTCAATTATAATCTTATGAGGTTTTGTTCTAATCTTAGATTTTATTTCAATTCAAATATTTCTTATTTTATGTTCTTATGTTTTATTAATAATTACTATTTATTAATTTAACAAATTAATTTAATGTTGATTATTTTATAGCTATCCATGAATTTATTGATCCATCATTGTCATGAATGATTGATACAAATATCAAACAAGTTATTTATGAATTTGTATATTTAACTTATGAGAAATATGAAAACTAAATTGAATAGTTGTAGCTTTCTCAATTATTTAATTTAAGGTTTAGTATTTTTCACTAAGCTTATTATTGTCATTTAATTGATATGGAATGCTATTATACCCATTTAATTAATGGTAAGCTTTGATTTGAATGCAGAGTTTGAACCATTTAATTTAGAAAAATTTGAAACTTATTATGGATATCCTAGTAGGTTTTAGACTAACTACTTGAATTGTGAACAATGTTCCTTTTAGACTAATGATCAATGTTACAATTAGATGAGATATTTTCCTTGAATTGGAATTAAGTATTCCTAAATTTCTCATTTTAATACTTAATTAATTTATTTTGATTCTTGTTAAATCTAACTTATTAGTTAATTAATCATAAACCCCTATTTTATTTTAGCAATTGAAATTAAAAAACTAGTATTTCATTCAACTTGGTTCTATGACTACTATAAAAGTTTAGTGAATTAAAATTAATTTTGAGGTCTTCGACAACTGCTCATTTAGCTATAGTTAGTTCAATATCCACATAGGATTTGACATCAAGGGGTACATACACACCAGATGTCCCAACTGGACTAAGGTTTATTAGGACTTCCCTGATATTGATTTCCTTATTCACCCACGAGGTTTAAGACTTTTGGTTTCTACCTTCCCGTTATAAGGTTTCATGGAAAAACTACTTGTGCCATAACAACACAATTGTGGTGATTCGAAGAGACCTATTTTTCATGCATCGCATGCAAAATATAATGTGATGCCATTTAGGACATGAATTTATTCAGCTTATTCAAACCTACTTTCACCGATCAAACTTTGATATAGGAATCTCAATTTTGGCCTGACCCGCTTGGCCTGGTTTGACCCAGTCCAATTTTGTCCCAAGTTGATCAAGCCACGAGCCAAAATTGCTCGACCCAAAAGGTCGAGCATGGGCTAACCTATAGCCCAACTGGAACAATAAAAACTACATTATTTTAAATTTTTTAGAAAATATTAAAGATGGGTCGAGATGGCCCCATCTGCCAATGCTTTGTCCAGTCATTGGTTGTCCAACCTGGTCCTGGTCTAGCCCATTAACATCCTTACTTTGATACGATTAGTGGTAGGTCAGTTATAACGTGATTATTGAGGAGATTGAGATTGTTAGGTAATGAGAGAGATTTGATAGTTGTCTGCACTCTCTTTTCGTTCAATATGGACATTGTTTGAGCGATGAGGATGGTTAAGTTTCAAAAAGAAGCACTTGGGCAACACTTTATACTAATCAAAACACCGTCTAGAGTAGTATATGAGATACCTATATCAGGATATTAAGCTAGTGATAAGGATCATGAGAGACGATCAATATCATCCCAAGCTTTAATTACGTTGCCACCTACTATAACGTATATTGAGTAATATATGTATCAGATTATAAATATACCAGTGACGTAGATGCATCATATAGGTGTTAAGATACTACATCTACCAGTCCATCCACTACATATAACATATGTTAAGTCTTAGCAGGAGATTAAGGGTTAAAGAGAAGACCACAAAAAATAGTAATAGGGCCTAATAAAGACACCAATGATCATATAGAGAATGAGGCTCATGATTAGAATGTCTAGTACCCTGTCTCTCAATTTGTTGAAGGATTTAAAGTGTTAGACTATTGAGTCACATGAGTGGCATCATATAGATTGAATTTAATACATTCATGACATGATTTTATAATTGTATTCAAATGCATAATATTAGCATACACATATGAATTGTAAGTTAGACAAATTACACTCAATTTACGTATTTTGGGGTATGAAACTAAAATAAATGTGCATTTCCAATATCTTGTACTTTGATTTACCAATCATAAGAATTGATGGATTATAATTAGTAACTTGGAATTAATTGTTACCATTGAGAGATTGATGAATTAATATGTACACCTAGTCTAGGAAAAATGTCAAGTGGCATGACAAGTTGACATATGGAAAATTAGGGTGACTAAGCCTATAAAAATGAGTGACATTTGGTATGAAAAATTTAGTAATAATTAGCATAGGTAATTAATTGACATATGGCAGCAATGATTGAGTGACAATGGTAGTACTTTTTTGTGACAGTTGGTAGCCTTATAGAAGGACATGTGTGCCAGCTAGGCATGTTTCTTACTAAACATATGATAAGTATCCCTAAAACAAGAACATGTATCCTTGACTTAAAGCATTGAGTGTCAGCTTCTTATTTTTTTTACTACTATAGACTCTCTTCTCCTTCTTCTCACTGTCAAAGCCCTAACAGTTTTGAAAATTCTACTTTACTTCTATTCATAATCACTTCAAGATCCATCCAAAATCCTATATCAAGAAAGCTATAACCTACTATCTTCTATATTGTTATCTTCTTATTGCTGAAAACCAATCTACTTCCACCTTGAATTTGAGATGATCTTGTATGTATGGAGAGCTAAGTTACCTTGGTGGAACTTAAGCTAAACAAGTAAGTAAAGTATTGATTTTTCTAGCATGTTATAATAGAGAGTTTGTGATGATTAAATTGGAATGGATTGCATGAGTGTTGATGATGAAATGAGTTCCAGAAAATGATGCTTGAATGATAGTTTCTGTTTTGGTTTTTGACGCAAGAAAGAAAATAGTTTATAAGCTACCAAATGAATGATTTTGAGTTAGGATTGAAGATGAAATTGATAAGGAATTGAAGTATAATTAAGGTATAATTGAGGTATGATTAATGGACTATTATAAAGATGTTTTGAATTTGGTATAATAGTGTTAGAATCTAGAAACAAATTAAAGGAAATGGATGGTAAACTTTCGGGTCACTTATCCCATGATTGTCGGAAGGTCTACCACAATCGTGGGCAATGCTTTGAAATGGAAAAATTCTGTTTTGTGTAATTGTTGAACCATATAAGGATAAGTCACTTTACATTGGTGTATTTAAACTTGATTGGGGCTTGAACTAAAGACTTGATTGAGGCTTGAAAGGAACCTAAATTGTTTCTTGATTCATTAGTTAAGGGTTTGATAAGTTTAGGTTGTTAATTGATATCCTAACTTAAGAAATGGATTGTCTTGATATCAATGTAGTGAAATCTAGAAATTATAAGTTGTCAAAGGAATTCAAATGTTCTTATGAATGTAAATATGATTCAAACAGTATGAGTAATGTGTATTAGATATAAATGAATGAACATTGGATAACATAAAGCAATTATGAGTGAGAATTGGATAATTATATGAACATATGTGATTGATGAATAAATCAAGCTTATATGTGATTGATGAATAAATCAAGCTTACTTAAGGTATAAACATAATTGAAAAATGGTAGTATACAAGCTATAAAGTTTGAATGATCTAAAGGCGTATAAGTACAGTCAAGATCTTTGTATATTAATACATACCTGGAAGGTCAATTGAGCATGCATTGAAATATGATATATATACATGTGAATGATTAAATAATCATAAGATTGACAACTTAATGGTGTGTGAAGTATGTGTGTATTGCATGAAGATAGATAAACAAGTTTATCGTCAACATCTAGACATTGCCAAATCATCAAGGCAATAGCTTATCTAAAGCGTACTGTGAGTTAACCTAGATGTGTAAACTTAATTATATGTTTTTTTATCTGTAAGTCGAATATGAAATGTGAGAACAATTGAATGTGAAATGCTGAAATAAATATAAAATGTGAGACCAATTGAATTGGAAATGCCGAAAGGAATATGAAATGTGTGAGCATTTGAATGTGAATTGTCATACTTAGATTTGATGAATTTGATACATGTGACATAAGCCCATAGGAATGCAAGGTAATGAAACATGGCATATAAAATGATGCATCACATTGAATTGCATGATTAGATAAAGGAGTTGTGACCAGAGTGACCAACGTGGAAACGAACTTTAAGCTCAGGATTATACATGAAAAGCCATAGGTTCAGTTATTAATGAGCCTGATATCTACAATGGATACGAGATAGTAAATGCAATGACCTCGGTGTCCACAACAGATGTGCTACAATAAATAGATGCTTGGTGACAATAAAGTAAAAATGAATCGAGTCACATGTGCATTTGTATATACAACTTAATATGTATCATATGATTGAATTGAAATGAATTATTGAATTATTTGAAATACAGTTGAAAATTAAATGAGGATGTGTTGTGATATGAAATATTAGTTTACCTTATATACTTATGAAAGTTTGATAAACTTGATGTATTTGATAATGTATGATGAAATGTGATGTGATATGACTTGTCTCTATGTATCTGACTTGAGTGAATATATTGATGATGGTTCACTTACTGAGTTCGCAAACTCATCAAAATTGCAACGTAGATTTTTAGGTTCAGAGTAGATCTAGTTAGACTAATTGGAGAATAGTTACTATAATCAGACATGAGTTAGTGGTCGGGTTTAGTTGTACTTGTAGATGTCTCTAGTCAAAATGCATCAAGCATAGCATTTCTCACGTATTGCCAAATATATGTGTGAACTCTAAAGTGTAATGACGTTTGTGATTTAATATGATTGCGAATGAAATGATTCAAAATGAATGTTTGAAATGTTTTTGATATGTGATGCCTTAAAATGTGGTAGTACGAACGTCTTAACATGTCATCCTTATAGAGTATGTTCTCGAATAATCATCAACAAGTTCAAGCATATTCACTATGAGAGTGGTATGTTATAGAATGAGCAAGTAGATTGAGTAGGAGACCAAACCAATAGTTGTAGAGTCATAATTGGGTGATTTAGTTGATATGATATTGGTTGATAATGTGGTCAACTCTTGGGGGATAGATCCATGTATGCCTCTATCTGATCTTCCTTCTTAGGATTGATATGATCATTATCATTCATATATTTTATTTTTTTATTATGTGTGATATCATGATTGTGCTAGACAATAATTTAATAAAAAATGGTTTTTTGAGAAAATTCAACAAGATTTGTAAGTTCTCCCATTTTGAGTCAAAGAAGTATTAATCCTCTTATTTTGTTTCCCCTTTCGCTTATATATTTATTCTTATTATTCTTGCATGTAATGTACATTGAGGAAAATGTAGAACTTAAGTGTGGGAGAGGGACTTAGGTGCCTTTATTCATCTTCTTTTCCACGAGTGAAGAATAATCCTTTACAAATTTTATTTAAGGTTAAGAGAAACTCTCACAAATTATATCCCAAGAAATTTACCAAATTACAATGAGTATAACACTCAAAAAGTCATTCTCTTGCTCACACCAATGAATAAAGACTCAATATATCTCATGTAATGCAAACATGCATTTTGTAGCTCCCTAAGGCTTTTAGTAACTTTCTCTTGTGTCTAACCTACTTTTTATAACTTATATCCAATATATGTATACTTAAAATAATCTAAAATAGTTATTATAAATAAAACAAAGTCATTACATCAGTTACTAATAATATCATTAGTTGATTATTCTGTACATTTTCATTCATTTTTATGCATTGGTTGAGCAATGTACCATATTGGTTAACCAATAAAGTTATAAACTTATGGTATATGTTTTTAAAAGACAGAGGTTGACCATACTACCATAGTGGTTAACTAGTCTAACTAAAACCCTAACACTGGTCACCTACATAACTCTATTAGTCAACCAAACTCCTTGAAACAAGTATTTTTAAAGATCAAAACACACAAAAACCTAATTCAAAATAATTTCAAAAGTTCCTATAAAATTTTTCAAAGATTAAGATATTTTGTAAGATTAAAACAAAATTTCTCCTAATTATGAAAGGATTAATACATCATGCCATATATGAAATTGATCATCTAATATTGAACCTATAATTTGTTGAAATTACCAGGATAAGGATACACAAAAGATTATGATAATTTGCTTAATTCTTAATATGCCTGATTCCTTTTCATTTTTAGTTCTTCACTTGAATTGTGTGTATGCTTCACTTTGCTCATTTTCTTTATTCTTTAATTGCTTAATTGACTTAATTGGCTCCTTTGCATACTTTAATCTTCCATTAAAATTGATCTTCATGTACTAAATGAAAATCTTAGTATTGACATGTCTTATTATCATTAAAACTATGGATTACAACCTGACTTAGTCTAATAGATTAAAAAAATCACTAAAAAAGATAGAAAAGTAAACCTAACATTCATAGTTTTCGAAATGCCTCTAAATAAATTTTAACGCCTTAAGGAGGATGATAATTTGATGGAATTAAATAGGTTAAAGGACATTTGTCTAGGCATTAGACTTATCTTTGGGTGTTTATTGGTATTCCAAAATGTAAGAAATAAGGAAGGAGATTGGAGTTAGAATGTGCTGGGAGGAGAGGAATGGAGATTTCTAAATGAGAATAAATGAATAGTGTTTTATTAGCTTACAAAATGAAATTAATTGATGTTTAGATAATGAGGAGGTTTTGGATTTAATAACAAAATAAAATGAAACTAACTAATAAAAAAATTAAAGAAAACATGTAAAAAATAATAAAATTGAGGAATTCGGTTAGGATCTGGTTTTTTGGTCTAATCTCGGCCTATACCCTAATTAAGCATAATTCATTAATTTGTTGTTCTTTTAACTATCTTAGCAATTATCGGCCATAGATTAGCAACAAGCTCTTTTAATCCTAATTTTTTCTTAGATCCTAGTTAATTACGAAGCGCTCATTAATTAACCTTAGCTATCGAGAAACTTAGAATTAGCTCTCTAAGTTTATCTGGACAATCGCATTATGAATCAAAAAATGGACCAATATAGGCAATTATCACAGAAGCTCGAATTATTTAACTTATGTTATGTTATCACTAATGATTCAAAACCATTAGTCATTATACATGAATCGAGAATACAACAATTACGTATTGCGTTTGATTCTAGCAATGGGTTTTCATGAAAATGATTCAATAGAGCATCAAAATCATCATCATTCAATCAATACCTAATCCAATAAACACAAGATAACATAATAAATCCTAATGAGAGAAAGAAACAACAAAAAATGCTTAACCTAGGTTGTCGGCAATGATATTACCTCTGAATCAGCATTGGGATGTTACCCTTCATGAATCTCTCCCAGAAAAATGGTTCAACCCCTATTGATCACCCTACCAAAGACCCCTCTATCTCTTCACTACACAACCTCTTCTTCTCACTATTCACCGATGGGATAATTAAACATTAATAGATCACCTACACTATTCACGGCTCTCTTCTCTTGATTCTGCCACTCTATTTGTTTTCACCAACCCTCTCTTCTCTATTTTCTACTTTAGCCGTTTACTCTCTACTGTAGCTTGAATTGACAATTTAAACTCATAGTTCTTGGTCTACTACTCCTGTTCACTCCCTTTTTTTCAAGACCTAAGCATTAAACACAGCATATGCATTGCGTTGAACGCATATGCCTGTGTTCAATGCAAAATGCAGTATATGTGTTGCATAAATGCAAATTTTCCCAATAGTAACTGTTTTGCATTTTATTCATTTGCTGCTCGTTGGACGTTGCCGTTTAGTTGCTAACTTTCTCCTCATCCGCTGTCATTTTGGACAGCCTCTTTGATGCTTCTAATAGCTTCAAAACTTTATGCTTTAATCTTGTATTTGTATTCCATCATTAAATCTACATGTAAATTCAATAGGAACACAAAATGAGAAATTAAACACAAAAACTAGGAATGAATTCAAATGAAATAACATATAAAAATATAACAAAAATCCATTCATATAAGGAATTATCGTCATCTAATCCTTAAGCAATTTTTTCTATAACTGCTCACTATAATTGTATCATCCTATTCCCATATTAAGGGTTAGAATTCATATTTCAATAATGGAGAAAATAGCAATGTGAGAGCTAGAAAAATTTGCATTTCATGATTAGCAAAATGACAGCATAAGTGTATATGGATTTGAATTTTTGCACACATGAAAATAATTGTACATGCACTCATTGACATTCCAGTTATATTAAATTGTAATGGGATATGTTGATACGTGTGGTTATAGTGAATGAGTTTAATGAAATGGACTAGAAATACTAGAAATAAAAATTTAAGGGGGTTGGAATGTAGTGAATGAAAGTTATTTAAGAGGTTATTAGGAATAAACAGTTAAGGGAGTTAAAATTTTGATCTGAAACTTCCATGAATTTACAGTACCGATCTATATAGATTTTGACATAATTATCTTCTTAAAAGTTGTAGATCTTTTTTCTAACTTTCTATTGATATAAAGTTTGCGATTCATTGTAGAAAGTCGCTATCTTGCAGAAGAGCACGATAGCGACTTTGAAGTTTGCAATGAACATCTGATGGTTTTTTGGCAATATCTTTTTCTTCCAACCTCCAAATGAGATAAAACTTCAACCATTGGGCTCGTTAGACATTGCTCTACCCCTCTAATAAAATTAAAAACAATATGAAATTAATTAAAAGAGTTATAGTGTAAAACATTGAGAGAGTTAGGTGTAAAACCTGAGTCGGGTCTGCAGTGTATATTCTTCAACATTTTTGTCTTTATCTATCACCCCGTGCATATTCCTCTCACACCCTTGAGTTTATTCTCACAGGCGTGGCTTTCTTCAGTCATGCCCATGAGCTAATTGCAAGGGGTGATGTTTAATTGTCTTGTCATGCTACAGTATTCCTTAACAATTTTCTCTTGTACAAGCTAAACCGTCTTGTTTCTTTTGACCATAACTTCTTAACCTGTTGTCCAAATGACTTAATTCTTGGACAAATAGATTCAAAAGGCATCTAATTACCTCTCCACCAAAAATCACGGATTTCTGAATTGATTTCGTTGGTGATTTTAAGATGGTAATGTAACTATGCTGAAGTATGATAATTGATAGGATTAATTTACTGAACATACTTCGATTGTTTTGATTATATCTGGATATATGGGATTTCAAATGAGATGATTTTTTATTTGAAACAAAATAGAGAAATAGGGCTACAAATCCTTTGTAGAATTCAAATTGTGATTCAGTCTCTAAGATTTTCAATTTCTAGATGGAAGTTGTGCATAGTATACTGTTTTGGACAAGAGCAGTCCGAAAATGTTTGAAGTGTATCTTTCAAATCACTGAACCAAATTGGATGATTTTGGTGTCAATGGAAATATAATACATAGTAGAACATGTTTCTAGAAGAAAGTGTTGCAAAAAGGACTTCAGTATCAGGGTAAGAAAGAACATGCAAGGTTGACCCGAAATGATGTTTTAATTGAAAAAAAATCTGGAAGTGATTTAATGGGTTGACTTGGGATTTCAGTGGTTTTATTAAGTCATAAACTTAAGTATAAATCATACTTAAATGGGTCATAATAAAGGGAAGTGGATAAGTGGTTAAGAAGTGGACAGGTGTCCAAGCTTTAGAGTAAGTTTTAATAACCTTGAAAAACAAGCTACCGTCCTTATTTCTATCCTTCTCGAAGTTTCTTTCTCTGGGTTTT
>JAOSBO010000006.1:19143770-19185499 GCA_027563915.1 Erythroxylum rotundifolium | reverse complement strand
TGCAGTTATGCTCTACCATTGTTAAAGGCTGAAGCTGTAGCTGAAGAGACCTTACTTATTTGGTGTTCCCTTGCATCACGATTAGGTTTATGGGCATTGAAAGCCGAACTGGAAGATCTATGCTTTGCTGTTCTTCAGGTGGGTTTGACACGTGTTTGTTAACTGTTTTGTAACAATTTAGATCTGGACAGGCATAATTCATCACTACACAAGTTAGGCTTCATTTATTTTAATAAGGTAGTTTAGCAAATAATCTATAATACTTTACATATTTTGATAATGTGACAAGAAATATTGTGCTTTTTAAGTCTATTTATTTATTTAAACCATGTGTGAAAAAATAAAGAGAATTTCTTTCCGTATCAATAAGAATCTCAAATTTACTAATATTGAAGAATTTAAGTGGTGATTAAATGGAGATTTTATGCAAATGGATATAATGGACTTAATTGGAATTTATTATTTTGCCTATAAATAACCATCAACCAATTTGATTGAAGTTGACCTTAATAAATATTTTATGAAGAAGTGTACTGTTTGGATTCTTATAATCCAAGGATAGTATAACATTAATGCACTAGACTACTTAAATCGAGAGAGCTTTTGCATGGAATGACTTAATAGAGCCTTTTCAGACATTTTGACTCTTGACCAAAAATTAGCTTGAAAACTTCTTAAACATTAAAGCATTAAATTCTATCAAGTATTGCTCTAGATCCAAGCATAAATCCTTGACTCGTGGTAAATTCATTGTGGCATCTTTTCGTTAGCTAAATGATCTTTCCAATTTCAACATATTTCCTGTCATTTTTATGTGTCATTCAGCCGCAATTGTTTTGTAAGTTGCGGGCTGATCTTGCTTCCATGTGGAGTACTAGTACAAAAAATGGATTTGCAAGGAGAATATCCGTTAAAGCTAGCTTGCAGCCTACTAATGAGAAAAATTACACCCCTGAAGATGATGATCTTGTGGCTAATGAGATTGATGTTCCAAGCTTGAAAGTAAGCCCTAAGCTCTTATTATTGTTAATTTATTTTTTCCTATTCCACAATACACTTGCTTAACCTATTTTTCCCGATAGCTAAAAGATCACAAAAAGAGAGAGACAGAGAAAGAGACCGATAGAGCATCACCATAAAGTAATTGAGATTGAGTGAAAATAATTATTTAATTGTTTTCTGCACAAACTAATCATATTTTTAGTTTCTTTTGACGACTTGTTGTTTTTCTCGAAATATTTTTTTTTTCACCCCTGTAATTATTATTCTTGGCCACATGGTTGTTTCAAACTTGGTAATGGTGTTGATCTTTTCTTGATGTTGGAGTATTGTTGAATTTATATCTTATAGGACTTATGCAAAACAAGTGTTTCAAACTTAACTAAATTTTGCAATTGTTATGGGACTAGACAAACTATATCTTTTGCTTATATTTTGTATCTATCGGTTCTTTAATTTAAGGTGATTAGATGATCTTATATAGTATGTTTATGACATTTGAGGTATTGTCTCGTAAGAAATTTGTTGTTGTAACTGTAAATATAATTGCATAGTAGACATTATTGAGAAGATTTCCCTACAGGAAATTAACTTCAAACTATAGCCCGAAGAACTAACTTAAATTTTATCGTATTCATATCTCTTTGTGTTGATTAACGTTTTAGTCCAATTAGACTAGTTGCCATGACATCTATTTTCGTTCGTGAGCATAATGAAAATGATGCACTAGGGTAGGAACAACTAAATTCTTATAAGCCCTCACGTGTCCTATCATGTGTAGGATCTTTTGGAGGCTATAGTCCCTTTTGACATCTTGTTGGATCGAAAGAAGAGAATTTTATTTCTTAAAAACCTTGGTAAAACATGTGAGAGTCAAGGTAAGTTGAAGGTCCTACAGGATGCTAAAATTGCTCTAGCATCTCTTGCTGCCTGTGAGGAAGCACTAGAGAGGGAGCTATATCTAACAACTTCGTAAGTATTGCGTCCAGTTGACATTATTGCCTATTGTTTTACATACAAGCATTTAATAGCTTTCATGTTTCACAATTATTTGTAAAATTCACCCCCACCTGCTTATAGTTATGTCCCAGGGATGGAAGTTACATTGTCGAGTCGACTAAAGAGCCTGTTTAGCATCTATAGCAAGGTATGTCAAAACCTTAATGGTTTATTTTAACTTACTACAACTAATAATGAAGAATGTCATCAATTTCCAATTTGATTTGGTGTTTGACAATCCTAGACTACAATTTCTATCAATTTTCTAATATTATGTTTTTGTGGCCTTAGTGGTGTGAAGCTCTAAAGGGACGATATATGTGTTCTTTTTTTTATTGCATTTTTAGAGCTTAGATCATTATCAGCTTTGAGCATTGGTAAATCTGTTGGATGCCAGTTTGCAACTTTCTTTCAAGCTATACACTGAAATGCAGACAAAATATCATTGATTTATGGAATGATATCAAGGAAATTGAAAACTTCATATACACAAGAACGACATTTGGTTTTATAAATGTTGCAGCGAGCTTTAATAATGGCATTTGATTATGAAAAATTAGTAGCTTACTGGAACAAAATGAGAAAAATCTATATCACATATTGATAGAATATGAATCAATTTGACAAAACTTGTAAAAACAAGTTAAATTTATGGATGTGAAGCTCCAAATAAGCTTTTTCAACAATATCTCAAACTATTTTTCAAAGAAAAACAATATCTCAAATTGGTCATTCACAATTTCCAATTAGATCTTATTATTAATTTGAAGAGAGAGATTGGACAAATACAACTTCAGTTATTTGCTTAGCCTTTGTATATATGCACATTAATAGGGTTAATAGGGTAACAAGTAATACAAGAATGACCTTATATTTCATAATCCTCCCCCTTAGGTTATTATGTAAATGTCATGTGTACCAAGCTTGTTGCAAATTTCACTTGCCTGTTAAAGAATTGGTAAATAAATGAGCTAGTTCATTGCCTGAACTTTCTAAAGTAGTCGCAAGTCCTCCCTCTAGCTCTTTTTCATCGTTGAAATAATAATCATTCTTGACGTGTGAATTAAGTTTGCTATTATTGATAAGGTTGCTTGATTATCACAGTAATAATTTCAGAGTTATCAACTAAGTTTCTCCAACTTTTACTAGAAAATGTCTCACCCATAGTAATTCACATATCATAAGAGCTATGATGTATGGAGCTACTTTTGCATTAGAGCAAGTAAAAAAACTATGTTTCTTACTCTTCCGAGAAACTCACCTCTAATAGATAGACAATTTTTGTATAAACAACTGTCTTAGGGTTGCCTTGATGTAACAAATTATACAAATTACTACATCCAAATGACAAACTCGGAGAATCCAGCAACTAACTTGGATCGACGATTACAAGGAGATATTCAAACATTTCACAATTAAGTAGATGAGTTTTTCAATCTTCTATACCTACTAGGATTAAACTACAAGTCACATTCATTTGATAACAATTTTTTATTGGGACTCTGGGAGAATAAAAAGATGGGACTTTAACATTCTAGCTTTATTGAGCATGTCAAGAATATACTTAAAATGTAAATATGTCATCCATGTTAAGATGTAATATTACATGTTTTGACTGAGCAACCTTTATTTCAAGAAAATGTTGTAGAGGCCTTAAATCCTTTATTGAATGTAAGATAAAGGGACACGTTAAGATTTTGCCTTCCAGTAGAACTATTCCCAATTATGAGCTTATCATCTACATACAACAACAACAATATACCTTTACTAGATGAGTAGCATTGATAAAATAATTAATGATCTTTCACATAATGAAAAGAAGAAACTGTAGAACAACCTCACTTAAACTACCAAACCAACTTATAGGAGATTGCTTCAACTAATGTAGTGTCGTCTTGAGGGACAGGATGTTAGGCCCTTATTGTGCTTGAGCAACAAAAGCCAAGCGATTGCTCTAAATACACTTCTTCATGAAGAATACCATCAATAAAGGAGATCTTAACATCAAAATGATACAAATACCAATTATATTGGGTTGCTAAAGAGAAAAGGATACGAATAAAGCCAATCACAGTAATAGAACAAAGGTGTCTTTGTAATCATAACCATATATCTAGGTGAAGCCCTTAACAACCAAACAAAATTTGAAATGATTAATAATGCCATCAGAAGAAACTTTGATACTAAACATCCAACAAAAGACTTCTTTGAAGGAAGATAGATAAGTTTCTAGTGTCATTATAAGTTTCTAGTTTCATTAGATTGTATAGGATCGATCTCATCTTGCATGACAACATGCCAATCTAGGTATTGGGGAGTCTCACTAATAATGTTAGGAATAAAAACATAAGACAATGAAGAGACAAAGATATGATAACTAGAATACAAATGGGAGTATATATGATTACTATGTGTCAAAATTTGAATAGGAATTGTATTTTTTTTAGGCATATTTTTTAATTTTTACAGCAAGTTGAGCTTATATACAAAATTGTGTTACCTATAATGGGAACTAATAACTCTAATGCAATATCTAATCTATAATTTATGGGATACTCTCTAATCTCATGATTTATGGTATATTCTAATGTAATAAGAAATTTAATCAAATACAATCAATCAAATTGGTGAATAGGTATTCTCCATTCCCAATGTGGACTCAATGGTATAAAAAATTGAGTTGATCAAACCTTTAGTGAGAATGTCAATCAATTGACTATGGGTAGACATATAAGGTATGCAAATTAATCCATTCTCTTTCCTTGATGAACTGCCATCCTACTTAATCTTCAAATCTTCAATAATAATCTTCAACTAGAGTAGTTCACACACACATTTAGTCATCACCTCTACACTTGATCGAGTCTCTACACCTTGTATTTTGCGTCTCTAAATCACATTCCCGCCAAGAAAAGTGCAATATCTTGAAGTTGATCTTCTATCAACTATTGATCCATCATAATCAGCATTATTGTATAAATAAATAACCAAACCTCCATTTCTTTTGAACAAAATACCCTTCCTTGGTGTTCTTTTAAGATATTGAAGTACTCTTTGAATTGCTTACAAATGAACTTCTTTCGGACTATGTATAAAGTGATTAACTACACTGATTGCATATGCTATATCTAATCATTTATCAATCAAATAATTATTCTTTCTACTAGATGCTGATACATCTCTCTATATTTGTAGCATCTTCCTCTACTTTTCCAAGCTTAATATCCAGATCAATAGGAGTGCTTGTAGGTATGCATGTTTTTTTTCCTATTTCCTTAAGAAGATCTGTAACATACTTTTGTTGAGAGATAAAAATTCCTAGCCTATAAGGTGCAACTTCAATTCCAAGGAAATACGTCAACCTTCCCAACACCTTAATCTCAAGTTCCTTGGCTGATCAATGACTAAGCAACTGTTTCTTTTTATCATCATCCCCCGTCACTATTATGTCATCAACATATACTAGGAGAGCTATAATTCCCTTCGAAGGAGAGTATTTGATAAACAATGTATGATATCCTTGACTTTGTCTATATCCCATAGCCAATATAACTCTTGCAAATCTTTTGAATTATGCTCGAGGTGATTACTTAAGGCCATATAGTGCCTTCTTCAACTTGCATACTATATGACCAGCCAAATTCTTCTCATAACCTAGTGTAACTTTCATGTAAATTTCTTCTTCTAGATTTCTATGTAAAAATACGTTCTCTTTTTTTTTTTAAATTAAAGATTTCATTGATTAAAGATAATTACAACTAGAATATAAACCGTCAAGTATAATCCAAAAAGTCTAGATTACAAAGAGTTGTGGTTCCTAGTAAACGTCTACATCTTGATATCTAAGGGGTACTTATGAAGTACCACAGGCACCACTTCTTCTTCACTACTCTCCCCTTGAAGAGGTGACTGTGTAGTGCCAAAGTCAGGTTTAGACTCCCGAAAGGTAATATCCATACTAACATAAAACTTCCTAAATGGGGAATAGCACTTATATCCCTTTTGGGTTGGATAATACCTAGTGAACACACATCTCAGGGCACTCGGTTCTAATTTTGCAACATTCCTATTACGGACAGAGCAGACACACCCAAAATCCTTTGATGGAACAATATAGCCATGTTTCCTAGTTAAGACTTCTGAAGGAGTCCTGAATTAAAGAGTTTTGAGAGGCATTCGATTAATAAGATAGGTTGTCACTAGTATAGCATCTCCCCAGTATAGCCTTGGAACATTCATAGTAAACATAAAGGGATTTAGCAACTTTTAACGAATGATTTTTTTTGCTTTCAACTACCCCATTTTGAGTGCTAGTGTAAGGACATCTAGTTTGATGAACAATCCCATGAGACTCCAAATAAGTACCATCAGTTTGCAAGACTTTTATCTTAGCATCAAACTGAGTGTGAACCATGTTATGAAAAGATTGAAAGCGGGAGAAAACATCACTTTTTGCTTTAATCAAATACACCCAAGTCATTCCAGTGCAACAATCAATGGAAGTAACAAACCATCAATTTTCAGACAAAAAAGCAGTCTTTGTAAGCCCCCAAATATCATAATGAATAAGTATAAAAGGAACAATGGCTTTATTATCACTTAAATGGTAAGAGCTTTTAGTATGCTTAGCATACTCATAAGCATCACAAGATAAAGAATCAAACTGAGTCCTAGAAAATAACCTGGGATATAGTTTTTCTAAAACAAAAAGTGATGGATGCCTCAACTGCCTATGCTACTATGTTATTTCCTGGTTGACATCTTGATACTCCCAAAATAGGCCAAGCCTCGATTGTCTTCCATCATGCTTTCCACCACTGCAAATCCTCTTCTCCATTTGAAGGTCCTAAAAGATACAATAATCAGGAAAAAATTCAACCTTACAGTTTAGACCCTTGGTGATAACAACGACAGATAAAAGATTGACTGGGAATTGAGGAGCATGAAGAACAAAAGACCAACTTAATGTTAGGAGTACAGACAATAGAACTTGTCAACGAAATAGGAGTTAAAGACCCATTAGCACCCTGACACTATCTCTTTTTAAACAAGGAGAGTAGCCTTTAGAAATGCCTGCCATATGTCTATTCACGCCAGAATAAATAATCTATGAGTCAAATTAACCAAAAGTGTTACTTGACTTGACAAAATTAGAGGTAGCATTGGAGAGGAAGAGTTGAGCTGTGACAAGAGACGCTTGAAATGCTAAATTTCATCAGAAGAGAGGTTGTCAACTGAAGCAGACTCCTTGGATGATTCTATTGTTTCTAACAAATTTGCTTGAGCTTTTGTGGGGTTGACTTGTTTTCCCCCTTGGCCCCTAATAGGTCTCCCATGTAACTTCTAGCAAGTCTCTTTTGTATGCCTTGCCTTTCCACAATAATCACAATGTAAATGATCCTTATTAGAAGTAACATCCTTCATCTGCTCATGAGTAATATGGGCTGTTAAGCCCTTCTTCTCAACTTGTGCAGTATAAAGCATGACACTTCTTCTGGTCTCTTTCGGCTGGATTAAGGAATATGCCTACCCAAGAGAGAGAAACGGAGATTTGCTAATAACTTGAACTCTTAATTGACTAAACTTTGGGTTCAAATCAGCCAAAATGTCATTGACTTACTCCTTTTTAAGCATGTTTTGAATCAGTACCGCATCATCAACACACTTGGCTTGAAAGTGTTGGTACTAATCAAGTTCTTGCCATAAACTACCCTGCTAAAAAAAATAATCTGAAACAGTAAGCTCACATTGTTTTGCGCCATGAATTTGGTTCCGAAGTTCAAAAATTCATGCATCATTTTCCATGCGAGAAATCAAAGTGGTTTTGGCAGCTTTCCATATCTTCTCCACAGTGTCAAGCAGTAAATACTGTGGGGAGATCTTAGGGTGCATAGAATTAAGAAGCCAAGACATAACCAATGAATTATCAGAGTCTCATTAACTGAACGTAGGATCAGTAACAAGTGGTGGTTTCTTATTTCCGTCAATATAACCCTGTAGCCTTCTAGCCTTGATAGACAACAAACATGATCTAGACTAGGCTCAATAAGTGCTACCATCTAGTTTAATAGAACTAATCACAAAATAAGGACTGTCATTAATGGGATAATGTTTCTCTACCTTCTTAGAAGCTTCCTTAGTATCTGACATAATGGCACGATACTAGTGAAAAAAGGAACAACAGAGAAATGACTCTGAAATGAAAGCAGAACCTAGTCACGAAAGTTCCAAAAAACCAACAACGTCAGAGGTGACCAAATTGTAACTGGTTGGAATCAGAGGAGGCCGACAAACAGGTCTGTCCAAAATTGACGATGAACGGTGGCCGAAGGTAGCGACAAGCACTACAAGTTTCGGCGACTGGAGGAGATGCTGAAATGGATGGGCAGTGCGTGTGCTTACATGTGAGGTCAAACGGCATTTGGAAACTTGGGTACTGCCTAAACTTCACTTGGGCTATGCTTTGGTGATGGATATGTCAAAAGGAGAGGAGCAAAGCACGACCTTTTTACCCTTGAGAAAGAATGATGTACCGAATAACTATTTTTTTGAACTAACTTACTATAGAAGGGAGTAAACTCGACCTTCAATCAGTAGAGGCTCTGATACCATGAAGATTTTTGGGGAAGCGATAATTGATAATCTTTATTATCACTCATTTACGTTAAACGTAAGAATACAAAGGGTTATATACCAATAACATATACCCTTAACCTAATATAGGAAAATATGCTACTACCCTTAATTATACTAATTATACATAACAGCCTACATTGATCAATGCCTTTCTCGTGCATGTCCAAGAAAGGAATACTAATCAATCAAGAAATTAGTTTTCTTTTGTTTCAGTTTCTCCCCTAAGTTCTAATGACATGTTAATGTAAAGAGAGAGATTAAAGAAATATGACTTTAAGTTAAGTATGTGCTAAGTTTTCATATATACATAACAATACAATTAGTAGGACTATAAACACATATTACAAGAATATTCCTATACTCATATTGTTTATGAATAGTAATGTTAGGCTCAAGATTCAGCTTACTCTTAAAACTCAATTGCAACTTGTTATGCATTGGATTTCTTCAGAATTTTTACTATTTAATTTCACCTACAATGAACATTAAGATTCATTATGAATACTATCAATTTTCAAAGTTAGTTTCTAGAGATCTTGTTTTAGTATCTCAGCTATATTTCAAACCAGGCATGGAAATATAAAACAAAGTATGCTGAAGTAGTTGCACAACTAATTGCAGGATGCTTATCAATCACAATAAGATTTTTTTAAGTCTTTAAGTTACCTTTTTTCAAAATTTTTCCCTAGAGGGGATTTTTATAAGTACTTTAGCTCTCTAGCAAGTTAGGACCACAGCTTATGCCTTGTGAGATCTTGAAGATGAATGGATGAATAAGCTTTCTAGAAAATCTTTTTCTTTTGAGATGTTGACATATTATGTTTGAACACCCTCTGAAGAGCTGTTTCTATTTATCTTGCAACTCAAGTAGAGAGGTAGCATCTATAGCTATCGAGATGGGATTAACGCATGGGCAACTACCCTTCAAATACCTGGGGGTACCAATTTCTCAAAGAAGAATCAAGTCTGGGGATTGTAAACTTCTCTTGGACTTAATTCATGGCAACATCAATCAATGGAGCAATCGGTTCCTTAGCTATAGAGGTAGGCTACAGCTAATTCAGACAATGCTGAGCAATCTTACCACTTATTGGATCAACCATTTATCGATTCCCAAATGTATCCTCAAGGAAATCGACAAGAGGCTTAGGGATTTCTTGTGGGACAACTCAAACCAAGGCAAAAGCAAAGCGAAGATTAGTTGGGATAAAATTTGTAGACCTAAGCAATAGAGGGGATTGGACATCTGTTCTGCGAGGATGAATTATAAGGTGAGTAGGGGGCAGAATTTGCGGTGGTTATGCTTCAAAAAGGATGATTTATGGGTGAAATGGATATACAATGTATTTATTAAGCACAAGAGTATCTGGATCCTACAGTCAAGGCAGGATATGTCAAGCACTCTCAAAGAAATTCTAGAAACTAGACAATGGATGCAGAGTCAGGTGTTCCATAGGGTTGGGAATGGAGAAAGTACATCTTTTTGGCATGTTTAGTGGCTAGTAGATAACTCAAGGAAGTTCAACATAAAAGCCTGTAAAACATTCTTATAGGCTACACAAAGCACAAGGCATGAGTGGGCAGCCTTAGTATGGGATAGTGATCTTCATCTAGCTCATTCATTCATCTTATGGATGGGAATCAATGGAGGGTTGCTTATGAGAAATAAAATCAGGTTCTCCATTAGCAATTTGAATTGTGAGTTATGTAATGCGGAACTGGAAAGTTTGGAACATCTCATGATTAGATGCAGGTATACCAGACAAGTCTGGGATCGGTTGCAGATTATACTCAACGTGACTCGACCAATGAATTGTTAAAAGTGGAACTATTGCTTGGTTGGGAAAAATTAGAGTGTTAGCCATCTTCCTACATTGCAGATTGGCCATGTTAGCCAAAGTGAATAGCTGCAAGTCTGACAAGTAACATGAAGAGCAGTGGGGATTGGAGTAATACTGGACTAAGTTATTTCGCAATTTCCCTTGACCTCAAGATTTAGACGATTACTAGAAACTATACATCCCTCTGATCTAGATTCTATGGATTATACTAGTTTTGTCCTCTAGATTGTATATATTTTCTTATAATGAAATCTATTAATTTTCGGGCAAAAAACAATCTTTTGCTTTCTCGAATTAATCTCCATTAGTTTTTATTTTCACTTTGTTACTGGTTTATTTATGTTGTAAAAGATTTTATAGTTACTCTAGAAGTTTTGTGAATTTAAGGAGCTCTTATAGAGGCTGTTTATTACATGTGGATATAGTACATTTCTATTTTTCTCTTTTGTAGATGAAGCGAAAAGATGTTGGCATCAATAAAGTATATGATACCCGTGCATTGAGGGTTGTTGTGGGAGATAAGAACGGAACTTTAAATGGACCAGCAATTCATTCCTGCTACAATCTTCTCAACATAGTTCACAAGTAAGTCAATTATTTGTTTATACTGACCTTGGTATTTAGAACATATTTTGTGTTCAATGAAACTTATTGAGCATGTTTAATATCTTGGATATTTAGTATTCAATATATAATATTATATGTATCCTCCTAATAAGGAATGTGGTTATGATGAGATATGCTTGTCACCTTATAAATAAGGATTGATTGTACTATGTAACTTACATAAACCCTAATAAAGATCTAGTTCTAATAATTCATCTATTGAAGTAGGCTTTATAGCCAAACCATGTAAAACCTTGTGTTAATTCTTTGGCTCCTTTCCTTCTCTTTATATTTACTTTCATAGACCACATAAGATTCTAATGTCTGTCACAAATTGTTTATCCAAAAAATCTTGATTGGATAATAGACTGTGAGGTCCCAAGATATAAAATTGTAAATGATACTGTAACAAATTTTACCTCATGTTTTATTTTCCAGTTTCACGCTTGTTATATTATTGTATTCCTTTCTAGCTTTTACTGTTTAAAACATAATATGACAATGGCAAACCTTTTGCAAGCTAAAAGTTTAGGCTTGCCATTGGCATGATGAACATGAATTTTAGTTTCTAAAAGGAAAAAAACTGTAATTTCTTCATTTTATTTTCTTAATATGCAGATTGTGGACCCCTATTGATGGTGAATTTGATGATTACATTGTCAACCCAAAGCCTAGTGGCTACCAGGTGATGTGTCCTATCACTTATTTGTCTTAAGTAACAAAAACCCAAATAAAGTTTGTTGCTTCCCATGTAGATTAGTGATTTGAGCTTGTAATTTCAGCATATTGCACTCGAGTTGACCTAGCTAAATGTTCATTTAATCTCAGGTTTTTAAGCCTCACTTAGATCATAACACATGGTTGATCTTTAGTTGGATTCTAAGTTACTGTGGGTAGGGGCTGATGGATTGTAGTTAGGGATTTTACTACTTTAGAAGTAAATGAATGGTATATGAATATGAACAGTGATGAAGAACTATTCAGTCTAACCATTGCTGGTTTTATTGACAGAAAAAGAAATTAATAGTTCTTTATTCAAATCGCTCGTTGGTAGTTTTATTTACCTATATTTGCAAGGTGCTAGTTGCTGTGTCTTCTGGTGTTTACTTATAGGTTTTATAGTTTGCTTTGACTTTCTGTCATACTTTTTGAAAATAGTTTCTGTACTGGTTGGAAAGGAAACAAGGAGATGATATCTTATAATTGTAGGATATCCTAACTAAATAGGAAACCCTAAAATGATACAAAAATCCTAAAATGATCATGAGTTTTTGTAAATAGGTATTCTCCATTCCCTACTTGCGTAAAATATTCTCAAAACTTAAACTACTTAACCCTTTGGTAAAGTCACAAAATAGAATGGAAAATGACTTGTATGATTCTAAATTGATTTAGGATTACATTCTTATCTACATTTTAAAGGAAAAGATAAGAAACAATCTCAAGGAATCAATTTACTTGGATTCCATACTCAACTAGGAAATAAAAATAGTATCCTAAGATTATATTCTCTCTCTTAGAGATTTTGATTGTGATTTGATTAAGAGGATTTTGGAGATTATGATTGGTTGAAAGTAATTTTAGACTGATTAACAGTAATTTTAGCTGATTGATTATAATTGTAATATATGTTATGTGAATAAAATAATCTAGTATATAAAGGGAGGGTGATGTGGAACCCCAAGGCTAAAGAACCCGAAACCCCTTAAGCACACACTTTGGATAGAACATGAATAAGAAAAAATCCTCAACCCTAGTGAACCCCCAATCAATTATATGGATGTAAACGTATATGATTAGGTTGATTTGAAAACAAGAATAGAATTCGCCACAAATGATTATCTTGATTAGAACTATATTCTTAATGTAATAGAAGAAGACAAGAAAACTTCCCCTAAAGAATTCGACCAAGCTAACGGGAGAATTATTCATAAAAAATCCCTAAATAATTTTTATTATGAGGTATTTATACCCCTTGAAAAGAAAGAAACCCTAAATGTGTAAAATACCTTTAAACATGGGTCTCCCACCAAAATAACTAAAGCCCAAGCTAATATTTCTAAAATACAGCCCATTAAACCTAAAAAGTTTAAATTAAATGAGTTGAAAGTTAATAAAAGTCTATCTCACTAAAACAAGCCCAAAATACAAGTAGTGGGCAACAAGAACGAAAGTCTTCTTGCACATTCTGTCCAACTTGATTAGTTGTGATGCCATTGAACCTCATTGTCTCTT
This sequence comes from Erythroxylum rotundifolium, assembly GCA_027563915.1. NCBI lineage: Eukaryota > Viridiplantae > Streptophyta > Magnoliopsida > Malpighiales > Erythroxylaceae > Erythroxylum > Erythroxylum rotundifolium. The sequence continues at coordinate 19,172,183 of JAOSBO010000006.1, read as the reverse complement.
GAGATTTCTTGACATCTACAATTCGGCCCATGTAGGATTGAAACGCTTCTTTGAACTTCTTAGCAAGATCTTGCTATTGGTCCCTCCAACTAGCTCATCTTTGGTTCCATTTCTCTTACAAAGTACTATAGTCGTGTTCGCATCATCCCCTCCCTCTTCAAAAGGATTCGTCTTCGAATCTGAATCAAAGTTAAAAGCAGATAAGTTAGAAACATTAGAAGTAACACTAATATTACACTCACTTGGCAAGTCTATCTTTTATGCATTGTTATTGATGCGTTGCAACACGTGGAATGGTCCATCACCCCTTCCTTTGTTGTGGAAACTTTTCTTTTCGCATATGCACCCAATCCCAATCACTTGGTTTGAAGAGAACTTGCTTTCTATATTTATGTGCTTTTTGTGCATACATGCGATTCCTTTTCTCAATTTGTTCTTGAGCTACCAACATATTTTTTATGTTGATATTGTGGGAACATGATTTAACAATGCATATCACTATCCTTATTTTTGTTCACAGTTGGCTACCAATTGTGATGGTATTGGTTCCACAACATATATCCTATGTTGATATTGTAGGAAAATGATCTAACAATGCATATTGCTACTCTTATTTTTGTTCACAGTTTAATTTGCTTTTTTGTTTAATTATTGCAGTCTTTGCATACAGCAGTGCAAGGTCTTGATGGTGCACCTCTTGAAGTGCAAATAAGAACCCAGGTGCCAGGTTTCTCTAATTTTCAAAACCAAAAATAAGGTGCTATAATTTTGTATTCAGCTTGCTAGAATGATGCAATAATTTGCAGAAAATGCACGAGTGCGCTGAGCATGGACTTGCTGCACATTGGCTTTATAAAGAAACTGGAAACAAGTTATTTCCTGTTAGCAACATGGATGAATTTGAAATGAATGGTTCATACTTCTCCAGTGAAATTAAAGGTCACAGTACCATGGAAATTGATAAGTACAGATCCTTGAGAGTTGGGCATCCAGTCCTTAGAGTAGAAGGAAGCCAGTTACTCGCGGCTGTTATAATAAGGTATGTTGTGTTTATAGGTTTGTTCCAGTTAGAATAATAGATAATTATTGACCTCACCTATCAGTTCAAGTTGTCCTTTCTCTTTTATGTTTGATTTGTGCCTTGTTTTTGCTTGTCAACCATTTATGAGAGAGAGCATGTTACAATGATATATAGTCCATTATTGGCCCCACACTACAACTTAAGTTTGGGGTTGAATGGTTATCGACAATTAGTTTGCTGCTTATAAATTTTTTCATACCTTATGAAATTGAATTCATAAGCCATGGTTTGAAAATCTGACTTTAGGGTGGATAACGGTGGAAGAGAATTGCTTGTCGCTGTGAGCTCTGGTTTGGCAGCTTTTGAAGTAGTTGCAAATAGAAGATCTTCCTTACAAGTGAAACGATGGGAACCTTATGCAAGGTTATACAAAAAGGTTAAGCTACTTTCATCTTTCTTCTTCTCACTTGGGGCATGCTAAGTAGATGCTAATTTATAAGCATTTATATTACGGTCAAATTTTTTTGCATTTTTTTTGCAATTTGTGAAAAAATTGTACAATGTAGCTCAAGTTTAATTCGAAAGTATAAAGACTAAATGATTTTCTTAATGGAGATTATACGACCTTTAAAATTGTGTTAAACTTTTGCTGATATTATGAGCTTAGAAGAGTTTGTAAGGACATATTTTAAATGTAATCCTTTTGGTTTACTTTCTCTTCTCCAGTTTAGGTCTTGCAAAGGCTACATAATATGACAAAGTTTTGTGTAGGTTTTCATTTGCATGAAAGTTTGTTGCTGATCCTATTATTAAAGTAATCCATATATAGAGTTTAAAAATATTTTTTTTGCTATATTTCTGACTAAGATCTCTCAATTACTCTTGGAGTAAAACTTTCATGAATATTAGCTCAAAACAGTAATACGAAGAATTTGATATCTTCATTTATTAATTATAGTTTGCATAACTATAATATTGTACATAGGGCATTGCTCCCTGGTATACATTGACCTGGTCTTCTAGTTTCAGTTTCTATTCACAACTTCCATGAATTTAATGCCTGCACTTTGTTTAATTAGTGATCAGCTGAATGTTCCAAGCAAAACTTGGTACCTTTGACTATATTAAAAGATTCAATGTAGAAAACACGTCGAAAATTTTTGGTTTTCTTATTCATATGCGAGCTCTTCCTATATAATAGTAGGTCATACCATATTTTTATAATAGAATCCCTAATATAAGATGTGCACAAGATTCTCCTATATAGAGAATATGACCTATTCAGATCCTTTAGATCTTTCGTATACAACAATAGATACATAGGAAGAATTGTACACTGTATATGATTACCACCATTAAGGGGAAAACATAAACCTTTTGGATACCATTTGAAAAATGCTTGATGGCAAAGTTAAATGGAATATTTTAAAGGATTGATACAAGAAAAGTGATGGCATATGTGAACTTACTTTGTTGTATTGTTTAGAATTTATCAATGACCTACTGGCTTTGTTGTATTGTCATAGGAATTAGCTGTAATGTGGGTTTTGAATTGGTAAAACTCTATCAAAGGAGAATTTTATGTGGCTCTATCGAAGGAAAATGTTGTGTCTTTAATATAGATATGAATTTGAAAAATATTTCCTAAATTAGGATCTATTATATATATATATATGGAAAAAGAAATCTTAGTAACGTGGTCTTGAACATCTACCATTATACCCACAATGATCGACCATACTATTGCTATGGAAAGGAACATTTACCTATTTATATAACAGATCCTATGGTGGGCCATAAGTTGGGAGAATTTATACCGACTCTAAATTTTCAGGGTCGTGCAAAAATTGATGATAAATCCTAGCGGTAATTCGTTAATGTTAATACGGAATTACATAATTCTTAAGACTACGAAACCACAAGAATCCTTAGAATGTGATTTCAACTCAACACCTTTTGAGTATAAATATATAGGTTAATTTTAAGGGTTGAAATTTAACTTGTTTCGTTTATATAATTAGAATTCTCCATGGAGAGGAGACAATTTTTTAGAAAAACTAGACAATTTTTCAGAAACAGTTTTTGTTTAAAATTGTTATGGTATTAGACTCTTTGTTGTAAAGAAAAAAAAAATTCTTGGTGTGTCTACTCTCATTCCAGGCTAGCCTTTTTCCATCTTACCTCTAGTTCCACCTTGTTTATCTCACACTTGGTTAGCTCCTAGTCTTCAATTATTTGGCTCCTTTTCCTTGATTATTCCACATTTGTAATCTCAAGTCTAGTCTCTCAACATCATGCCTTGAGATAAATCTAGAAGTTTTTTAGTCTATTTTAATAGCAAAAATTGCTCAACTTACATTCCACTTCAATATATTTGTTAAATATAAGGATTTATGAGGCCATGTGGTAGAAATCCTAAACTAGGATGAAAACACCAAGTAGGTCTAAAATGCTCAAATCATGGAATAAATTTTGGGATGTGTCAAGCCCAACATCATCTTAAATCTTCGACTATTCAAGACTACAAAAGAGATGTGGTCTTATCTAAAGAGGCTTTACCGTCATCATAGAACCTCTCATTAGCTCCATGTTGAATATTGGTTAGCCACTCTCCAATGGGGAAGTCTCTCTACTTTTTATTTATGCTCTTAACTTTGTGAATCTTTCGGCTGATACAAATATTATTTATGCCATTTTTCTTTCTAAAAGATTTATTTTTATTCAACATTTTCTTGAAACTACTAAAAGGGTTCAATTTCTTATGAAACTAAGACTTAAATTTGAATGCAACAAATCTAATCTTATGAACCAAAGATCTTGTCCCATCTTTAGATGCATGTCTCACTAATTTGTTTATTAGGGACCATCATCTTCACAGCCAAGCCAACATTGACCTCCAAAGCCCACAGTTGATTCATATGGCTTATGAAGCACAAGATAAGCTAATGGGAAGGGACATGAGCACCGATAAATAATTTTGTTGCAAACGATTTGGTCATTGTGCTTTGAACTTTTTTACACAATTCTAGAATTAGTGCGAAAAGGATGGTGATATTCTTAAGTTGTGGAAAAGCTGGATAGAATTCTGTTAATTAGGAGCAAATTCTTAGGAATAATTTTGCTGTTTTTAAACCTCCTTAGTTAAAGGTAGGTTGTTGTAATTCAGTTTAGGAAAATCTCCTTATAATCAAGGAGATAATCTTGACTAATTTAGGCATATCTTTTAAGAACCATGAGATATGCCTCAAGGTTCTACTTAAATGCCCGACTAGAGTGGTTGTCTAAGTTCGAAAACAAAACTCTCAATAAACTTCTGCATAAGGAATGTGTTGGTTAATTAGGAAAGCTAATATCTAGTAGCTAGTGATCCCAATAAACAACATTTTGGTGGCTCTTGGACCAAGTTTTCCATGTTTATGAGTCGGGTTGTGTACATAACCAGCCGAACCCCATGAACACAAATGATCTAAAGAGGGTTTTCTTCTATTCCATAACTCATATAGAGTGGCGGGTACATTTTTACTTGGCACACGGTTAGAATATAAGTTGCCGTGAGCAACATATCTCCCCAAAAACTAATTGGAAGATGAGTGTGTGCCATCAGTGACCTGACCATGTCAAGCAATGTTCGATTCCTACGCTCCACAACACCGTTTTGTTTTGGTGTTCAAGGAATTGTTAGGTGTCTTATTATACTCTTTTTCTCACAAAATTCTTTGCACATGTCAGATAGATATTCTCGACCACGATCGGTCTGAAGAGTTTTAACACTTCTTTCCAATTGTGTCTCAACTTCAGTTACAAAACGTTTGAACACATCAAACACTTCATAACGACGAGTTAAAAGGTACACATCCCCATAACAAGAGTAGTCATCTATTAAAGTGAGAAAATAGGTTGCCCATGACGGGCCTTAACATTCATGGGTCCGCAAATATTAGAGTGAATAAGCTCTAGAAATCCAGACACACTTGAGGCCTTACTAACAGGTTTCACGGTTGCCTTACCAACTAAACATGACTCACATCTAGGCAACTTAACCCTATTGAGTCGGTCTAAAAGACCTTCGTTAGCTAGCCTACTTGATCTATCTTGGCCAATGTGACAGATTCAGAATTAGGATCAAAATATGATACATAAACAGAAGACGAATTATCATTACATGCATCCAAATCAAGAATAAGAAAATCGTTTTTCAATGTAGTATGGCCAAAAACATTGCCATTATGCAAAATATCCAATCCATTGTGACTAAAATTAAAAACGAATCTTGATTTCATTAAAGAAACAAGAGATACTAAACAGTGTAGAGAGTATCATGGAGAAGTAACGTATTTTCTCCATGTAACTTGAGTTGATATGTCCCTATTCCTAGGACATCTTCTTCACTGCCGTTTCCCAACATGACAGTTTGTAAACCCACCAGATACCGATGAAAGTCCACATAGCTTGATTAATTTTGAACTGTATGCTTGCTTGCTCCTGTATCTACAATCCAATTAGGAAGAGAATTAGCAACTAATGGATGAGAACAAACATTTAACTCAGGAGTAATGGATAAGAAAGGTACCTTCTTAGGTTCAGGACAATCCTGAGCAAAATCACCTTTCTTTCCACAAATATAGTACTTCACACGTGCCATGTTTCTCTCCTTTTCCCTTAGCCTTTTGCTTCTTGGCAATATGACCTTTTGGTCAATTCCTTTGAGAAGGCTGAGAACCTTTTTTCTTACCTCGATTAGCATTGTTGCCTTTGGGTCCTTTCCCTTTAGCAACAAGAGCCACATCGGAAGGTTCAGATGCTTTAAAGCGATCATCCTCCATTTCGAGGTGCCTAGTGATCTTTGCAAAAGTTTTGACATTCTTCACATTCTTCCTGTGCTCATTATGATCTGGAAGAGGCCAAATTACATTAAGGACTTGTTCATCTTCAGAGATAGCCCATTCAGCTACCTTAAGATCAAGAACTATAGCACTCATGATTCGTAAATGTTCAGCCATAGTACGAGTCGTATTAATCTTGTAGTTCATTCACTTGAGGTGCAAAGCACGAAGCCTTGTAGCGGATGTTTGACCAAAAGTGATCTTAATTTTGTCCTCCATGTCCTTAGCAGTGGCACAATCCTCAAACTATCCAATTAGATTGTCATGCATGAAATACAACATAGTATAACATACCTTACGATCGTTTTTGGACCAATCTTCATAAGCCTTTTAAGGTGCTTGATATTGCTCACTAGCAGTATTAATATCTTTTCTGTTTTTGTCTTTGATTGAAGGCGCTGTCAGAATTGTGGTCAAATGTTTGAGCAACTCTTGTTCATTTAGAAGATACTAAATCTTCTTTTGCCACATATCATAATTGAGCCTATCCAATTTTTCAATGGTGGACAAATCACCAATCATGATTTTAATTGTTGTATCTACAAGTATATATAAAAATGACGTTAAGCACATTCCATTAATTAAATTATTAGAAAATCCATAATTCATGTAGTACGATCGAAAATTTCGCTAAGCTCATAATTATCTCATACAAAAAATGAACTAGGGATTTCTATAATTTAAGTAAACTATTTTAATTTGACATGTCACAAAGATGCCAAAAGTAAATAATGTGTAAAACTAATTTACAATTGGAACTTAATACATGTAAGACAAAATTTACATACAAAATTATATAAAACTCATTTATATAAAATTATTGTAAATATAATACAAAATTACCGATAAAACACGTTTAAGGAATATTTTGAATTATATTATATGAAAACACATTCATGAATTTATAACAATTTAATTATTATACACATGAAACATATTCGAAAAAAAATATCATATATTCAACAAATTAACGTAATAGATTCTTAAGAAAAATATTAACATGATATTTGTTTTACATAAAACAAATTTATATAACTCATAATAATTTATTATATATAAAACACATTCACATATCATTAATGAATTAAATAAATGTAAACTAATTTACATAAAATTAAATAAATGGACAAACCATTTAGAATTATTTCATGTCAAATTAATTCACCAAAAACAAATTTGCTAAACTCATCATAACTCACTTTCTCAAAATCCCATTTACTTGTCATGAATTTAAAATATAGAAAAATCTGGTTTTGCGTTACGTTGGAAATAGAAAAGAGACTTTTGACTTCAATGAATGAAGATATAAAGAAGCGGGACATTCAAGACCATTGGAGGGCGCAACCTTAGCAAAACAACAAATTGGCTAAAAAACAAAATAACATTTTATGCCCACCATTATAACGCTACCCTTTCTTTTCTTTAAAACATTGTTTTTCTCCTCTGCACCGCTTTCATTTAAAGAAAATTTTCTCTGTCTCTACGCAAATCGCTCTAAATGTTGCCACCCAAAATTTTCTTGTCCATCAATTGCCTAAAAACAACGAAAAGAAAAAAAAATGATGAGAACCGCCACCCTTCACCACTTCTAAAGGATGGTTCCTCTCCAAAACCAACACTATCAAGGTGTAGATCGGCTTTCGGCGAACTGATCATCTTTGGTTTTGCTTTCAATGCTCCTCAACGGCGGTGCTGTGGTTTTTAAACCAGAATCACTTAGATCGACGGCGAGGGAGAGAAGAGGAAGAAAGAATGCAGCAAAGCTGGTCTTTGCCGGTGGCGCGTGACATTCACGTGCCACTCCTCCGAGGTGGGTTTGATGGCTTAGTTTTGAAACTTCCTTCGTTTTTCTTTTCCCCACATTTGTATATATGGGGTTGATTTTTGTCATTGCTGTCGTCATTTAGGCAAACAAAAAATTCGAGGGTTCTTTTTGGTTCATAAACCAAGCTGTAATTTGTTTGGGTTTTTGGCAGTAACCGATCGTTGAGAGAATAAAAACTGGCAGAGAAAAGAAAAATTGCAAGCATAACATATATGTAGCGATAGAAAAACTTCAATAAAACAGATTAATATCACGTACTAATCATGCTTGTAAAAACGAAACTAGAAACATGCAATTCGGCTCTGATACCAATTTAGAAATTTCAAGACTAACCTTTTGCAAAAGCACTCGATCGATTTGCTGTTTGCTAGTCTATGTTTCACTGTTGGCTATTGGAGTCACCGTTAATTCACGCCCTAAACTCTAAGCCTTGATGGTTTGCTTAACCTGAGGAAAAATAGAGGAATATCTTTCTTATCTTTGCAACGAATGCGATTCTTCATGTTATATTAGGACAAATAACTGTTCCGGAGTTATACAATTAGTGGCTGTTATATGTCGTAAACTGCCAACAATACCTTGAAAAGTCACAAAAAAAAATACAAGCTGCCAATATATATATGTAGCCAAAACTAATTGATTCTAATTAATCCCTGAGTCACAGTTTTCCTAATCTATTTACATAGTCTTTAATCCTTCCCTTTAAGCTAGAACATAGATATTAATCATGCCCAACTTGTTACAAATACAATCAACTTGAATATCATTTAGAGCTTTTGTGAAAGTATCACCCAACTATTCTCTAATTTTCTCATACTTTGTGGAAATTAAATCCTCCCGTAAATTTTCTCGAACAAAGTGACAATCAATTACTATGTGCTTGGTTCTTTCATGAAATTCGAGATTAGGTGCAATGTGGAGGGCAACTTGTTTATCACACCACAATTTTGCTAGTATAAAGGTTAAGACAAACTTCAATCAACAACTGATTAATCCACATTATCTTACAAACAAATTGTGCTATTGCTCAATATTCTGACTATGCACTTGAATGGGAGACAACATTTTGTTTCTTCTTCTTCCATTAAACTAGATATCTTCCACTAAAAACACAATATCATGAAGTAGATCTCTTGTCAACCTTAGATCCTACCTAATTTGCATTTGAATAGACTGAGGGAAAGGTCTTCCTATTGAAGCATTATATGGTAGTCTTGATGCGAAACCCCAAGGCTAAAGAACCCGAAACTCCTTAAAACACGCACTTTGGTTAGAAAATGATCAAGAAGAAATCCCCAACCCTAATGAACCCCTAATCAATTATATGAAAGGAAATGCAAATAATAACATTGATTTGAAAACAAGAATAGAAATTTGCCACAAGTGATTTCCTTAATGATATAGAAGAAGACAAGAAAATCTTCCGTTAAGGAATTCGTTATTCATCCAATCTAATCCTAAACAATATTTATTATGATGTATTTATACCCCTTGAAAAGAAAAAAATCCTAACTACGTAAAAGGCCTTTAAACATGGGCCTTTTACCAAAATAATTAAATCCCAAACTAATATTTCTAAAATATAGCGCATTAAACCTAAAAGATTTAAACAAGCCCAAGACACACATAGTGAGTTGCCAAAAGTTGTGCTTCAAACATAAAATAATTAATTAAATAATAATGAAAGCTTTCTTGCACATTCCGTCCAACTTGATTAGTTATGATGCCATTGACCCTTATTGTCTCTTAAGATTTCATGTCATCTACAATTCAACCCATGTAGGCTTGAAGCGCTTCTTTGAACTGCTTAGCTCTTGATTTTGTTATTGGTCCCTCCGACATTACTAACTCATCTTTGGCTCCATTTCGCCCACAAAGTTCGATAATTAATGCTCACATCAAGTCTCCTAGAGCATGGTTTAACACATTCAGTAAAGCAATGATTTCATTTTGGTATTGTCGAAGTAATGTTGATTATACCTTGTTCATCAAGTGCCACAATGTTAAGATCACCGTACTCATTGTTTATGTTGATGATATTGTGGTGACAAGGATTGTTTGTAGGAAACAACTGTAAGGCTGAAATTTAGGATTTGGGTCAGCTGAGATATTTTCTTGAAATTGAAGTTGCAAGGCTTGATAAAAGGATCTTTGTCTCTGAAAGGAAATACATTTTGGATCTTCTCAAGGAAACATGCATGTTGGGATATAATCCAACAAATTCACAGATTTATTCCTATCATAAATTACAAGGAATGGTAGTTAGGGCAGATGATGTTGGCGGATTTCAAAGGTTTGTTGGGAAATTGATTTATCTTTCCCATACTAGACCAGATATAGCCTATTTAATAAGCATGGGAGCCAATTTATCCGTGACCCTCCTGAATCACATCTTGTTGATGACTTTCATATTTTGAGATATTTAAAAGCTGCTAATGGAAAGGGGTTATTTTTCTCAAAGCATGGTTGGCTTTAGAAGTTAATGCAGGAATTGCAATTGTCAAGAGATAACTTTGTCTTGTACTCTGATAACAAGGTCGCTATTATTATTGTTGAACATTTCTCTTGTGGTTTCAGCAGGTTAGCTAGCTTAAATTTTTATCGAAGGGCTTAGTAATAAACCATTTCATGACTTAGTCTGCAAAATGGACATGCGAGATATTCATGCACCATGTTGAGGAGTTTTGACAGCTATATTTTTTGAATCTTTAATATGTTTTACAGCTGTATAATTGTTTATTTTATGGCTGTATTATTGCCTATATTATGGTTATGTCTCTACCTATATTAGAGTTATTATATTATATATTTTTTAGGGTTTCCTTATAAGGGTAGGAATTCTGTATAAATAGACGCGCAAGGCTGTTAATGATAAAGAGTGTGGTGAAATATTTCTCTATCATTTTCTGCCTATGTCAAACATTAGGAAGATTTGATGCAGCCTTGTCTTAGGCAGATTTTGTGCCTTTTGTACGATTATAGATTTGAAAATCTTTTTATAAGTAGAATCTATTAGTTGTAAATAAATATGCATATGGTAGTTTAGATATTGTTAAGGATTGAAATTCAGCTTCTATTCTGTACATAAGATTAGAATTTTCACTGACTGGAGACGATTTTTGTTGCTAAAAGTTATTTTTGTTGTCTTGCTTAACTTACATTATTGGTAAAACCACTTTTGGGTGTTTGATTTTAATATGCAAAATAGTTACTCCCTATTTCCTGAAGTTCTTTGTTGTGATATTCTGCTGACAAATTAAAGTGGTTGAGGGAAAATGAGATAACTATGGTCCAAAATTTGCATCCTTTTCCATTTTGTTCAAACTTTGTTGGTAGGATTAGTTGTTGAAATTTTATGTTGTTTCATATCTGGATTTTCAGGTCTCGGATGAATGGTGGTGTGAACCAGGACATGGGGATTGGTGTACGTTCCTTGAGAAGTATACACTTTGTCGAGACGGTATGTACCATAAGGTATGTGCATTAGGAACTTATACCTCTGAGTTTATTTATGATAGTATTTGAACAAGCAACAAAATAGTAGAAAGGAATTGAAAGTCTGTTTAGAATTTGGTGATGTTACAATTCATACATTTCATTTTAGGAAAAAACAACAAAAGAAAATATTAAATGAATGAAAACAAAGTAAATAATATTTTACTTCATTTTGTTTCATGACCTTCGAGAAATCATACTATTTTTTCCCATTCATGTTAATTAAGCTATAACTTTTGGGCACTAAGAATTTTCATAGACTATCATATCCTTTTCTTAATCATGCACCTGATGTAAGCTTTAGATTTTTTTTTTAAAAAATTAAGCTTCATATTTTGTAAAATAGAACCCCTAGAAGAGTTTAATGAATGACGGTTGCCATGCAGCAAGACCAATTTGAGCGCTTGCTACCAACCTTCATCCAGATAATTGAATTAACGGAGCAAGAGGAATCTGACTATTGGGATGTTGTATCTGCTGTTTTTGAGGGCAAACCTGTTGATTCCATTTCCTTTAGGCCAAGTGTAGGCTCTGTTGCTTCCACTTCTGTAGAAGCTAGCATCAACAACAAGGTTAGCAGACAATCACTCTTAGCACAGATCTTTTTAATTTCAATGGTGCTCTATTTAGTTATTGGTAGAGAAAGATGCGAAATACACGATAGTTCTTTCACTGTTGTGATACATTTTGGTCCAAACAGTCATATAGTTTTTAACTTGAATCTTCTATATATGATTATTAATTGTTTTTTCTTTTAAATATGTTTGGAGTTGGTCATGAAGTCGGCAGAAAATGTTTTGGATTGTAATAATGAGTTTAGAACCCACATCATGCATAAGTGAAGAGTTGATCATGCCATCTATCCATTACTTTAAAAGGACACCTAACTATTTATCGATGCTTTCTTTCTCGGCCACCAAAAGGAGTCAAAAAAGGATTGTTACAGTTAATATAATTTTTTGTATACATTCATCGGCATCATGTAATGTGTTCTTATTCTTGCAACTAAAACATATGATGTTAATTTGTAGGGATGGATTGGTTACACCTAACGATATCATCTTTAAATTTCACATTAATATTTTAGGTGCGTTTGTTGAGAACAATGCTTCGTTGGGAGGAGCAACTATGCTCTGAATCGAATCTTGGATGCCTAAAGTCAGACAGTGAGTCCTATGCCAATCCTGATTCAGTTAGCCTTGGTGAGGTGGTGATTGTTTGTTGGCCCCATGGTGAAATAATGAGGTTAAGTAATGGCAGCACCGCAGCAGATGCTGCTAGAAGAGTAGGGCTAGAAGGAAAACTGATAGTGGTTAATGGTCAGCTTGTATTGCCAAATACAGAACTCAAAGATGGTGATGTAGTGGAACTCAGGTTGTAGCTAAATAATGTAGGGAAGATGGTAAAATATGTCATTTTCATTCTAATTATGTAATTTGATTGTGATAGGAAATGATATGTAGGTAGTAGAGACCAGTGATTCAAGATGATTATGAAAAGAACTAGCCTCCATTTTTTTAATGGAATCTTATTTTTGGCATTCTCATAAAAATAGAAAGAATTTTCAAATTTTTCTTTAGTAGACAAAACTGTTTTAGTTAATGGTGATGTGCCATAATTTTTAGTTACTCTTTCCTCATCTTATTTGTTCCTAAAAAAAAAAAAGCATATCGTTTTAATTGTTTAAACATACTTGGTTTTTTGAATAGCTTAATAGTTTTCTCTGATCTTTTTACCGATCATTTCTCAATGAGATCACAATCACTAAAATTATACCATATCTATAAAAGGTATAACATGTTGGTACTTGTAGAAATGCAAACTTTTCATTTCATACTTGCAGACCTGATTTACCGTAAAGAGTGAAGTGATTATATTATATATCTACTATAGCATTGAGGTTTTGAAAGTGATTGATTCACTCTGGTATGTTGCATGTCTTTCTTAATCATTTTGTGAATAATAGAAATTCTTATTTTGGTTTGCTTAAAATAAATTCTCATTTCGTTGAATTAGTAAAAACTGTTTACGTATCTTCAAAGCTAGGCAACGGACATATAATTTGGTCTGTGAAGTCAAATCGCTTATACCTATACATGCTTTTTCCTAAAGAATCTTAGAATAAAAATTTTATCATTCAAATAATTGTTTTTCAAAATTAAAGAACATTGATCAATACTTTAAAAGGATGAGATTAAGATGGAAACATTATTTTTCTAACTGCTGTTAAAGCCTGACTAGGCTGATTGCGCAGTACATCTACTTTCCACAAAACATCAAAATCCCAGCTTCTTCGTCTTACATGTGACATCTAGTTCTCATTGAAGAGCTAGCATCTAAATAAGTTTTGTGAACATATAAAATTTCCTTGATCCAGCAATTAGTGTTGTAAGCAACCACATGCTTCTCTAATGCATGTCCTCTAAATAATCTATGTTTTCTTACTTTCCGCATCCTCCTAATCATATCATTAGCCCATTTCAGTATTTCCCTCCAATCAGATTCACCAAAGTATAGATTGAGCATGTTCTGAACTATGGACCAAATAGTGTTGAAGAATTGACATTGAAAGAAAAGATGACGAATTGTCTCCGTAGCTCTTTCCCAAGCTTTTTATGCGTCAGGTTGGGCTCAAGCAAGGTTGCTTGAAACTTTTTATAAAAACGTCATTTTATGTAAAATGATGTCTTTTTTGAATTTTAAATTAAAAAAATCAGGTCAAACCGCATCATGTGTTTCAAGCGTGATCGAGCTTCAAGATGAGTTTTTGCCCGAGTTTAAATTGTTGGGTCGAGCTTGAGCATGGGCAACCTCAGCATAGTCTAACCCATTGTCATCTCTATCTTAGAGAATGGGGCCTAGAAAGCTTTAGACAAGGGAAATTTGTAAAATTATTAGAGCGGTCACTTAGCTAAATAACTTTGTGCTTCTTTATTGTGTTTGGTTCGTTGCTAGGGTCGTAATTATCTCCTCTGAAATTACAGCTATAATTAATTGCTTACAACATAGTGTTTAACTCTAAAATTGAGAGGAATTCTTGATCTTACCTGGCACAGAGAAGCCTCTTCACTTGATGGACTATAATTAGTCCAATTATCAAACCAAAAGCTGGAAGAATTCATATTTCCTACAATGGTTTTAATATGTGAATATACCTGATCTCTCTTCCTTAACATTTGTATGAAAGTCCAAAAGGGTGCTTTATCAATCTTAAATAACCAGAACCAATGTTCATTAAGATAGAATTCATTTGCCCATTTGGACCATAATGTCTCTTTATAATTATGCAATCTCTAAATCCTTAGCATGTTCTATATCATTTGTAAGGACACTAGTCCAATGTCTCCTCCTTTAGTTTGACATAGATCATGCCGTTTGATCTCGGCTCCTCTAGCACAATAAGATTTTCCAGTCAATAGGAGAAATTATTTATACATTTTTCTATTTCTTAGTTCAACCTCCTAGGTAAGAGAAGATGTGAGCTCCAATATGTGTGCAACTTTCTCAAAACTGAGAAAATTGGATGTAATCTTCTAGTATTAGAGAGAAACTCGTTTTGATAAGAATTTATTTTCCTTTTGAACATCTTTAAAAGGTGACAAAATTCATCAGACATAGGATTCTTTGAAGTAATATGCACTTCTAAATATTTGAAAGATAAATGATCCAAACCTAAACTTGAAATATAGTTCAATCTCTAGGGATTCTTATTATCCTTGGAAATATATATTATACTCTTTTGCGTGTAAACTTTCAGCCGTGAAATATTAGAGAAATCTTTCAAAACATTCTCCATAAGCCTCAGGGAAAAGGGAGTAATTCTATATCACAAATCAAGTCATCTACAAATGCTAATTCTGTAATCTTCATCTCCTTACATTTGCTATTAAAGACAATCCATGCTTTCTCTTTATGTTGTGATTGATCATACCAACTAATACTTCTATTACCAAAGTGAATAGATAAGGGGGAATTAGGTCCCCTTGCCTAATTCCCTTGGCTCTTTTGAACATCCTAGAGGGAGATGAACAAGCTATAGTAGGTTATTGAGAATAAGAATAAATCTAGTACTTAATGAACTTGGAAGGAAAGCCGAAGGAATGAATATGTTCATAGATATAGTTCCAGTTTAGAGAGTCAAAAGTCTTGGGAATTTCAATCTTCATAGTATAACTCCTAATTGCTCTTCTGGAATCGTATTCCTTCAATAGCTCTTGCACCAATAAGATGTTATTAGACAGATCTACCTGGAATAAAGACTCCCTAAGTTATATGGATGATATCTTTTAGAGAATTCTTAAACTTTCTTGCTAAAATCGTAGAAACAAGGTTGCATATTATTATAGCAAGAGATTGGGTGAAAATCAATTATACATATGGAGTTAAGGTAGGAATCAAACATAGGTATGTTTTGTTCATTTCTTTAAACATGCTACTACTTGAGAAGAATTACTAAAGTGGACACAATGGTGTAGTTGGCAAACTAGGTGGAAGCGTTAAGTGGGAAAATTGATAGACTGATGATGAGTCCACAGGGTCAAGTTATGCAGTTTGAGGTGTGCGGGCTTGAACATTCAGGTCAAAACAACCAAACAGTACCACCTGAGCATCTAGATTATATGGGGAATACTCTTGGACCCCAAAACAATCCATATAGCAACATATACAATCTGATATGGAAGAATCACCCCAATTTCTTTTAGGGAAATCAAAGGAAAGGAACTAATAACCCTCTACTATGATTTCAACGACATGAATCTCAAACTAAGAAGCCTACTCTGAAAAAGATAATGGTCAAGTTTGTTCAAGAATCAGGCATAAGACATTAGAGAACAGAGGCTTTTATATGTAACTAGTAGGTTCAGATCAACCAACTGGAAAAAATATATTTAAAATACCACATGAGAATTCTCCTAGTCTCGCAGAGAAAAATCCTAACAAACATGTGAAGGTAGTCACCTTTAGGAGCAGAAAGGAATTGTAGGCAGATAGCAAGATCCAAAGTGAGGAGGAGAATAGCAAGGAGAGTTAAGGAAAGGATAAACATATAGGGCATCTTTAAAAGTTAAGGTTTTTAGCCCACCATTCCATATCTAGCAATGTTGAAGAAAGATCGTATGGATGACAAATTTGGTAAACTCCTTGAATTATTCTGATAGGTGGATATTTGGCTATATTTACCACCTATATTTGATCTATTTTTCTTGATATTTTACACTTTTATCATTTTGGTACTTAATTTGCTTTTAAGTGTGTTTACAGGTGATAATGTCTTTATGGACTTAAAAGAGAAGAATTTAGGTGAAAACGTGAAGTAAAACATAAAATCAGAAATCCTGAAGGAGTGCACGATTGTGCACTTTTACACATCCATGCACTTTAACAATTTTAGGGTTGTTTGGACATACACAGCCGTGTACTAGACCATATAAGTCCCTAAAGTCCTAGTTTTTAATATACAAAGACATTTTTGGCGGCCAATGAAAGGAGGAAACTTTAAGAGGTGATTTCTAGATATGGAGAACGTCCAAAAGGGACGATTTTGGTCCAAGGAAGTGGAAGACAGGAAGAAATCATCAAAAGATCCATCGGAATTCAAGATCTAGCCTTTGCATTGCATGAACATTCGATAGAAGAAAATCAACGAGATTTAGAATTATGATTCCATTGTTTTCGATTTATTTTTCTTTCATTGTATGTTTGATTTTGTGTTTGATAATGTGCAACTAAACGTCTAGTTAGTATTTAGTTTGTTGAACTTTATGTTAATACTTTAATATGATTTAATTATTTTATTAATGCGATAGGTTGTTTGATATATTGTGATCTAATTAAATGTTTTGTTTAGGTTCTAATAACCTAAGATATTAGATCATAATTTGATTTCATAAGTAAAGATTAAGAAATCTTATTACGAATAGATATACCGTAATTAAAAGGAGATGATTGCAACTCTAAAGGTAGGGTGATATAAATCTTTCGAATTAGAGTCAAACCTAAAAGAGGGACTCATAACGATAACGTAATCTTATAAGTTTTAACCTTAGTAATTCAGTTAAAGACTTTAGGATTTCTTATTAGTAGACTCAAGGTCCAACTACTAGCATACCATAGGAGTCTTTACAATCCAATACATCAACAAAACAATTGCATGATAAAAGATCAAACTGCTAAAGGTTTAAGGAGATTTAAACCTAGATACTAATTTCTGATAATGATAGTTTTTTAAATGAATTCCATTGTCTTTGCATTCATTATCTTTAATATTTCATTAATTATTTTAGTTTTTAATTTATTTTTATTTAAAAATATAAAATAATCCTTAGGCTAGATAATAGGGGAAGGGTAAGTATTAGTATTCATAGTCTTCATAGAATTGAGTTGTACTTTTCAATATTAGCTACAGTTACGCCGTGTACTTAAGGGTTATTACAATATTGACTAACGAAAAATAGTTCAGTCATGTTCAAACAACTTCATATTAATTTAACTTTTGTTGAAGCTCTCATGCAGGTGCCTAAGTATACAAAATTCTTGAAGATACTATTTTCTAATAAGAGGAAGTTGGAGTAGTTAGCCACTGTGAGATTAGGTGAGGAATGCTCAGTGATCCTGTAAAACAAGTTACCTGAAAAGTTTAAAGATCTAGGGAGTTTTACTATCCCTTATTTTATTTGTAATTTATTAGTAGAAAAGGCTTTAGTTGATTTAGGGGCTAGCATTAATTTGATGCCCTATAAACTATTTAAGAAATTAGGATTATGGGAACCTAAACCCATTAGGATGAGTATTTAATTGGCTGATAAATCTGTTAAATATCATAAGGGTATCATTGAGGATGTACTTGTTAAAATTGAGGTGGATTTTGTAATACTTAAAATGGATGAAGATATAGAAATACATTTGATTCTAGGTTAGCCCTTCTTAGATACAACTAAAGCCATTATTGATGTTAGTGATGGCAAACTGGTTCGCAAGGAGGGAGAAGAAAAGGTCACTTTTAAAATATTATATGCTAGTGACATGCCCTTCAATACAATGATTCTTGTTATTTTATTCATAATAATGATTCTACAACTTCAAAAATTATCTGTGAAATGGCGTCTAAGGATATGTAGAAGCCAATAACTCTCTCATGGGAAAGAAAAAAGTTTGAAGGGATAGAGAGAAATATAGAAACGAGGTTGAATCCATCCATTAAAGAACCACCAGAGTTGGAGTTGAAGAAACTCCCTGATCACTTGGAATATGCGCTTCTTGGGAAAGAGTTAAAATGGTATGTAATTATTCTATCAATTGTAGAGGTGGATAAAAAAGAAAAATTGTCAAATGTGCTTAAGGATCATGAAAGGGCAATTATTGGGAAGATATTTGATATTAGAGGAATCAGCCCTTTCTTTTGCATGCACAAGATTCCAAGCCATTTTACACTTAATTCTACTGTCATATTTAACTCATTTTATAGGTTTAGTTATCCTAAAATTCGATATGTCAATTAGTCTTGCCACTTGAAAATTTTCCTAGACTAAATGTACATTTTAATCCATCAATCTTCCAATTATAACAATTAACTCCAAATTACTAATTTTAATCCATCAATTCTTTTTATTGGTAAATCAAAACACAAGACATTAAAAATGCACAATCATATTATAATTATTTTGAAAGTTTCATACCCCATAACATGTCAATTGAGTGCAATTTTTCTAAATCAAAATTCGTGTTATATGCTTATATCATGCATATGAATGAAATCATAAAATCATATCCTAAATGACCAAAGTCATCCTAATATGATGTAATTCATGTGACTAAGTAATCTAACACTCTAACTCTCATTAGGTTTGGAAGCTGACTATTGCAATTCTCCCCTCCTTAAGAAATTTCATTTTCAAAATTCTTACCTAATTGATCAAATAGATGGGGTACTGTTTCCTTATGTTCTCCTTAGTCTCCCACATAGCTTACTCTCTAGAATAATTCCTCTAAAGGACTTTAAGCAAATGAATTACTCAGTTTCTTAATTGCTTAGTCTGACATCCAACTATTTTAACCAATTCCTCTACATAACTCAAATTAGTTACAATCTTAACCTCCTGTATAGGTAATATATGTGTTGGATCTGACCGATATCTCTTGAGCATACTAACATGAAATACATCATGAATCTGAGACATTTTTGGTAGTAATGCCAATTTTTTAGCCAAGGGTCCAACTCTCTCAACAATCTCGTAAGGACTGATATATTTAGGGCTTAACTTTCCCTTTTTACAGAACCTTAGCACTCCTCATGTAGGCGACACTCTCAAAAATACCTTGTCTCCTACTTAGTGCTCCATATCTCTTCGATGTTGATCTTTATAAGTCTTTTGCCTATCTTGAGCCACCTTAATCCTACTGTGGATCAATTTTACCTTATCAATGATATCTTAAATTAACTTTAGGCCTTCAACAATCCTTAGGCCTTCTTTATCCTAATACAAAGGTGCTCGATACCTTATGCCATATAACGCCTCATATGGAGCCACACCAATGCTACTATGATAATGATTATTGTATGCAAATTCAATGAGAGCTACATACTCATCCCATACTCCTTGAAACTCCAAAATACAAAACCTAAGCATATCCTCAATAGTCTAAATAGTCCTCTCACTCTGTCCATCTATCTGAGGATGAAATGATGTACTAAATTTTAACTTTGTACCCAATGCTATCAATAGGCTGTCCCAAAATCTAGAAGTAAATTTGAGATCTCGATCTGATACAATAGACACTGGGAACCCATGTAACATCACCATATCATGCACATAACTCTGAGCTAATTAATCCAGTGTATTATTCTATCTAATAGTTAAAAAATGAGCTGATTTTGTTGATCTGTCAATAATGACCCATATATCATCATGCTGCCTCGGAGTTCTCAGTAAACCGATAATAAAATCTATTATAATCCTCTCTTATTTCCACTTTGGAATTGGTAATGACTGCAATTTCCTAATTGGTGCCTGATGCTCTGCCTTAACATGTTGGCATGTCAAACACCTAGCAATATGCTAAGCCACTTGCTTTTTCATCCCTGGCCATTAAATGTTTTTTCAAAGTATTGCACATCTTGGTAATACCATGGTGCATACTATAGGCTGCTACGTGTGCTTGCACTAAAATTTCCTTTCTCAAACCATCAACATCTGGTATACATAATCTCTAATTCAACCATAATTTATTATTTCTCAACTCAAACTCATAACTAAGATTCTGTTTTAACTTCTCTACAATCTTCACCACTTCTGGGTCTTTGCTTTAAGCTATTATGATCCTTTCATGTAATATCGGTCTAAGCTTCAACGTAGCTAATAATGCTTCATTCTAACCTAAAACTAGGTAAACATTCATTACTCTTAGTTGAACTAGATTTGGTAACCTCGATCCTTGAATTTATGCTACACTGCTATTAGATTTCTTGCTTAATGCACTAGCTACAACATTATTCTTACCTGGATGATACTTTATTAGGTAATCATAATCCTTAAGTAACTCAATCCACCACCTTTGTCTCATATTAAGTTCCTTTTGACTTAACAGATATCTCAAACTTCGATGATTCATAAAAATATGAATTTTTTTCCATATAAATAATGTGTCCAAATTTTCAAAGCAAACACTACTGCAAGAAGCTCTAAATCATAAACTGGATAATTAAACTCATGTGGCCTTAACTGTTTCAAAACATTACCAATCACTTTACCATATTGCATCAAAACACACCTTAACCCCTAGTGTGAAGCATCACTGTATATAACATATCCTCCAGATCTAGATGGAATAGCCAATACTGATGTCATAGTTAATTGATGTTTTAACTCATCAAAGCTCCTTTGACATTCATCAATCCATAAAAATGGTATGTTCTTCCTCAAACTTTTTGTTAAAGGGGCTAAGATCAATGAGAACCCCTCAACAAACCTCCTGTAATAAGTTGCTAGCCCAAGAAAACTCTGAATCTCTGACACATTTCTAGGTGCTTCCCATTTCATCACGACCTCAACTTTCTTTGGGTCTACTTGTATTCCCTATACAAACACTATATGACCTAAGAACATCATCTAATCAAGTTAGAATTTGCACTTACTGAACTTGGTGTACAATTGCTTCTCTCTCATTATCTGTAAAGTTAACCTCAATTGCTCAAAATTTTCCTCTCTACTCCTTAAGTACATTAAGATATTGTCTATGAATACAATAACAAAGTGATCTAATTAAGGTTGGAATAATTTATCTATCAATGCCATAAAAGAAGCCAGAGCATTCGACAGTTCAAAAGGCATCACCAAAAACTCGAATTGTCCACATCTGGTTTTGAATGCACTCTTTGGTACATCAGCTTATGCTATTTTTAATTGACAATACCTTGACCTCAAAACTAGTTTAGTAAATATCTGAGCTCCTTGTAACTAATCGAGTAAATCACCTATTCTTGGTAGGGGATACTTATTCTTTAATATTACCTGATTTAATTGCCTATAATCAATGCACAATCTCAAAGTCCCATCCTTCTTCTTCACAAACAAAATTGGAGCTCCACAAGGTGACACACTAGGTCTGATAAAACTTTTATTTAATAACTTCTACAACTGATTCTTAAGTTCTGCAGGTGCCATCCTATAAGGAGGAATAGATATAGGAGCAGTACTTAGGATAAGGTCAGGTGAACTTCATTTCCCTATCTGGTGGTAATCCTGGTAATTTAATGGGAAAAACATCTAGAAAATTCCTAACAATAGGAATATCCTGTAATGTCTGCTCAACTCGAATAAGTCTAAATAGGCCTCCGTTCACTTTGAATCAGTATAAAAGTGCTAATTGATGAAATCAATATCGCTGGCACTGCTTGACTAACACCTCAAAGCATCACCCAGTTTGAGTAGGAGATTCAAGAATAACTTCCTTAGTGTAACAATAGAAAATTCCTAACAATAGGAATATCCTGTAATGTTTGTTCAACTTGGGTGTCAGTCACGTAGGCTAAATAGGTCTTATATCCACTTCGAATTAGTCTAAAAGCACTCATTGATTAAATCAATCTGGCTAGCACTGCATGATTAACACCTTGAAATATCACCCTTGGTTGAGTAGGAGATTCAAGAATAACTTCCTTAGTGTAATAATTCATCACAACCCTATGAACAGTAAGTCATTCCATACCTAAAATAAGGTCCATCTCTTTCAACTACAGTACTATCAAATCGACTTTCAACTTAGCCTTGCCAACGCGAATAATATACCATCTAGATTCTTCTCTAATCACTGTAGTACTACCTACTGAAGTTTTAACCTCTAAACCAAGTTTCAACATCTCTATCTCAAAATGCAATTTAGATGCTAGATTTAGGGTAATAATGAATGTTTAGCTTTAGATCTAACAATGCAAATGTCTCAAAATTAAAGACATATACCACACCTGCAATAACATCTAGTGAATTCTATGCCTTCTGTCTCGTAATAGTAAAGATCCTGGCCTAGGACTGTAGTTGGTTACTTCGTACCTCAATCCTAACACTATGACCTACTGAATTAGCTTACCCCTACCTCTACCTCTCTTTCTTGCTCCATTGGCTCTGCTCTGTTGGACAATCATCTCTGTTATTGATCTTCCTCTCATTCTAGATTGTGTTCCTGAAGTTACTGGACAGTCTCTAATTTGATGCTTTAAGGAGCCACAACACAAACAAACTCCCTATACCTTCCAACATACTTCACCATTTCTTCTTCCACACTATTCATAAATGGGAATCTATTATGTTTGTCCACCATAAGTCTATCCTCCAGATGTCTGACCTCATCCACTACCAGAATGAATAGAACCACCTCTATGTCTAAACCCTGACTGCCTTGATCTCGACTATGATCTTGGTGATCTATTCTGGCATTTACTAAATTTCCTACTAGATTCAACTTGAAACTCACCATGCCTCTTAATCCTAAACTCCTGTCTATACTCTTCTTGTTCATTAATTGCTCAATTTGGATCGAAGCACTCGTAGCTCAATAAAACTATTCAAATTTGTAATAGCCAACCTTATCCTAATCTCCATATTCAATCCATCCTCAATCTGCCTACATTTATCTTCTTTAATCCAGATCAGAGCAGTAGCATACCTCAATAGTTCATTGAGTTGTATCTCACACTTAGCTACTGTGTGATTTCCTTATTTTAGATCGAGGAATTCCTTCATCTTTCTATCCAAATAGATCTTTTGTAAGTAATTATCCTTAAAGACCTTCAAGAACCCTATGTCAGTTTGTAAGGTCGAGTGGAACTACCTGGAACTGTCTTCCACAACTGATAGGCTGGACCTTAAAGTAATGAGATTGTGTAATCGAACCTCTCATTAGACTCATAGTCCATTTGATAAAATACTCTCTCTATTCTCTCTAGCCAACTCTTTGCCTCTGTAAGGTCTGTACTTCCATAGAAGTCTACAACCCCCAGCTTCCTAAGTTTATTATACCTCCTTTCTCTCCTTTTAGGAACTCGCCAAGGCATTTGTTCAGATTGGGGCATAAGGGACTCTCTATTAGCTCCTATTGAATCAAGATCAACTAATTATATGACATGATCTCCTATAGAAGATGACCTATAACAAACAATAATAATGATCACTGTTTGGTTATCTTTCTACATGCCATGTTAAAATGCTCATATATGTCCCTAAGGATGCCAAGCCATCCTCTAATATCAAAACTATAACCTACCACTCCCATAAAGCATAAGATCGAACATACCAGAGGATATTTGAGAACATACTCTATGAAAATGGTACATTAAGACAATCAAACTAGCTCATTAAAGGTATCAAACAATTCATAAGCAATCTAAATATTCATTTCTTCCCATTTCATTCACAAACATAAAAGTTACATGTGTAATTATAATTCAGAATCTATATTTACATCACACAATTTTTTTAGCCCAATCTCAGTTCCAAATATATAACATGAAATGGGATGCTAATATACAGGACTCTAACTAGATTTCTCAAGTTCAGCTGATTAGACCTTTGAGCCATTCTCGTCCCCAAAATGCAAGTACTAGACTTTTAATATATCACTTAGTACCTAGAACTCCCTTGAACTTGAAAAAGAATGATGCAATTTTGATGAGTTTGCAAACTTAGTGAGTGAACCATCATCGATGTATTCACTCAACTCAAATCACAAAAAAAAATAAAAATCAAAGTTATCATACTTCCATAAGCATATCACATAAGCTAACATTGCACATCACAACACATCCTTCATTAACTTCAAATGTAATTCATTATTTCAAAACAATTCAATAATTCATTTCAATTCAATCATTTGATATATGTTGCGGTGTATATGCAAATGCACATGTGTTTCTATTCTCATTTTATTTTGTTGTGACCAAGTGCCTATCAACCTAATTTACTTTCCTGTATCTGTTATAGACACTGAGGTCATTTTTGGCTCGTATCCATTGAGGATACTAAGTCCATGTATCTGAGCCTAAGAATCTTTTTATAATCCTGAGCTAAAAGCTCTTTTTTTCACATCGGTTACTCTGGTCACAACTCCTTTATTTGATCTTGCATTTCAATGTGATGAGATGCATTATTTCATATACTATGTTTTTACTTCCTTTCATTTATGTGTACTCTTGCCACATATATCAAACTCCTTGGATCTAAGTCTGGCATTTATCAATCAGTTGTACACATGTTCCATATTAAACATACAATTCATACAGAAGCACATATAGATTAGTTTACACATCTAAGTTAACTCACAGTATGCTCCAAATAAGCTATTGCCTCGATGTTCCGGCAATGTTTGGATGTTGACGATCATCTTGCGCATCTATCATCATGCAATACACACATAGTTCATAGATCACTAATTTGTTTAATCATATGAATATACAATCATGCACATGTATATGTGTCGTGTTTCAATGCACGCTTAATTGACTTTCTGGGTATGTAGTCTTCGACAAATATCTTAACCATTCAAAATTATTACTTATGTATAACTAGTTTGCAATCAAGTTTATACCTTAAGTAAGCTTGATTTACTCCAAATTCATCAATCATACATTCACTAAACTTTTCTAGCATTATATATTCATACAATCACCCAATTCTCATTCGTAATTACCTTATGTTCTTCAATGCTCATTCATTGATGCCTAATACACATTACTCATATCCTTAAGTTCATGTTTGCATTCATAAGAACACCTTTATTCCTTTATCACATCACAATTTTCAAATTCGGATACACTGACATCAAAACAGTACAGTCTTTAAGTTATGACATCAATTAACAACCTAAAAGTATCAAGCCTTTAACCAATTACTTAAGCAACAATCTCGGTTCATTCCAAGCCTTAATCAAGCCCAAATACACTAGTTTAAGGTGACTTTTACTTAGTTGGTTCAACATGTACACAAGGTTAAAATTAACATTCGAGAACTAGGCCCACAATTTTAGGGGACCATGCCATGATTGTAACAGAAGCTCATGCAATAGGCCATGATCGTGCACTAAGGGCCATGATCGTACACTATCTTTCTTCCCTCAATTCTACATGAATTTACATATTTAAAGACATCATTACCATACACTTTATACCATCATACATGTAGTCCTAACTTTTCCAGATTTGAAAACACTTCACTAACACCTACCTTTAACATGAATTCATCATCAATTATACTTCAACTCCCAACTTAAATCATCCATTAGCAACCCGTAAACTACTATTGTTAGGCAACCAAAAATAGAACAAAAGGTACCATTTTCCAACACAATTCTAACACCAATACCACTTTTAATTTATCCCTAATCAATCATCATAATTTCTGCTAACACATGCCACAATAGATTAGTACATCACTTACTTGTTCAGCTCAAATAGAACCTCAATGCATCAAGCTTGCTTAGCTTCACATGCATGCAAATCATGTCAAGAATAATGAGGGAGTAGGATGAGTTTCAGCAGAGAGAAGAAGAAGATGAAAAAATATAGCTATCTTTCTAAATAAATTGACAAAGGTTTTGAGGTGGTATTGGAGGGAATGAGTTTCAGCAGGTAGAGGGAGAATAAGGGGAGAGTTACAACAGAATACATTGAAGATGATTTTGGTAGTGTCTATGTCATATGGTGTAGGTGTAAGATAAGTTTAAGGACACTTGTCAAGTGTCTAAGTTAGCTACATGTCCACTCTTTAGGCTACCAAATGTCATTTAGTTCTTCTGCCATTTGTCACTCAATTCTCTAAGCCATTTTTCACGCAAGTCTACGGCCATATTTTACTCAAAATATACACTTACTAATCCTAAATTTCCACATCTCAACTAGTCTTACCACTTGAAATTTTTCCCAGTATAAACGTACATTTAACTTGAAAAAAGAGAAAAGTGTTGTATCAAAAACAAAAACATACTTGGTTTGGATGAACGGTAGATTTGAAAAGCTTTTCTCAAAATCATAACACAGCAAAAGCATAAACACCAAATCAACATGCTTTTAATCCATACATGATAAGACATAAGGAAAATAAATAAAATAAGATCAAGATTGGAATATTACCAAATCCTCACTACAGCTTCAACTTCTCCCTGTTGTGTCCTCAACCAATCCGATCTACCACTTATTCTCCTTGGACAACTTGGTTATCAAAATTCTTTTGTGGGAAAGGAGAAGAAAAATAATGGAGATCTTTTTTTCTATGTTTGGCTAGATCAAAAGCAAATATGAGACCTTCTCATTTTCCCGATTAGTTTAGAGAACAAAAACAAAGAGACCTTCTCTTTTGCTATGTTCGGCTAGTTAGGAGAGAACTGAGACAGACAATCATACAACATTCATTTTTTGATCAAAGCTAAAATGAAAAGTGTCCTTCTAAAGCCAACCCTTGGACGTATGGGAGAGAGTGAAGATTGATAGCAAAAAACAATGTGCCGTTCCAATTTTTAATTAAAAGAAGACAAAGAGGGCTGCACGTTTTTTGTTCTTAAAACCATTAAACCAATTAGTGAATGATGAGCACTACCTTATTCTTTAATCAAAAGAATGCTAAACAAAAGGCTGCACGTTGTATATCCACTTTCATTCATATAGAAGGCTAAAAGAGCTATATTAAAACAAGCCATCAACACCATTGAAAGAAGAAGCATGATCGAATTATACATCGTTTTAAAATTCGGTTTTGCTCCTTTTTTATTTAATTTTAATTCAATTAATCTAATTAATTAAATCAAAATCCAGCCCAATATTAAATGTTCCTTTTGGGCTTATAATTAACAATTAATTAGTGTAAGCCTAATATTTAATTATAGGCTTAAGACCCAATTTAATTAACTCTTAATTATATTGTTCTGGTCTTATTAACCTGAATTCAATTCATCCATTTTTCTCCAAGCTGTCTCATTTTCTTTTCGGTAACGTCTATTTATTTTTTCGACTTTCTTTGATAACCTTTCTAGAAGCCAAGTTAGGAATCTAATTGGACTTAAATAATTCAAGCTCTAATAAGCTTGGAATTAATTTAATCTCATTGGAATTAATTCCGACTTATTAACCAAATGTCATTCCACCAAAGACAATTGGTTTCACTCTTGTATTACTTAAAATTATGAGAAATCGTGTTTCAAAATTATTAATACGATGTCCAATCACAAACTCTACTATGAAGCATATTTTAGCCATCCGCACAATAAAGGGTAAAATT
Source organism: Erythroxylum rotundifolium (assembly GCA_027563915.1). NCBI lineage: Eukaryota > Viridiplantae > Streptophyta > Magnoliopsida > Malpighiales > Erythroxylaceae > Erythroxylum > Erythroxylum rotundifolium. Next base: position 19,144,202 of record JAOSBO010000006.1, on the reverse strand, counting down.
ATCGTTTTACCCTTATGTTGGTTTTTTCTTATAGATCTCCTGTTTTACTCTATATGGTAACTAACACACAAGATCTAATCTTTATGTTAAGACTTGATGGGTAGCTAGTCGATCAAATTACTGGCGTCAGTTTAATCACTAATCTCCGTAAAACATCAAGAAGTGATGATATCACTGTAAACTCTTTATTTGAGTGAATTCTCCCTGATGCATGTTTCAATTAATAACTCCAACATGCGAACACTGGATATATATTTTAACATCCGATTATGTTGGGCCCAGAATTCTTTTTATTATTTTAGTAAGCATGATTTGAATAAATTTTGTGTTCTTGTTAGGTAAATCATTTTTATTCAGAGTTTACTTATTATGTCAAGTTTAGGAGGATTTATTTCATGGATTGATGGAAATTTGAAGTATTAAATGGAAGAA
>JAOSBO010000006.1:19104903-19136238 GCA_027563915.1 Erythroxylum rotundifolium | reverse complement strand
GGTTGTAAAATTCACATTAAAATAAAAAACATATAATGCATACAACCCTCTCCACACTTGGACAAAAAATCATCCTCAATATGAGAAGAACAATCGAACAAATCATGAACCGGGAATACAAATAACAAAACAAGAGAAAAATGAGAATAATTGAAAATAAAAATAAAACAAAAGATAAGTGTTAGAGTATAGAATCTGTCATAGTGTTCAAGGTGGAGATGGTGATGGTGGTGGAAGTTGAACACTTTGAGCCTCGTAATATCTATGAATTTGTCGTATTGTTGGATCAAAAAATAAAAAATTCATTGATTTGGAAGAAATGATAGATTTCAAAAATTTTTAGAAATCAAAATTTTAGCGGAAGCAATATATCTAAATCAACATACATCACTACACATGATACGATATAAGGAAAAAAAATTGCGTAATCACAAGATGGAAAATATTACCTACTCTTTTGTCACAACTTTAACTCCTTGTTGTGCTATCCTATCATCGACAATGTATCTTCTCCTAGATGATGTATCCTTTTCACCTTATTGTATCCTCTTCTTGATATTATATCTTTAACCAATCCGATCTACCACTTGTTCTTCTTGGACAACTTGGTTAACAACATCCTTTGGTGGGAAAGGAGAAGAAAACTTTGGAGGAGATTTTTCTTAGAAGAAAGTAGCCAAAAATGAGACACTCTTATGCAATTTTCAGCTCATTATGCAAGATAGGAGAGAAAGAGACAAAACAATGCAAGGACCTTTCTTACACACTCTCAATTTCGGTTAACCTCAAAAGAAAGAAGAGATTTGCATCAAATGCATCACTTCTTTTTTAATCAATTATAAAGAAGCCAATAAATGAGACTCATCTCATTTATCTTTAAGATGGCTATATGAAAAGACTATTAACCTAAATGTGATATATCAATTTCAGTTTTTGATGATGAAATAACGAAAACGGTCCATCAAATGTATCTCTTTCTTCTTTAATCCAATAAATGCTATTAGGTTACATGCTATCATTAAAAGACCACCATTAAACCATGTAATAATAAGGTTATTACTCCATTTAATGATGATAAAGTATGTTAAAAAACATCTTAAATGTAGCAAAAAAATGTTAAATGTGCAGCTACACAATTACCCATTAAAGTTGAAATTCCATCTCCATTTATCTTTAATAATTTTTTAATTTAATTAATCTAATTAATCAAATGAAACAAAAGCCGAGCCCATTTCTAAATGTTCGTTTGGACTTCTAATTAACCATTAATTAGTATAAGCCCAACATTCAATCATGGGCTTTAAAACCTCCATTTATATTTCTTACTTAGTTTGATAACCTTCCTTGAAGCCAAATAGGGAATCTTATTAGACTTAGATAATTCAAGCTCCAATAAGCCCAGAATTAATTTATTCTCTTTGGAATTAATTCTAACTTATTAAATAAATGTAATTTCATTAAAGACAATTAGTTGAACTCTTAAATTACCAAATGTTATGGGAACACATATTTCAATATGTCTAATTGCAAACTCTAATATGAATCATACTCTATATGGTGATTAACACACAAGATCTCATCTTGGTGTCAAGACTTGATGGGTAGCTAGTCCATCAAACTATTGGCACCAATTTAATCACCAATCTCTATAAAACATTTAGAAGTGATGATATCATTATAAACTCTTTATTTGAGTGAATGTTCCCAGATACATTTTTCAATTAATAATTCCAACATATAGACACTAGATTAATACTTTGTAAAATTCCATTTCGTTCATAGAAAGAATTACATGGAAACATATATTAGTTCATCACTCATCAAGATTGTGGTCCATAATAAACGTATACTTATGCTATATGTTTTAAGATTAAAGTAATGGTCCACTTTATTCTTTATAAACATACTTGATATGAAACTCATCATTCCTTTGAAATAAACTTTTTTACAATTAGAGTAAAAATAAACATACTCTAATTGTAAACTTTGAAATAAACATACTTGATATTACAATTTATCGATAGTTAACTACTATTATGATATGAAACTCATCATTCCTTTGAAATAAACTTTTTTACTTGCATAAAGATAAATTGTAATACTACAATTTAAACCATAATCAAGCGACCAACTTGATTATTCATCTGTGAATCCATTATTTTAGATTATGATAATATACATCTTTCCTATACATCTTTATGTATATGTATATTACTTACAAAAGAATCTTGGTACCTTATGACTAGATATATAATGCTCATAAAAACCAAACTCTTTTGTTTTATTAATAATAAATATTTTCATTACAAAAGTAAATGGAAGAAAATTAAGTTATAAGTAAATACACTTGCTTTTCATAGCACTATATTTATATAATTCCAACATATGTGTCACGCATCTGGCGTCTTTGTTCTCTAGCCATCTACTTTAACACTTTCGTGTTTTCTGAAATGGTTTTGTTAGTGTTTAAGATGACCTACATTACATTCTTCTATCCCATTTGTTCTTCCTCTTCTGACTCCTCATTGGTTAAGTCTTCCTCTTGTTGTCGTAATGTCAAGCTTAAATTGGCCTGTCCCACACTAATCTTCATAAAAGATTTAGCGCTAATATCTCGAAGTTCCATACTATAGGACTTTAAGATTTTAGCTCTTGTCATGTGAAGAGTTTTAAAAAATTCAGTGTGATAGAAAGTTAGTGCATTGAAATTAACACCACAAAACTCCATAATGGCCATGAGCAAGTACCCTATACCTAAATTGTCACTTTTATTTCTTAAAGAAGTAGTAATTGCATTAAAAATATAGGTGGAGGTGCAAACTTGGATGCCATAATCCATACACCACTAGATGAAAAATTCTTTGGATAAACACTTCCTAGTTTTAGATTTTTCAAAGATAGTTTGATATATAAATTTATGAAATAACAAGTGTTTAGGGTTATAATAATATTATTGTGGGCATTTTTTGGTTTCAAAGCTCTCCAGCCCAGTCAGTTCCATCCAATATAGGGTGGCACAAAAGTCATCATGCTGATCAACTATGGTTAAATTGGAAAATCCACCAATTTCACTCAAAATTTTTTAATCTAACCCAAATCATTGACCCCACAACCCAAACGATAATTCCTTAGGGATGTTCAGCTCAAATTGGAGGGAGGTGAAGAATTTTAGGGTTAGTTCCTCGTAAACAAGATAATTAAATTGTATGAAGTTTTCCCACTAAATTCTTCTACCTAAAGCCTCATTTGATTCTCTCAATCTGATTTTTTGTAACATATCAAAATCTAAGTATTTAGGCATAATGATGTTCTTTAAACTAAGGGTGTGATAGCGGTTACTTTCCTCCTCTAAGAAGATCAAAAAAGGTATTCATTAACTCACTTCCTTGTTTCGTTGTCCGCAACTTGATACTTAGATTTTGCCTTTAGGTTGGGTTCGCTTAACTGCCTGCTAGATAAGTGGTCCCATTGGATTGAGGGTTGTGAAAATTTTGGAGAGAGTTGAAGTAAATGAGCTCCAAACTAGATGAGTTCAAGTATATTCTCAAATAGAGAGAAAGATCAAGATTATGTTGCATACATTTTTATTCATGCAATAATTGCATAAATTGCATGAATAAGACTCAACATGCTTCTTTCTCACTCTAGAGCACTTCTAGAGTGCCTATCCTCTCAATTAAATGTGCACGAATTGGTTAGATCCCTTTGTACATAAATGAAGAATTAACTTATGTACATCTGTTGAGTCTTCAATCACGATTGTGGCCTATGAGCCATGATCGTGGCCTACTTAATTAGCCACCTTACTTCGACCACGATCAAGGTTTATAGCTATACACACTTAGTTCTTCGTTCGATCTTTTAGGTACTTGAATCAACTCTTAATTTGAGCAAATCATGGATGGTTTCATGATGCCAATTTACCAAAATTTAAGTGGATTAACACACAAACTCTTCGATAGTTAATTCTCTATTTTATAAACCTTTCTATAGGCAATTACTATGCATTTCATCCCTTTACCATTCCATACCTTACTTGGTTCGGAGTATGCATTATGTGTCAATTCCTACTACACTGACTATATCGTATATAATCCAAGCGGTGTTAGTTCTTATCCTGAGATCTTATTACTCTAAGTGTCATTAAAGACTCTTTTTATAACACATAACTGATCTAGCTAGAGACTCCGAAGTATGACCCCGACAGGAGGCCGTAGGTATCATATCCTTCAATCAGGAGTGGTGAATCCTTTATTGGCTACCCATTTACCTTTGAATACTAATAGTTGTACCCAATCACCACCTTTAGAGCGACCTCGTCTTGAGATAACAAGGAATGATGTCAAAGCACATGATTAGTAACCAAGAAATCCTTGAGTACCTTAAGTCTAAGGATATTTACACCATTCCTATGATGAGATTAAGCATTGAAATTTTGATATATCATCTATATGATAATCTCATAGTGGGTCATCCGATGTACTTACTACTCTTAGTCAGCATCCACAAGTTAACTCTAAACATCTCATGCTTAAAGTTTGTGAGATCCACCACTTGATCAAATCAAGAGTATAACATGTGCTAGTATATTTGGAATAATAATGTCCCATCTTATTAATCCTATGACTTGGGATTATTTAGATACTAACATCATTACACATGATAAGAATCTCATTATCATGATTTCATTATGATTCCTTCATTCTATGTTTTGTATCATAGTGTTCATTAATTTGATTTATGATCAACATTAATTCATATATAAATGAACATAAAATTAATGAAAATTTCCTTTTGCTTTATTAATCAAAATAAAGTTTGTACAAAAATGTTAAATTTGAATTCCTTTAAAGCACGACTTTAACATAATGTTGAGAGTTAAGGTTTCAACAATTCAACTTGTACTTCAAGTAACTCCTGTGTTCATGCAATTGCACAGACACAAGACTACTGAAAAATGCCTTAGACTATAAGAACTAAACTAATGTATTTAAAACCCTCAATTTATTGCAAGCACGCAGATCGCCAATTGTAGTACTTTAGATGTCGATCCCACAAGGATTTGTGAACTAATCTAATCCTAAGTTATCTAAGGATTAAAAAATTAGTATAATGAAAATAAAACCGAACAAAAAAGTAAACACGTGAAGGTGAGTGATAGAAAATTAGTTAATGAAATTAACATAAGAAATTGGATATTGAGCAACACCAAATTCACAATGGGAAATCACACAAGAAAATTTACCAAATTATGACAAAGTTATTTATCCTATTATTAATGTTAACCTAATCACTTTTACGTTATTGTGATGTCGGTTCTAGACTACCATAAAGTTGATTACTCTCTCTAGTTATAATCGCTAAACTGTAATAATCATACCCTAATTAAGTCGAGTTATTGAATTTGTAATTTCCTGATTAACTATTAGATAACAACCTAATCAGTTCTTAAACTTTATAATAAACTACTGGGTCTCACACGGGATCTCTCTTTGTATAATTGTTAATTTGATTAATTGAATGACCTATTCGATTATTTAACTCTCCTTAAATAACCTAATCATTTTGCATTTGATTCAATCTCTTAATTTATAACTGAATAGTGAAGTTATAGTAATCAATCACAACACCCAATCGAAATAACAAAACAAGTATATTAACTTTAAATAAAGTTTAAATACCTAAAGAAAAGTTAGTACATCATTCACAATCCACAACCTATGTGGTAAGACAAGTTGACATATGGAAAATTAGGATGACTAAGCCTATAAAATGAGTGACATTTGATATAGAAAATTATGTGACTAATGGAAATGGTATGTGAGTGAAAAATGGCCTAAGATTTTGATGACATTTCGTAGCCACATAAGAGGACATATAACTTATCTCCTTAGATGACACGTGTCCTTTTATACAAGGACATCTTGCATTAAAAGGCTTATGCAAATGCTGAGTCACTCATATTTCCTAAAGTTTCTGCTGCATACTTTCTTCTCCTTTCCTTTCACCATTGAAACACCCACACCCTCACATCTCTATGTTTGATCTACGTTCGTGTTCAATTACGACATCAAAATCCATACTTTTACCCTTGATAAAGATAGTTATAGAACCAGATTAATGTTGTACTTGCAGCTATTTTTTTTAAATCTTTGCTGAAAACCATTCTACTTCCACCTTATTCTCTGAATTGTGCTTGCATATATGGAAGGATAGGATAGCTTGATAATTTAGGAGGCAATTGAGCTGATCAAGTAAGTGAAAGACTGATCTATTCTGATATCTGCTAATAGAACTTAACAACGACTAGAATGGAAATCGATTGACTGTGATATTGGAGTTAAATGAGTGTTGGAAAATGATGCATGAGGGATAGTTTTTGTTCTGTTTTTGTATGCATGAAAGACAGAGTTTATGAGTTGCCAATGAATGATTTTGAGTAAGGTGTATTGGGTATGAATGAATGACATTTGAAATTGTCTAAATGTTTATTGCTAGAAAAAGTTGATGAATGTATGATTAATGAATTTAGAGTAATCAAACTTACTCAAGGTATAAACTTGAATGCAAAATGGTAATATACAAGCTATAATAATTAAATGCTCAAGACTTGTGAATAAGAATACATACTCAGAAAGTTTAATTGAGCATGCATTAAACATGACACAAATACATGTGCATGATTGTATATTCATATGATTGAACAAATTACTGATTGTGAACAATGTATGTATTGACTTGACTATAGACGCACAAGCTGATCACCAACACGAAGACATTGTTGGATCATCAAGGCAATAGCTTTTCTTAAGCGTACTGTAAGTTAACTTATATGTGTAAACTTAATTATATGTGCTTATGTTAAATTGTATGTGTAATGTGAAATGTATGAACAATTGAATGATGAATTCGGACCTAGATCCGAAGAATTTGATATATAACATGAACATATTGAAAGAAAAGTACTGAAAGCATAATATGTGAATTAATGCATCTCATCATATTGAAATGCATGATCAGATAAAGGGGTTGTGACCGAAGTAACCAATGTGTGAAAAAGAGCTTTAAGCTCCAGATTGTGAATAGAGAACCACAGGCTCATATAACAATGAGCCCAGCATCCATAATGGATACAGGATAGTATATGAAATAAGCTCGGTATCCATAATGGATAAGGCATAGTAAATTGGGTTGATAGACACTCAGTCACAATAAGACAAAATACGAAAGAAATCACATATGCATTTGCTTATTCAATTATACATGTAACATATGAATGATTATGTTGATTTATTGAATTGTTCTAAAATAGTGATACGCAACATTGGTATATAGTACTTGTTGAAATATGACAAATGTGGGTGGTATTCGATACTAGATTTTGTAATATACTTGCTGAATTGAGTTATGGAATTTATTTTGGAGTTTTGACTTGAGTGAGCACATTGACGATGGTTCACTCACTAAGTTCGCAAACTCATCAAAATTACAATGCTGATTTTCATCTTCAAAGAAGTTTTAGCTATTGAGGTTATATAGTAAAAGTCTAGTACTTGTATTTTAGGGACAAAAATGGTTCAAAGGTCTGGCCAGCTGATATCTGATGAGTCTAGTTTAGAATGTTTTCAGTTAGCATTCCATTTCATGTTGAACATTTTTTATAGAGTATTGAACCTTCAAATATTATGTAATATATATATATATATATATGGATTATAAATTGTAATGATACAATGTAAGTTTGATGTTTGTGATTGAAATAGGAAGAATTAATCATTTGAAATGCTTGAGTATATTCTTGACTATCTGTGGACATAGTCGGGCATATGTACTATGAGAGTGGTATGTTACAGGGATGACCTAGGAAAGCAGCAACATTGGAAGCCTTCTACTCTTGTTCCTCTTCTCTCTCTTCTTATTCTCTCTTCTTAAAGCTTTTCCCAAAATGACAGAATGTAAGCTCCCTTTGAGAGATCTATTCTTTTTCATTTGTTGTATTTTCTAATTAGGGAAAACTCTATGGTTTTCCCAAGCTCCAAAAGTTCAAAATTTCCTCCAAAAATGAAGTTTGGTAAGTCAATATGTGTTATTGATAGTTGTGCATTAGTGTGTGTTTTTCTAAGTATTTGGCATATGTTTCTTGCATAATAGGTTATTATTGTTGTGTTTTAGGAATTATTTTTTATATTTTTGTTTAGTTTGATCTTCAAGATTATTCTTTTATGTTTGACGTTGATTTAGGGTAAGAATTGATCATTTTGATGTAGGAATGAAGGGTGGCTAGTTGAAAACGTGATAATAGCTGAGTAACCAGATGAAAATGCATCACAAATGTATGCCTTCGCATAAAAAGGCTATAATGAAATTTCAACCAAGCTGTTTAATAAATGACTTAGTTGAGTAGCCTGATCAACATTCATCATAAATGTTTACCTCCAAGTAAAAGACAAAGTCCCGGTTTCAATAATAAATAAAAAAGAAGAGAATGCATTTTAAATAAAAATCTATTGAACTTATAATAAGCTTGAATTTTCATGGAATTATACTTAGGAACAGTTACAAATTCTGAGAGACCGAAGAATTATAAATGTGTGTGTACAATTGAAAAGGTTAAATAAGTTAACACTTAGGTCTTGATTTAATTGTATATTTAGTTCAAAGCCATTAGACACATTTTTTGGTTGTTAATGATTTGCCATAATTCAAATGATTGTGTCCAAGATTAAAATTACTTCAAGAAGATTAGAGCCATTGTCGCATTATCGCACTGTGTTTTTGTTTTGTTAAATACTTAGTATCAAATTGACAGTTGAATGTCTATTTCTATATTTAAATATGATAGGTTTTGTGTTTAAGTGTTTTTATAGGTTAGTTTGAATCTTTGAGCTTGATTTGTACATTTTTTAGGTACCTTAATGTGTGTGTTAGTGTTGTAGGGTAAACAAGGAAGAACGGTGAAGATTTGAAGAGTTTGAACCAAAAAGCATAGGCCATAATCATGCACATTGGCCACGATCGTGACAAAAAAGGACGAATCACTAGTAGCCAGGCCACGATTATGCATTTTGGGCCACGATTGTGCACTTCAAACCATGATCATGATAGAAAGGTTAAAGCACTGGCCATGATTGTGACATGCAGGGCCATGATCGTGCACTACGTTAGGCTGACATGAAAACTTAATTTTTAAGTGATTTTTCATAACGTTTTGACCTGAGTCTCACTTAGGGTTGCTACAGAATAAATAGAACATTACAAGACAACAACCAGGTAGAGAGTTTTTGGAGAGCGGAAGAGTCATGCAAAAATAGTGAGATTTTACAAAAATCCGAGAGAGACCTAGAGAGAAATCAAGCGATTGAGGAAGGAGAGGAAGGAAGAGAGGCACAGAGATATGTTTGACGTGACGTACTTCCCAAAACAGGTAGTTTCTTACAGTCACGACCTCCGAGATCCATTCCAACAATATTTTTCCTATTTTTATTTCGATTTCACTGATGTATAAGATTTGGATATTTATTAGGAAATTTTTTCGTTAAGTGTTGATCTTTTGTCTAAACTCACCTTCGAGGTTTTAGTTCTTAAGATTAATAAAGTTTATTTGATTGTTTTCTATTCTTTTTAATTGTGATTCAATTTCAATTCTGCACAACTTGGAAACAAATTAAGAGGGTGAGCTGGGTGAAAAATCATTGGTTTAGGCTAACGAGAGTTAGGAAAATCAATAGGTAGAGAGTTAGGTTAAACCGGCATAGTTATGTAACAAGAGATTGAGTATAGATTCCTGGTAGGTTAATAAACAACTTAGAGCTAATTTTGGTTTTAGATTAATTTTAAATCGAGAGATTGCGATTCCATAATTTAAATTAGGGATTATCAATTAAATAATTTAACTTGAGTGAGAGTAATTCACCCTAGGACTGTCTAGATCCATTAAATTAGAAATTACATAATTAGGTAGATTTTCTTTAGTTTCGAATTAAATCCCCCTTTCCCCAATTGGTCATTTCTAGGTTGATTTTTGGATTATTTGTGTGAGTTGGCTATTTTGTGACTTTTTGGCACTTCAATTTATCTTATTTGATTGTCAATTAATTTAATTTCTGCATAATGAGAATTGACATTATATAGTCCTATATTCATCAAGTTAATTGATTAGTTAGAGAGAGATCTTCGCTAATTGGTTGATAACCTATAGGTTTAACTTCAAAACTGATTTTGTAGATTGAGAGATTGCTTAATCGTTTACATTTAATTTGGATTGGGATAACTAATTACATGTTGAGAGAGGGTAGTTAACATAGTAAGACATCTTATGTGAGGCACAATTCAATTAACAAGGTAAGAAAGAGATAAGATAGGAAAAAAAAGTGATCTCTAATTGTTAAATATTGAATTCTAAGTTTCTGCACCTTTGCTTTATCATTTTGTTCATTGTTAGTTGTTTAATTTAGTTTAATTTTTCAGTTTATTTTTATTAAAATTAGTTTTTGAACAAAATAGCCTGAATTAAGTAGCATCCAAACACAATCCCTGAGGAATTGATATCTATTCTTTACTACAAGTTACACCCTGTATACTTAAAGTTTTTAAATGTAAAACTAGTGAATTGGTTTCGCAATCAATAAGTTTTTGACACCTTTGTTGTTGGATCAAAAACAAAAGCATGCAAGATTTGATTAAGCAATAGATTTCAAACCTTTTTTGAAATAAAAAACACAGTAGAAATAACATAACCAAATCAACATGTTTCAGCTATATATGATACGATATAAGGAAAATAATTTACATAAGAACAAAGTGGTAGAAATATAACAACTCCTTGCAATAGCTCTGACTCCTTGTTTACGTATCCTTTTCTTTGTCAATGTATCCTCTCTTTGTCATTGCATCCCAACCAATCCGATCTGCCACTTGTTCTTCTTAGACAACTTGGTTAACACGATCCTTTGGTGGGAAAGGAGAAGAAATGTTTTTGAGGAGATTTTTCTTAGAAAAAAGAAGTAAAAAATGAGACTCTTCTCATTCAAGTTTCAGCTATCCATGCATGAGAGGAGAGAGTGAGTAAAAAAAAATGCAAGAAAACTTCTTCCTCTCCTTGTCAATTTCGGTTATCATGAGAGAAAGATGTGATGTGCATCTAATTCATCACTTCATTCTTTAATCAATCATAAAGAATCCAATAAATAAGACTCTTCTCATTTGTTTAAGATGGCTATATGAAAAGACCAATAACCTAAATGAGATCTTCTCATTTTTGGTTATGGATGAAAGAAGGAAGAAAAAACTATCAAATGCACCTTTTCCTTTCTTTAATGAAATGAATGCTAAAAGGTTACATTACATGCCATCATTAAAAGACAACCATTAAACCATTTAATGATAAGATCATTACTCCATTTAATGATGATAAAGAATGATAAAAACCATCTTTAATTTGGCAAATCATTGCTAAATGTACAGCTGCACATTTAGGAATAAAAAACCGAAATATGCCCTCCTTCATTCTTTAATAACTTTATTCTAATTTAATTATCCTAATCAATCAAATCAAACCAAAGTCAAGCCCAATATTAAATGTTCATTTAGGCTTGCTATTAAAGTAAGCCTAACATTCAATCATGGGTTTTAAAACCTCTATTTATATTTCTTACTTTGCTTAATAACCTTCCTAGGAGCCAAATGGGGAATCTAATTGGACTTATACAATTCAAGCTCTAATAAACCCAGAATTAATTTAATCTCATTATAATTAATTCCAACTTATTAATCAAATTTCATTCTACTAAAAAAAATTGATTGAACTCTTGAATTACTGAGTACTATGAGAATGCATGTTTTAAATAAGATGTCTAATTGCAAACTTTATTATGAACCATATTATAGCCATCCTCTGAATAAAGGGTAAAATTACCGTTTTTTCCTTATCTTGGTTTTTCTCTCTAGATCTCCAGTTATACACTATACGGTGATTAACACATAAGATCTCATCTTGGTGCTAAGACTTTATGGGTAGTTAGTCCATCAAACTTCTGGCGTCGATTTAATCACCAAACTCCATAAAAACATCTAAAAGTGATGATATCACTATAAAATCTTTATTTGAGTGAATGTTCTCTAATACATGTTTCAATTAATAATTCCAAGATGCAGACATGGGATTCATACTCTGTACAAATCCATTTCAATCATATCAAGAATTAAAATGAATCACAAATGAGTTCACCATTTATCAAGATTATAGTTCGTAATAATATAATACTAAGGTCTTTGTTTTAAGATCAAAGGAAAGACCCTTTTATTCTTTAAAGCACACTGGATTCCAAATTCATTTAATAGTGCCATTATTGATAGTCAACTACTATCATGATATGAAACTCATCATTCTCTTGAAGTAAACTCTTTTTCTTACACGAACATAAATCGCAACACTATATTCTAAACCACAATCAAGTAAACAAATTGATTATTCAATTGTGAATCAACAAATTTAGATTCTAATAATGTACATATTTCCCATATATCTCCATGTATATGTATATTACTTACAAAAGAATCTCGGTACTTTATGACTAGATATATATAATGCTAATACAAATAAAACCAAACTCTTTGTTTTATTAATAATAAATATTTTTCATTATAAAAGTAACTAAAAGAAAATTAAATTATATGTAAATATAATTGCTTTCTAGGGCACTATATTTACATAACTCCAACAATCTCCCACTTTCCCTAAAGCAAATTGGACATATCCCTCATTCCCATCCCTGCTATGTAACCCTCAAAACTTTTTGGAGACAGCGTCTTCATAAATGGATCACTAAGGTTTTGCTATGTGGAAATCTTTACCACATTCACCTCACCACGTTGTATTATTTCCCTTATATGATGATACTTTATCTCAATGTGTTTGGAAGCTTTATGGTTCTGAGGTTCTTTAGAATTAGCCACTGCCCCCATTATTATCACAATAAAGTGTAATGGTCGTTTCTGCCTTAGCAACTACCTTCAAATCATTCACGAACTTACAGAGCCAGACTGCTTCTTTTACTATTTCACAAGCTGCAATATACTTAATCTCCATAGTTGAATTAGGAAAACAAGATTGCTTGATACTCTTCCAAACTATGGCTTCACCTTCTAAAACAAATATAGAACCAAAAGTTGATTTCCTTGAATCAACATCTGATTGGAAATTGGAATCTATATATCCTATCAGAATAAGGTTACTTCCAGAGTAAACAACCATTAAGTTCTTCGTCCTACGAAAATACTTTAGTATGCACTTAACTGCAGTGCAATGCTCCATTCTTGGATTAGACTGGAATCTACTTACCAATCCCATTGCGTAACAAATATCTGGTCTAGCGCAAAGCATAACATGTATTAAACTTCCAACTGTCGAAGCACAAGGAACGTTATGCATGCATTTGACCTCCTCTTGGGTCTTTGGTGCTTGCTCCTCTAAAAGTTTTATTCCATGTCCAGTAGGTGTGAAACCCCTTTTGGAATCTTGCATGGAAAAGTTATTGAGCATGTTCTCTATGTAGGTTGACAAGGCTATCAGTTTGTTCTTACGATCCCTTATAAGTTTAATCCCTAGAACATAGCTAGCCTCTTCCAAATCTTTCATTGAAAACTGTTCATTCAGTCATCCCTTAACCGTAGATAACATTCCTACATCGTTCCCAATGAGTAGAATATGACATAAAGGATTAAGAAAATAACTTTTCCTTCTTGTGTTCTTTTATAAACATAAGACTCATCTAGGTTTTGTATGAATCCATAGGTTTTGATAAATTTATCAAACGTAATGTTCCAAGACCTAGATGATTGCTTAAGTCCATAAATGGACCTTTGTAATTTTCATACCTTATGCTCATTACCTGGCTCAATGAATCCTTTTAGTTAGGCTATATAAATGGTCTCCTCAAGATCTCCATTAAGAAATACTGTCTTGACTTCTATTTAACATATTTCATAATCAAAATAGGCTGCTATGGCCAAAAGAATTCTGATGGACTTAAGCATGGCAATTAGAGAAAAAATCCTCCTCATAGTCTATACCCTCTTTTTGAGTATAACCCTTCGCTACCTATCTAGCTTTAAAAGTCGCTACCTTTCCATATGATCCTGTTTTCCTTTTATAGATCCATTTACACCCTATGGCTTTTACATTTTATGGTAGATCTACAAGGATCCAAACTTCATTGGTGTACATGGAATCTATTTCAAATTCCATCACCTTGAGCCATTTTTCTGCATTAACATCATTAATAGCCCATCTATAGGTAAAGGGATCTATTTCTTTTTAGTCCGAAATAGCAATTATGCCTTCTCCTAAACCTAGATACCTGTCTAGTTGCCTCACAACCCTCTCACTATGTCTAGGTAAGACTTGATGTTCAGGCTGCTCTTCTGATTCAACTCTTGAATACATTTTGACATCTTGTTCTATTGTATCTAAATCAACTCTTGGTTTGGATAAAATAGCTAACTCCTTTTGTACTACTTCACTTTTTCCTTTGTGATTTCTCATAAATTCTTCCTCCAAGAAGGTTGCAATTGTTGACACAAATAGCTTCCTGTCCTGAGGACTGTAAAAATAGTTACCTCATGTATACCCTACAAACAATGTTACTTTTGACTTTGGTTCGATCTTTATGGATTCAGACTTTAGAACATAGGCCTAGTAGCCCTAAGTCTTCAAGTGCCTTAATAAAGACACTCATCCAGTCCACAACTCTCTAGGTTTTTTGGGCACCAATTTTGATGGAACAAATTTAAGAAGATAGGCTGCCGTTTGTATGGAATATCCCTATAACAATTCTGGAAGGCTAAAATGGAACATCATTGGTCTTACCATTTCCAATAGAGTCTTATTCCTCCTCTTAGCTACACTATTTTGTTGAGGTGTTCTGGGAGCTGACAAGTTAGAAACAATTCCTGTCAATTAGAAATTATTGGAACTCTCCAGATAAGTATTGACCACCTCCATCTGATCGAAGTTATTTTAATGGCTTTCCTAGTGATAGGATTGAATAATCTTATATTTTCTTATGTATTTACATATGATTTCAATCCTATTTTTAAGATAAGATGTTCTATTTGTGTTTAATTTGTGTTGACTGTTAGGTTGGATATATTGATATACTTTTGAGACTAAAAAGACAAGATTTTCTAAAACAAATTGAAAAGAAATTGTTAAAAAAAATTACTATGCTGTGTGAAACGCAGTAGCGCATGTGCTAACGCAGCGTTACGTTGCGTCGCATACTACGTCAGCATTTTCCAAAAACGCTGGAGCTGTGCATTTTAACGCACAACTCACGTGTTATAAGGGTCTTAATGAGGTTTTTGATGGTCTTGTCATGGAAGTGCAAGGGAAAAGACAAAGAACAAGGGCTTTAGGTCGGCGCATAAGAAAAGCAGAGGAGCTGCTGGATGGAGCTGGGAGTGAAGAGCTTAATTGTCCAATCATGAACAGTATATAGAAGAGAGTAGGTTTGAGATTTCTGAAGCCAGTGGGTGATATGATTTGTGGTTGGATCATGAAAATAGAAATGAAAGGCTAACTTCCCAATGCCGGTTTCATGGGAATATTGATGCTAAGTCACGGTTAAGTTATTTATGTCATTTTAAAGTTGTGATTTCTTTTCGGATTGTTATGTTGTTGTTATTGATTTTGATGGTTTTAGGATAAATGATCTTAATATGTTATTTTTATTGTTTATTTTGAACCTATGGCTAAAATATCGATTGTAATCCGTAATCGTTACTTTTGATGTTTATAAGTAGCGTCTAACGATCGTTAATCGTTAGGAACAACATAACTTAGGTTGGATAACTTGAACGTCTAAGGTTACTGCCTATATTGATCGTTTTCTAGTTGGTAATGGGACTGCCAAATTGAATCTGGAGATTGTATCCTAGGCTATTCGGTAGTTAGGTTTAATTAATGATCGTATCTTGATTAAATTCAACCTAAGGGAAAACTGAGATTTGTAGAGCATTCTATTAGTCTCAGATCAATGGTTTGAAAAGAATTGTAAAGACTTTAGAATGAAGGAATATGCTTGATTGTGATTAGGCCGAGATTGACCCTAGAACCGGGCTTTACTTATACTTAACACTTTTCTCATTTTCTACTAATTGTTTTAATTTATTTTTGATAGTCTACTTTTACTTTAATTTTCTAAATTATTTGAAACACAACCCCCCCCCCCCATTTTCTTTCCTTGCATCAATTAATTTCATTATGAAAATTAATCGAACATTCCCTGTGGATTCGATCCCGACTTACCGCAACTACAAATTTTAGTGTGCAGAGTCAGGTAAATTTTGCAGTGCACTCGTCACGCACTGTCAAATTTTGGCACTGTTGTTGAGGAGTGTGGTAGTTTAATTTTTGAATTTGATTTTAGTTAGTGTTTTGTGAATATATTTGTTTTTATTCATTCTTTTTGTTACTTGTTAATTTTTAATTGTCCATTAGTTTTGACGTATAGTAGTGACCAGATCTCCTCGTAAAGAAATTGAATAACTTGATCTGAAGATTAAGAGAACACTGCAGATTTTACGTAGGGAAGCAAAGTCAACTTTGGTATATGAATTGGAACCAGAATCTGAGTACACAATGGCAAATCTAAGAAATCTAAGGGAGTTAGCTGTACTCGATTTAACTCATAAACCATTGTGCATAACATTTCCGAATCTCGCTGAACATGTTACCTTTGAGTTAAAATCTGGATTAATTCATCTATTGCCTAACTTTCATGGCCTTGCAGGTGAGGATGCACATAAGCATCTTAAGGAACTCTGATTGAGCCCAAGTTTATAACATAAGTTGGCGACATTTTCATGTCCTTTGCTATACTTTTTGACTCCTATCTTCAGCTTTTGTGCTTAAATTGATTCTTGAGTGTGTGCTTTTATTTTATGTAGTTTGAAGGTGAAAGGTGCTACAAATTAAGATTGAATGCACTAATTAATTTTCTAAGAACAATTGATACTGCAAACTACCATCTTTTTATTGTAGGAGACTCAAGGAAAAGGAGTTCAAAAAGAAGAAATGGAATGAGAGAAGACCAAAGTGAAGTCAATGCTATAGGAAGTTCGCTGCGGCGAAGTGGATCTGTCGCCATAGAGAAAAATGATAAATCCAGGCCAAACTTTCGGGAGAAGTTCGCCACGGTAAAGATTAATTTTTTCACCTCGACGAAGGGGCCAGCGAAGAACAAATCCTTTTGGGAAAAGTTTGCCGCAGCGAACCTTCGAAAACCCAGACTATTTGGAAAAAATCACACACTGTGCGACCTGACCCAGCTTCATTATTTTAAAACTTACTAAATTAGGTTAGTCGATAGAACATACAACACACAGATACAATCAGAGAAGAAGAGAGAATTTCTCTCATCATTCCCCGACTCCTTACTCCACTTCACCGTCATCCACCATTTTCTTTCATTTTATCTATCGCCGTATTCACCCCTCGCTGCTGCTGCTATGGATGCTTTTGGTAGGGTTCCAGCTATGAGTTCTCCCAGAGCAATGCTTGACTAAGCATCGATTCCTGTTCAAGATGTAGCAATGGTTTGAGTTCAATAGGCTTCAAAGGGGAGTAATTTGTTAATATCTTTTGACATTGTTATGAACTCCTGAGTTAGGATTTGTGCTTTGTAGTTGGATTTTCTTGATTATAGTTTAATCAAGTGTTAAACAATGAATTGTGTTATTGGGTTTGTTGATGTATAACTTGGAACTTGAATATATGAACTTGATAATTCTCTTTTATCTACCTAGTTGTGTTTGATAATGTGATGATGCTTGATCACCAAATTGACCATTTGCATTAACTCACTCTTGGCACTCACTAAGATGCATTTAACAAGGTTTTAAGAAATAGAGTTCATTGATTAAAACCTTCGACTTAAAGGGTTCTTTAAGTTTATTCATTTTGAAACTTAGTGATTTTTACTCCCACAAAGGTTTGTTTTGAACTATGATAGCCAAAGCTTATTTTCAAGAGAATTTTATCAAATTTGATCATTGTTTTAACTTTCAATTTCTTATTCCCAAAAATCTAAAAACACCTTTTTACACATTTCCTTTTTACTCAATTTAATTTTTCTAGTTCCTAAAGAACCAAACGCCCTTCCTAACCAATTTAGTTGCATTTAATGACATTTAGGCTAAATTAGATCCAATGAATTAGGTTCCGATTAAGTGAGACGATCCGAGGTTGCATCCCATATTGCAATCCTTGGAATTAAATTTTTTCTTCTACATCCAAGGGCAAAACAAAAAAATGAAGTTGCAGCTTAAAATGGCACCGTTGCCGGGGAACCAAGCAATTGGTTTTCTGTAGGAAGCCGTTTGTCATTTTTGTTTGTCATTGAGTTAGGAACCTTGTCTTCTAAATTCCCTTTTTGCAGGAACCTTGGCTTCTAAATTCCCTTTTTACATAGTTTAGTGTCACATTTGTCAATAGTATAGGATTTCTATTTTCCTTTACATAGTTTTAAAAATTTGAAAACACAAACACAAGAATACATACTTTCATACATACTTTCACATACCATACACTTGCACCCATCACTTCTCATCTTTTATTTGACTTTGTGTGCTTGTGAGTAAATTTTGTTACTTTTTATTTACCTTTGAATTGTTCTTGTGCATGCCCCGGAAAGCAAAACTATAACTTTTTCATCCTGAAATTGAGAAACATTTGAGAAAAATTAAAAGAGAAAGAAGAGCACAATAGAAAAGTAAGGAGTTAATTGAAAAAGAATCAAGTGAGCAAGATAGTGAGAGCAATCTTGTGGGAAGAGTGAATATGGCCGAGAACCAAGTTTTTCCCCAAAACCCTAACTTTCGTGTTAACGAACCTAGGAATGGTGATAATGGAAGTAATGGGGAGCATAAGAGAGCAGGTGAAAATAATGGGAATAAAAAAAGGACTATTAGGGAAGCAATAACTTCTGATGTGAATTATTTTGATGTTAATTTTGAAGTGAAGGGATTACTGATTGATTCTCTTCCTAAATTTCATGGCTTAAAAAGAGAAGACCCCTACATGCACTTGCAATCGTTATCCATGATTTGTCAGAGTATGAAACTAGTAGGAGCTTCACTTGATGAAGTGCTATGGAAGGTTTTTCACCTATCTCTGGAAGGTAAAACAAGAGAATGGTACATGAGTCTTCTAAGGCATTTAGTGAATGCCTACCATAGTTGGGCCAATCTGAGAAAGGCTTTCCTGGAAAAGTATTTTCCAGCTTCCCGCACTTCATCGATGAGAAAGGAGATTTATTCGGCACGCCAAGAGTATGATGAGTCTCTTTATGACTACTGGAACTGCTTTCAAGATTTATTATCTAGATGCCCTCACCATCAAATACCAGATGAACAATTAGTGCAATATTTCTAGATAAAGGCATGTTAGATGTGGCATCGAGAGGTTCACTGATTGATCTTACACTTTGGAAGCATCGGATTTGATTAAGAAGGTGGTCCCAAATCTTCAACAGTATAGTGTGAGAGACACCTAAGTGCATAAGTTGGGTACCTCAGCAACCCACTCAAAAAGAATGGAGAGTTTGGAGTCAAAGGTTGACTCTTTAGAGAGCAGAGTGACATCACAGTTATCCTTCATCACTGCCGAGCTGAAGAATATAAGTGTGCATCGACCGACATCTTCTATGGATCTCACAATAGCTAGCTGTGATATTTGTGGGTCGGTGATGCACATATCTAGTGTATGCCCCAGTAGGTTTGAAGAAGTATCTGTAGTATATCCGGGACGACAAAATTCGAAATGGGCCTCTACTCTAACACCTATAATGAGGGATGGAAGGCCAACCCTAGGTTTAGTTGGAGGAATGAAGAAGGATGGGCTCAAAACTGATTTCAACAAGGGGGAGGAGCTGGTACTTCTACCACCCAGTTCCCCAACCAAAAGCAACTTATGACTGTCCCACCTAAGGAGGATACCAATCAACTGGTACAAAACATAATGAATTTGATGAAGGAAGAGTGGACTTCAACTAATAATCAATTTAACACCATTGCTTCTCTGATTCAGTAAGATTCTTTAAAGAATGTTGCTCGGTTCAATGCCTTGGAAAAGAGAATGGAACAATGGGAGACAAAAGTGGAGAACATTAACTTTTTTGTCACTCAACTGTCAAATAACATGAGTGAGAACCAAGCAAGAAGCAGTGTGACAATTCCTTCAAATACTGCGATGAAACCAAAGAGTTTAAATGCAATTGCTCTTGAAAGTGAGAAACAAGTACGGTTTAATCATCAAGACGACAAAGATTGTTATGAGGAGATGGATAGTGGAGAATTGCCTTTACCCAAGAACACCATCAAGAATTCTGAAAGCTCCAAAGAAAAAGAACTTTTGAATAAAAGGAAGTCTGAATCGAAGAACAAAGGAGCTACTTCAGAAGGTTCCAAGGAAAAAGCACCAACGCATGAGTGTGGAGAACCAAGCAAGCATGAAGCCCAAGGTAAGGAGGTAAACCTTCAAGACCTATCTTTTCCTAATTCATATTTAATGAGCAAGCGTATGACTGACATTAAACATGAAAAAGATGTTATTGATTTGTTTGGAAAAGTTGAAGTCAACGTTCCTTTACTTGACTTAGTGAAAAGGGTTCTGACCTATGCTAAATATCTTAAGGACTTGTGCACGAATAAAAGGAAGTTTAGGCCTAATGAGAGAGTCCAAGTGAGCTCGAATGTGTCAGCTCTTTTTAAGCCCCAAATACCCGTTAAGTGTCAAGACCTTGGATCTTTCACCATTCCGTGCATAATAGGAAAAATTACCATAAGAATGGCCTTGTTAGATCTAAGAGCCGCAATGAATGTGATACCTAGTTGTGTTTGTCAATCATTAGGAGTCAAGAGTCTTAAGCCCACATCTATCTTGTTACAATTGGCTGATAGATCTTTTAGGCATCCAGTGGGGATTGTAGAGATATTTTGGTCCAAGTAAAGGGTTTGGTTTTTCCTGCTGATTTTTATGTGCTTGATATGTCTTTTAAATTTGTTCAGGATACATCTCTAATTCTTGGGTGACCCTTCTTAAGGACTACTAGTACTATGATTAGCATGAAAGAAGGTAAGATCACCATGGAGGTCGGGGATCAACAGGTAAGCTTTAATATGTGTGAAGCTATGAAACACCCCCATATGGACTATTTGCTCTTAAGTGTGAACATGGTTGACATTGTTATTGATACAACCTGTAATGAATTTGATTTTCCAGAGAATTTCCTTGATTCTAACTTATATTCATTTGATATTGGGAAAAGGTTTTTTGTTAATGTTTCAGATAATTCAGGCATCACCAAGATTGATGTTAATGAGACAATAGTTAGGAGCATAATCCGTCACAATGAACACTTTATTGAGGAGAAGTAAAAGGCGATGACCCAAGTTGTTGTCGTAACCGATTACCAGGAGATGGATTCCACATCGAAGGAAAAAGGGAGTGACCTTTTCTCTCTTGAACTGCCTAAATTAATACCTTCTATTGTGCAACCTCCTATACTTGAGTTAAAACCCTTACCTAGTATCCTAAAATATGCCTTTCTTGAGTCTGGTGAGCGATTGCCCGTGATAATTGCTAATACCTTTTCTCACATTTAGGAAGAGAGACTCTTGAAAATTTTGAGGGAACATAAACAAACTATAGGGTGGACCTTAGCGGATATATCTGGAATTTGCCTGGCTATTTGCACACATAGGATCTTATTAAATGAGGGTTCCAAGTATCTGAGACAACCTCAAACGAGACTAAATCCACTAATCTTAGATGTATTTAAGAAAGAAGTCACAAAGTTGTTGAGTGCTGGGATAATATATCCTATTTATGATATTGAGTGGGTTAGTTCAATACATGTGGTGCCAAAAAAGAGTGGGATCACGGTGGTCAAAAATGATAGGATGAGCTTATTCCCACTAGAGTGAAGAATTCGTGGCGTGTGTGTATAGATTATAGATGATTGAATGATGCCACCAGGAAAGATGATTTTCCCCTACCTTTTATTGACCAAATGCTTGAACGGCTCGCGGGAAAATCACATTATTGTTTTTTGGATGGTTTCTTCGGGTACTTTCAAGTACCTATTGCACTAAAGGACCAAGATAAAATTACCTTTACATGTCCTTTTGGCACCTTTGCATATTGAAGGATGCCCTTTGGTTTATGTAATACCCAGGAACTTTCCAATGTTATATGATGGCTGTTTTCTGTGAATTTTTAGAAGAATGCATGGAAGTCTTTATGGATGATTTCATAGTTTATAGTGATTCTTTTAATGCTTGCCTATTAAGTCTTGAAAAAGTGAGAAAATACATTGAGAAAATTTTGATTTTGAACTTTGAAAAATGTCATTTCATGGTCAATAAAGGCATCATTCTTGGTCATTTAATTTCTAACAAAGGGATTCAAGTCGATAAAGCTTAAATTAAGGTTATATCTTCTTTGCCCTATCCAACCTGTGTTCGAGATATTAGATCATTTTTAGGTCATGCAGGATTTTATAAGAGGTTCATAAAAGATTTCAGCAAAATCACATTACCTCTTTTTAAGTTTTTACAAAAAGATGAAAAGTTTGAGTTTGATGATTCTTGCAGGAATGCTTTTGACACATTGAAACTAAAACTTATTTCTCCACATATTTTAGTTTCTCCTGATTGGAACTTACCTTTTGAGCTCTCATGTGATGCTTCCAATTGTGTTGTAGGGGCTATGATGGGTTAATGAGAGGAGAAGTTGGCCAGAGTTTTCGTGTATATATAAAAAACATTAGATCCAGCTCAGATCAACTATACAACAATTGAGTAAGAGCTGTTTGAAGTAGTTTTTGCTTTAGTAAAATTTTAGCAATATTTTTTAAACTCACATGTTGTTATTTTTACTAATCAAGCAGTTGTTCGTTATCTCCTCAAGAAACCACAGTCGAAGCCTAGGTTAATACGATGGGCATTCCTCATCCAAGAATTTGATATTGAGGTAAAGGATAGTGCGGGAGTAGTAAACCACGTAGCTGACCATTTTAGCAGGCTACTAGACGATACACAGGACGTGGACTCGTTCGAATTGAAATGCGATGCTTTTCCTGATTCAGTTTTATGTGCTGCAGTTTTCAAGGAACCTTGGTATGCACATATAGTCAATTATCTCATGACTAACCTCACTCCCCCTTTTATGCCTCAGGCGCAGGCTTAGAAGCTAAAAAGCAAAGGTCGGCATTACATATGAGATGCTCCGCATCTATGGAGATTGTGCAGTGACCAGGTAATTTGGAAATGCATGCCTAATGAGGAACTTGATGCTATAATTTCAGCTTATCGTTCCATGGATTGTGGTAGGCATTTTAGTGCGAGGAAAACATCTAGGAAAATTCTAGATTCTAGTTTTTTTTGGCCTACCCTTTTTAAGGATTCGTTTAACTTTTGTTGGTCATGCGACAAGTTTCAATGTTTTGGAGGGTTAGGAAAATGGCATGAAATGCCACAGCAACCTCTATTATTTTGTGAAATTTTTTATGTCTGGGGAATTGATTTCATGGGTCCCTTTCCCCTATCTTTTGGTCTTATGTATATCCTTTTAGATGTCGACTATGTGTCTAAATGGATAGAGGGTGTCCCTACTAGAAAAGATGATGTGCAAGCAGTATCCAAATTCCTCAAGTCAAACATTTTTTTCGATTTGGGATTCCTAAAGCGGTGGTTAGTGATAGCGGGAAACATTTTTGCAATAGAGTCATAGGTAACTTATTTTCAAATTTTGGAGTAACTCACAAAGTCTCCACTGCCTACCACCACAAACTAATGGTCAAGCTGAAGTTTCAAATAGAGAGGTGAAGCATATCTTGGAGAAAATGGTAAAGCCATCAAAAAAGGATTGGAGCCTACGCCTCGAAGAAGCACTATGGGCCTATCGCACCACCTATAAGTCTCCAATAGGCATGTCCCCTTACTGCTTGATTTATGGAAAAGCTTGCCATTTACCTGTGGAGTTGGAGCATAAAGCTTATTTGGCAATCAAGTAATGCAATATAGACTTGGAATCTTCCGGTATGGAGAGGAAGTTGCACTTGCAAGAATTGGAGGAGTTAAAGCTCGAAGCATATGAACATTCTCATCTCTACAAAGAGAAGAAAAAGTTGATGCATGATAAGATTCTTCAGAGGAATAACTTCAAGGAGAGGGGCAAAGTCCTATTATTCAAGGCTTGTTTCACATTTAAACATGGAAAATTTAATACTTGTTGGGATGGATCGTATTTAGTCACCAAAGTACACACCTTTGGTATAGTCGAGCTTCTGCATGAATAACAAGCAGAAACTGGAACTAAAATCAAAGTCAATGGACACCTATTGAAGCTCTACCATGAGACTCCAAAACCACCATAAATATCAGGTTCTCTCCTTCACTTGTTTATTCATTCTTGATTTAAGAGTAGCTATACTGTGTTTTTCTTTGTTAATTCTTAAACAAATGTGGGGGAGTGAGCATTCTAGTAGGTATATAGCTGTGTTCTTGGTTTCATTAATAGGATTTCATTACAATAAAGTTGTCCCTGTTGTGTCCATTGCTCTTATGTTTTGATTATTTCATATTGAGGACAATATGATGCTTAAGTGTGGGGGGAGGTTTTCCCATCTTATAACTCTCATTTGTGCTTCATTTCGGCCATTTAAATGTTTATGTTAGTGAATATTGTTCAAAAAGTTTTAAAAAAACTTGGTAATTTTGGCAAAAGTGCTAAACTTCGCTATTGCAAAGATCATTCTTTGTCGCAGCAATATGCATGATTTTCACCGCGGCGAACTTTGGTCATGCTGTGGCGACATTAATTTTTATGACTTTTTGCGGTGAACAAATTCTTCGCCGCCGCCATTAACATAATTTTCGCCGCTGCGATTCTAAAAAGAAGTGCATTTTATAATTTTGCCTCCATTCAACAATTCTCCCCAATTAGATTGATGTCACTCTTGTATCTCAAGGCTTTTATAAGTTTCAAAGTGATTCTTGAGTTCTTGAAAATACCTCCCATTCTTTAAATGATAGTTGGTTTTTGGCTGATTTCATTTTCATTGTTTTCAACACAAGTAAGTGAAAGTATATGGAACAAAGTGACACTTTATGTTTTTAAAACTTGATTGTTCATTGAGATATTAACCTTGTTGGAAGGATATTTGGGCCTGAATTTTTTTTCAAATTTTGTGTGTTTCTGCTTATTTCATATCTCTTTAGAACTTGTTTTCAATTCTTAATCGAAGCTTTATGAACTAGAATTTTGTTAATATGATAGAGGCATTCTTTCACGAATACTTTGACCCAAACAACATCCCACAAACACCTATCCATTGCTAGCCCCTTAAGCCATAATTTATGAGCACATGCACTCATTTTTATATGTTGTCAATAGTTTACTTTGTATTTTCTTTTAGTTATTTCATCGTTTTATGGTGTTAATAGTTATTTTGAAAATGAAAAAAAAGTATATATATGCCCTAAAAAATGAAAAAGAAGAAAAAGAAAAAGAAAAAGGAAAGAAAAGGAAAAAGAGAAAGAAAAAAGAAGTTGTCAATTGTGTAAATATTGTCTTACTGTTGACACCTATTTCATAATTGTGGCACATGCACTCATACTTGTTTCTTTTTTCATCTATTTCATCCATTTCATCTAGCCTACCGTGCATTACAACCTTGAAAAGTCCTCTTGATTTTCGAAATTGTAGTTCTTATAGTGGAGAGGTAGAATTATTACAAGCTTATGGTAGAGAATGGACTAAGTAGATTTATAGAGTGAAATTATCCCGAAACAAGTGAGATTAGAGTAAACACCTTACCTTGAGTGAACTCTCTTTTGCTTGATCTCTTGGATTAATTGCTTATAGTGTTTATTTTCTTCGCATTCTCTTATTCTGCTTGGATTGATTTTTAAGAAAATGATTTTTGTCAATTTCCTACTTTTATTTTAAGTATGGTCGGAATTTTTCTTTTGCACTTGAATCTCTTTGACTCTTATAAACTTTGTCCAGGAGTACAAAGGTCTAAGTGTGGAGGAATTTGATTGAGCCGAAGTTTATAACATAAATTGTTGACATTTTCATGGCCTTTGTTATACTTTTTGACTCCTATTTTTAGCTGTTGTGTTTAAATTGATTCTTGAGTGTGTGCTTTTATTTTATGTAGTTTGAAGGTGAGAAGTGCTACAAATTAAGATTAAATGCACTAATTAATTTTCTAAGAACAATTGATACTACAAAAATTGATACTACAAAGTACCATCTTTTCATTGCAGGAGACTTAAGGAAAAGGAGTTCAAAAAGAAGAAATGGAATGAGAGAAGATCGAAGTGAAGTCAACGCTAAAGGAAGTTCGTCGCGGTGAAGTGGATCTGTCGCCGCAACAAAAAATGATAAATCCAGGCTAAATTTTCGGGATTATAGTTTCATCAAGTGTTGAACAATGAATTCTGTTATTGGGTTTGTTGATGTAGAACTTGGAACTTGAATATATGAAGTCTCATATACGCCATTTTGTGATTTTGATAATTCTCTTTTATCTACCTAGTTGTGTTTGATATTGAGATGATGGTTAATCACCAAATTGGCCATTTGCATTAACTCACTAAGATGCATTTAACAAGGTTTTAAGAAATGGAGCTCATTGATTAAAACCTTGGACTTAAAGGGTTCTTTAAGGTTATTCATTTCGAAACTTAGTGATTTTTTCTCCCACAAAGATTTGTTTTGAACTATAATAGCCAAAGCTCATTTTCAAGAGGATTTTATCAAATTTGATCATTGTTCTAACTTTCAATTTCTTATTCCCAAAAATCTAAAAACACCTTTTTACACATTTTCTTTTTACTCAGTTTATTTTTTCTAGTTTCCTAAAGAACCAAACCCCCTTCCTAACCAATTTAGTTGCATTTCATGACATTTAGGCTAGATTAGATCCATTGCATTATGTTCCAATTAAGTGAGACGACCCGAGGTTGCATCCTATATTGCAATCCTTGTAATTAAATTTTTGAAATGGCATCCAAGGGAAAAGTAAAAGACAAAGTTGTGGATCAAACTAGATGTGCTGTGTTTTAGCATGAAGCCTCACGGCGTGATGGATGAGCAGATCATGATGAGGGCTTTCCAGTTCTCGCTCAAAGATGCAATAAAAAATTGGTCATTTGATTTACTTGCAGGAAGTGTGAGCACTTGGTTGGAGATGAAGAGATTGTTTTTGGAAAAGTATTTTCCGGCCTCAAAAACAGCAAGTATTCGAAAATAGATATGTAGTATGAAGCAACAGAATGGGGAGTCTCTTTACAAATACTGGGAGCGATTTAGGAAGTTATGTGCCAGTTGCCCACATCACAACATACCAGATCAACTTCTCATCCAATATTGTTATGAAGGATTACTGCCAATGGAGAGGAGTTTGGTTGATGCGATGAGTAGTGGGGAAGACTTCCATTAAAGCTAGGATATTACTTGAGCGGATGACCGCTAACACCCAACAATTTGGCACTCATAATGATGTTCGATGAGTAAATGAGGTAAGCACTTCATCCATTGAACATCGTTTATATGAACTATCATCTTTTGTGAGACAGATAGTAGTTGAACAGGCACAAGTGAAAGCGTGCAGGATATGTTCAAACACAAGTAATCCAATTGACGAGTGCCCAGCTTTGCAAGAAGGGAGTATGGAGCATGTGAATGCTACAGGAGGGAACTTCCCGAACCAATACAACCCATACTCACAGATGTATAAACCAAGTTGGAGGGATCACCCCAACTTGAGTTATGGAAGGAATCGACAGCAAAATCACTTCTAGAAACGGCCGAATGGCTCGCCAGGATTTCAACCAAGGCAATAAGGAGCACAAGGAACTTCTTCTTCAAGTTCAGGTGCATCTTTAGAAGAACTTGTTAACAAATTTGTTGCTAATAATTTGTAATTTCAACAGGATATGAAAGCTAGCCAACAGAGCATGGAATATCAAATGAGTCAAATGGCAGTAAGGCTCAATCGTCTAGAATCACAAAGTCGAGGAAAATTGCCATCACAACCTGAGGTGAACTCGAAGAATGTCAGTGCCATAACCCTGAGGGGTAGAAAGGAGATTGAAGGTCCTAAAAGAACCCCAAAAAAGATTGCTACTGAGGAAGATATTGAGAAGGAATTGTAAAAGGAAGAAAATTCGTCATCAAGTACAAAGGTAAATGTTAAAGGTCTCAATATTATTAAAACTAACCCTCTACCTTTTCGGAGCAGATTGATGAGGTCAAACAAGGAGGAAAAGGATAAAGAGATATTGGTGACTTTCCGAAAGATAGAAGTCAACATACCTTTGCTCGAAGCAACCAAGCAAGTGCCAAGGTATGCCAAATTACTCAAAGAACTATGTACACATAAGGGGAAACTGAGGGGTGATGAGAAGGTGATGATAGGTGAGAATATGTCAATAGTATTCAGAAAGAAGATGCCTCCAAAATGCTGGGACCTAGGTATGTTCACTATTCCTTGCAAAATTGGTAATACTGTGATTAGTAAAGCAATGTTGGATTTGGGTGCTTCTATTAATGTGATGCCTCATTCGATTTATGCTTCTTTGAATTTGGGCCCTTTAAAAAAGTGAATATAGTCATCCAATTGGCTGATCGTACTAATGCTTATCCTAATGGTGTGGTCAAGGAAGTTTTGGTGCAAGTGAATGAGTTAGTGTTTCCTGCATATTTTTATGTGGTGGATATGAATGATGACACCTCATGCAATCTGATACCTATCTTGTTGGGGAGACCATTCCTTAATACAACTCAAATTCATAAAGATGTTTGTAAAGGCACCCTCATAATGGAATTTGATAGGGAAGTAATTCATTTCAATATTTTTGATGCCATGAAACATCCTCCTAATGATGATTGTGTTTTTTTTCTATTTATGTGATCAATCCTTTGGTGCAAGAAATGTTTAAATTAAGTTAAAGGGATCATTTGGAAATAGCTTTAACTGAGGATATAGAAGTAGAAACCAACATTGATGTTGAGATGGGAGACGAGCTAATGGAAATGACAGCCACCTTGGACTCATTAGAGAGCTCTTTAAAAAGGTATGAATTGGCTTTTATTCAACTACTTAAAGCTTACCAGAAGTTGCTACCTTCTGATTTGTAGGCCCCAGAATTGGAATTGAAGCCACTCCCTACAAATATGAAGTATGCCTATTTAGGAGATAAATAGACTCTCCCATTTATCATTTCGGCAAAGTTGACTTCAACTCAAGAGGAGAGGTTGGTTCAAATGCCGAGGGAGCATAAGAAGGCCATCAGGTTGACCATCGTAGATATCCAAGGGATAAGCCCTTCCATATGCATGCACTGCATTTTGTTGGAGGATGATGCAAAATCTATAAGGCAATCTCAGCGTAGGTTGAATTCTCCAATAATGTAAGTTGTGAAGAAAGAGGTAGTGAAGCTTTTCGATGCTGGGGTTATCTACCCAATTTCTGACAGTAAGTGGGTTAGTCCTGTCCAAGTGATTTCAAAAAAGTCTAGGATCTCCGTTGTGACAATCAAGGAAGGTGAGTTGATTCCCACCTGAGTGCAAACCAGGCGGCGAGTGTGTATAGATTATAGGAAGCTGATTGCTGCTACTCGTAAAGATCACTTTCCCTCCTTTTATTGATCAAATGCTTGAGAGATTGGCTGGTTATGACTATTACTATTTTTTAGATGGCTTTTCAGGTTATCTTCAGATTTCGATCAGACCGGAAGATCAAGAGAAGACTACATTTACATGCGCATTTGGTACATTTGCCTACCGAAGGATGTTATTCGGATTGTGTAATGCACCTGCCACATTCCAGAGGTGTATGGTAAGCATTTTTTCCGAATATGTTGAGAAGATTATTGAGGTGTTCATGGACGATTTTCGTGTGTATGGATCTTCTTTTGATGAATGTCTTAGGAATCTTGCCATTATCTTGGAACGATGTATAGAAACTAACCTTGTATTGAACTAGGAAAATGCCATTTTATGGTGGACCAAGGTATAGATCTAGGTCATGTGATATCTGCTAAGGGTATTGAATTAGACAGGTCCAAAGTTAATATCATTTCTTCTTTACCTTACCCCTCTACTATGAGGGAAGTGCGTTCTTTTCTGGGGCATGCAAGTTTTTATCGAAGATTTATAAAGGATTTTTCGAAGACAGCCGCACCGCTGTGCAAGCTTCTTCAATAAGATGTCTCCTTTAAGTTCGACGAGAGGTGCAAAGAAGCATTCAACAAACTTAAGGAGCTTCTGACATCCCCACCGGTGATTCAACCGCCAGATTGGAACCTCCCATTCGAGATCATGTGTGATGCGAGCGATTATACGATAGGGGCGGTTCTAGGGCAAAGGGTGGGAAGAGCTTTGCATGCCATTTACTATGCTTCAAGGACTTTAAATCCAGCTCAATTGCATTATTCCACCACTGAAAAGGAATTGTTATCTATGATTTTTGCTTTAGAAAAATTTCGATCATATTTGCCTGGTGCTAAAGTGATTGTTTATTATGACTATGCAGCTATACGATACTTACGCACAAAGAAAGAGGCAAAACCGAGGCTGATCAGATGGATTCTCCTCTTGCAGGAATTCGACTTAGAGATTAGAGATAAGAAAGGGGTAGAAAACGTGGTGGTAGATCATCTCAGTCGTTTGACAAAGGAAGAAGATTATATCCCTCTACTAGAAAGCTTTCTCGATGAGCAATTGTTTTTGGCCAACGCAACACCACCATGGTATGTAGACCTCGTCAATTTTTTAGTAACTATTGAATTACCTATTGGTTTTTCTAAGGCTCAGAGGGATAAGCTACGAAGTGAAGCAAAGTACTATGTGTGGGATGACCGTTATCTTTGGAGACACTGTGTAGATCAAGTTATCAGAAGATGTGTATCAAAATATGAATCATCATAAATTTTGGCCTTCTACCATTCATTCGCTTGCGAAGGACATTTTGGAGTAAAACAGACAGTTCAAAAAGTTCCTGAGAGTGACTTTTACTGGCTAACATTGTTCAAAGATACATATACCTTCTACAAATCATGTGATAAATGCCAATGGTCAGGTAACTTGTCTCGTAAGGATCAATTGCCACAAACCCCTTTACTTTTCTGTGAAATTTTTGAAATTTGGGCTATTGATTTTGTTGGACCTTTCCCTTCATCTTTTTTTTTCACTTATATATTTCTTACGGTTGATTATGTTTCTAAATGGGTGGAAGCAAAAGCCACTAGGACTAATGATGC
>JAOSBO010000006.1:19071478-19085989 GCA_027563915.1 Erythroxylum rotundifolium | reverse complement strand
ATGAATTAAGAGTCAACAAGTGCATAATCACTTAAGAAATTAGGGCCAATTTATAGTATAAATTTGGCTCAATCAATTATGTTTTGAATTATCTTATGAATGTGACTTTAATTGTGTTAATTTCGAACATTGAAGGTCTAATGACCTTGATGCATAAATGTGATATTGAAGTGCTCCTTGTATGTGAATTTGATGAAATATATGATATCTAACTTGATTGTTAAATTATGAAGAGACATTTGAATATGCATATGATTGAAAAAGTGTTTCTCAACATTTTTATTGAATGTCGGACTACAATTAGATGATAAATGTATGCTAAATGTGAATATGACTTGTGAAAGTGGCTGATTGATCATATAAGAATGTGAAGCATTCTATTACATGAATGCATGAAAGGTAAAGGCAGTTATGACCGGAGTAGCCATCAAAAAAGAGCTTAAAGCTCAAATTGCGAAAAAGAGCTTAAAGCTTAGAAACTGTGATAAGAGCCTCAGGCTCGGTTGTGAATATACCCAGTATCCACTATGGGATATGGGGCATCATCTGATACTGCTTGGTATCCTCTAAGGGATATGGGCTAGATAAAAAAGCACTCAGTCACAACAAAAAATAATAAATGAAAGTGAGTCTCATGTGCACTGCATATGCTTGATATGAATGATTATAATAGTTTGAATAATTTCTGAATGTGATATATGTTGAATGTAAAATGTGAAATGACTAATCAAGTGTATGTTATTCAACATGATAAATTAAAAATATAGGGTGAACCGCATGATTATATAAACTATGTGTTTATGTGATTGAGTAGGCCATCGAGGATGGTCACTTACTGAGTTTGCAAAACTCACCCAAAATTTGCAATATTTTTCAGGCTCAAAAGAATTACCCTGTTAGGCAGATGGGAGTATAGCCACTGCATCTAAGTATGATGTATATTTGAATATTTCTATTTTGTAATAACTTTCCATAGTGGAAAGTTTTGTAAATGAGATTGATATTGAGTGTAATAATAATAAATGTGATTTTGATGTTATTAAAGAAAAGAATGGGCCCAATTTGATTATTGATTTCCATATATGTGTGTTGAAAAAAAAATTGTAACGAGATTTTACTGACTTACTGTGCTAGCATGCCACCCTCATGGGGTATGTTCTCGAACATCACTCAGGATGTGAGGTACGTGTCTTACGAGACTGGGGTGCAACACACCATAACTTACCGAAGGAGTTCCTGTTGCAGACATTCTACAAGGGATGAACCCACATACTAGAGGCACCATTGATGCGGCGTCAGGAGGATCATTAATGAGAAAGACGGTTGATGATGCAAAAGAGTAGAGGAGATGGCCAGTAATAGTTGTTTATGGGTGAGTGAACGTAGTAGGCAACCTATTAACTTTAGAGAGCATAAAGGAGTTGTTGCAGTTGATCAAATGATGAAGATACAAGCCAAGATTGACAATCTGACACTATAAATTAGTAATATGAAGGCATCATCCTCTGCTACGGTAAAGGTCGCACAATTGAAGTGTGAGCTATGCAGCTAATTGGATCATGATACAATGGACTACTATCTAATAATGAAAGAGAATCCAAAGCAAGTTAATTGTCTGGGGGCCTAATTCAAACGTGGAGGGGTAATAATCCCTACTCCAACACATATAATCCTAAGTTAAAGAATCACCCAAACTTCTCTTAGTCTAACAACAACAATGGAGGGTAGTTTAGATCTCAAGGACAATCGAGCTTCCAACAGGAAAAAACAAGCTCGATGGATTTAAATTGGACAAAATTTTGGATAAGATAGGAGGAATCAAGGAAGCACATAGGAGGTTCGAAAGTAAATTCGAGCAAGTCACGAAGAATCTTGCTTCGTCTATCCACAATTTAGAGGTCCAAGTGGGGTAGCTCACGGAGGCAATGTCAACTCGAAATGGTAGAACTCTCCTAAGCAACACCAAGTCAAACCCGAAGGAGTGTATCATGGCTCTCAACCAAACTTAGGAAGAGGAGCTGGAAAAAGAAGAGGAAGGAGAAGGTCAAATAGTTAAAGACGACCTTCTAAGTGAGACTGTGAGCAAATCGGTGCAAGTAACTCGACGGATATTCCCACACCAATTTTTTGCTCATAAGGAATTATATGCTAGGAGGGAACCAGAAAAGTTGCAAGAAATCGAGTTGGATAAAGTCGAGGAGGTGATGGAACGAATACAGGCTAAGCTTAATTTACAGAAGCCCATCATAGAGAAGGGGAAGGAGTGAATATTGGAAGACACCCCTAACATAATGAAGAAGGATGATTTAGGGGATTTTTTCATCCCCTAAAATATCAACAAGATCATCATAGATAGGGCATTTGTGGACTTAGACGCGATCGTAAATGCGATACCCTACACCCTAAATCTTAAATTGGGGTTACTAAGGTTAGTGCCAATGAAGTTTTTAATTAAGATAACCGACAGGAGTTCACTCAGACCGATGAGAATCATATAAGATGTGCTAGTAAAGGTTGGTAATTTTATCTTTCGCATGGATTTCTATATTTTGGGTATCAATGAAGATGAGGATACTCCAATGATTCTTGGATGGTCACTCTTAGCCACTGTGCATTCAATTATTGATGTGGATAGGGGTTAACTAACTCTACGAGTAGGGAAGGAGCAACTGACCTTCAAGGTGACTGTGAGAGAGTACGAAACTCCTTTACCTCTAGTAGATCACAACAAACATGAACCTCGAGAAGAGTGGAAAGACATCAAGGATCCTGCAAATACTTTCCGCAAGAAGCGCTCGGGAAGGAGAAAGTGAGGCAAGGAAAATTTCAAGGAATATGGTAATTGCAATAGGGTAGCAAATATTCAGACTTTGAGATTAATAACGACCCTACCATCGAATCAGTCATTCTAACTACCGTGAGCTTAAAAGGAGCATCGAGCTACCGACGTTAAAAGAAGAGCTGCATGGGACGCAACCCATGGAAAAATGAGTTTAGTGTTTAATTTTGCTAAATCAGTTGAACTCCTTAGTTAGGTTTATGTTTTTGTTTTGGTTGAATAAAAGCGAAAGAGGAATTGGAATTTGAAATCATGGGGAAGATGACACAAGCATATGAATAGAAGTGAGAGAAAAAGAATTAGAAAAAGGACTTTGGTCTTAGGATACAGGCATCGTGGCCTGCGACTGAGATGTCCTTTGTTGGTACGTCATATGCCACATGCCACAATTGTGACTTACGACTATCTGTAAAAAAGTGAAGACGTGATTTTTTCATTGAAACTTTTACCATTTTACCCTTTTAACCACTTTTATATTTAATGCTTACTTAACTTTCACCTTCACTTTCATTTTCATTTTATCTCTCTAGAATTCCAGCTTTCAAAAGCTCTAACATCTCTCTAGAAATTTTCAACCTTAAATTTTTCCAAACTCAATCTAATCATGTCTCGTATTAAGTAAACAGGCCAACAAGAGCCCTATGGCTGACAACAAGTTTCCAAATGTGGGAGAAGGAACCGGGTTGTAGACTTCGAAGCTCCATTTCCTATTTACGCTGAGGAGGAAGGTACACGTTTTTATTCCCTTCGCTCTAGGCAAATTGTAGTTCATAGATATTTTGACTTTGATACCCTAGATAGGATAGAAGTGCATGAGTTGGTAGAGATTTTAGCTAAGAGAATTCAATGGGGATAGTTTATTCATTTCCAATTTTTGGTATATGAAGAGATGACTTTAGAATTCTTCACAACCTTGACCTTTGACCCCAAGAACACTAAGGAATTATGGTTTAGATGGGGCTGAGCATATGAATTAACCGTAGAGATCATGTGAGAGATGTGTGCATTCCCTAAATCCACCATTATCGACCAACATGATGATTTCCTTCCTTCCCAATACTAGCATGAGCTCATTAGGATCGAGCATTTTTACGCTAAAAATGCCCACAATAACATTATCCCATCCCATGAACACTTGCTGTTGAACAAGTTTATATGTCAACTGGTCTTTGATAAATCAGAGACCATCAAGTGTTTGACCAAGGAACTCTTCATACTGTGGTGCATGGACCATAGTATTCCGGTATGCACATACACACTTATGCTAAATGCTCTTGCTGCGACTCCACGAAAGCGGAGTAATCATCTGGGAATGGGGTACATAGTTTCTGCCATTGCTGAACATTTTGAGGTGGACCGGAGTAGATTAACAGTTCACCCATCAAAATTTCTTAATCACAATCATTTATTTTGGGCAAAAATCATCCATTTAACTAACATGGAACTGCGAGATATCCATGAGAAGACACATATACTGACCAGGGTAGGTCAAGCAAGTTCGAGCCCTACACCGCCTCGGTAGGCACAGGCGGACTCGATAAGTGAAGCATCCAAAGAAGATGAAGAAGAAGACCAATGCTAGGCAAAGGTTTTGGATGCAATTTTCGAAACCAATAGAATTCTTAAGGAAGTGATACATACACAACATCACCAGAGCTGAGAGATTCGACGACTTCATCGATATTTCGAAGCTTAAGGGATTCAATTACCACCTCCGTCACCTTAGAATCCAAGTCTAACCCAATCTGTCTTTAGTTTAATTTTTTGTTTTTTTTACATTTACTTTTTTATTGTTCTTTTTATTGTTAATTTTATCTGTTCTTTATTACTTCAATTTTTGTCTTCACGTTTGTTTATGTGGTTTGTTTCTTATGCATGTCCTTCTCACATTAAGGACAATGGACTTAATGTAAATTTAGCACCCTTTAGATCGTCGCATTCACTCATAATTTGAGGTCTTTCAGCTTAAGTAGCTTAACTAGTATTTTTCATAGAAACAACTAGTTTAAAGCAACAAGGTAGGCAATGAAAAAAAAGTTGTTTAATAAATCA
Organism: Erythroxylum rotundifolium; assembly: GCA_027563915.1. NCBI lineage: Eukaryota > Viridiplantae > Streptophyta > Magnoliopsida > Malpighiales > Erythroxylaceae > Erythroxylum > Erythroxylum rotundifolium. Next base: position 19,081,098 of record JAOSBO010000006.1, on the reverse strand, counting down.
CTATTATGTTAACCTTTGGGTTATGAATAGAGGTAGTAGCCAGTTGAAAACATGATAATAGCTGAGTAACCAGATCGACACGCATCATAAATATGTGCTTTCAAGTAAAAAGGCTATAATGACGTTTCAACCAAGCTGTTAATTAATGACTTAGTTGAGTAGTCGGATCGACATTCATCATAAATTTTTGCTCCGAGTAAAAGGGTAAGTCCTGATTTCTTTTAAAAAATGTAAACCTACCAAACTTGTAATGAGCTTGAATTTTCATGGAATTATACTTAAGAATAGTTACAAAATCTAAGGGAATGAAAAATTATTAATGTGTGTGTACAATTGAAAAGGGGCAATTAAGTTAACATTTAGGTCTTAATTTAGTTGTATATTTAGTTTAAAGCTCCTAACAACTTATTTCTTTTATTAATGATTTGCCATAATTCAAATAGTTGTGTCCAAGATTAAACTTATTTCATGAATATTAGAGCCATTGTCACATTATTGCATTGTGTTTTTTTTTTATGTGTTTGTTGTTTTGTTTGCTTGAGGACAAGTAAGTGGTTAAGTGTAGGGATGTTGATAGTTGTGTTTTTCATGATATTTTAGGGTTTAATTTGTTAAACATTTAGCGTGAAATTGAGTGTTGAGTATGCATTTAGGTTTTAATTAGTTTAGTTTTGTGTTTAAGTGTTTTTTATAGTTTAGTTGGAATATTTGAGATTATATTGTATATTTTTGAGTTACCTTGATGTGTGTACTAATGTTGCAGGGTAAACAGGGAAGAACAGTGAAGATTGGAACAGTTTCAAACCAAAAAGCATAGGACACGATCGTGCACATTGGCCACAATCGTGACAGAGAAGGAAGAGCAAGAAGCAGACAATCGTGCACTTTGGGCCATGATCGTGATAGAGAGCGTCAAGTCAGGCCACAATATTGACAGAAAGGGTAAAGCGCCTGCCACGATCAAGACATGCAGGGCCATGATCGTGCCCCACGTGAAGCTGGCACAAAAACTCAAATTTTGAGTGATTTTTCATACAGTTATGACCCCAAGTTTGACCTAGGGTTACTATAGAATAAATAGCACACTACAAGTCAGTTGCCAGTAGTCATTAGAGGGCGAGGAGAGTCTATCAAAACAGTGAGTTTTTGCAAAAATCCTAGAGGAACCTAGAGAGAAATCAAGTGATTGAAGAAGGAGACAAAGGAAGAGAGGCATGAACATACATTTTGACACGAAGTACTTCCCAAAATACGCGGTTTCCCGCAGTCGTGACCTCCAAGATCTGTTCTGATAGCATTTTCTATTGTTATTTCGATTTCATTGATTTATTTTGAATATTGATTGGAATTACTACTGTTGATTGTTGATATTTTTTCTAAACTCACCTTTGGGTTTTTTTGGTTCTTGAGATTGACAAAATTTATTTAATGGTGTTTTATTTCGATTTAATTGTGATTCAATTTTGATTCTTTATAATTTGGCAATAAACTGAGAGTGTGAGCAGGTAAAAATTATCGATTTGGACTAATGAGAGTTAGGTAAATCAATAAGTAGAGAGTTGAATCAAACTGTTAGAGTCGTGTAACGAGAAATCGAGCATAAATTCTCGGTAGGTTAATAGATAAATTCAGAACTAATTTAAGATTTAGACCAATTGCAGATCAAGAGATCACAACTCCCATAATTTGAATTAGTGATTATCAATTACGGTTAAGAATTATAACTCAAGAGAGAGTAATTCACCCTATGGCCGTCTAGGCCCATTAAATCAGAAATTGCATAATTATAGATTTTCTTAGTTTCGAATTGAATCCATCTTTCTCTCACTTGGTTGTTTCTAGGTTGGTTTTCAGATTATTTGTGTGATTTGCTATTTTGTTCATTCTTGTGGCACTTTAATTTCTCAAATTTGAATATCAATTGATTTATTTTCTGCATTAGTTGTTAATTAGGTTAATTGCGAAATTAGCTGCCTTTAGATTTTAGAACTGGTTCCCATTCCTTGTGCGATCGACACCTTAAGTACTACGTGAACGACCCATACGCTTGCGGTAATTACCAAGGTTATAATTAGTAAAACTTAGCGCGTGTAACCTTGAGCGAACACCTATGTTCTTCAACCATACTAACATAGCCAAAAATGCAAGTCTTTTGTTGAAGAAGAAACCAATAAAGGTGGAATTTCATTTGAGACTTCTTCGTAGCAAAATGTCTTTAAGTGGTTGAACAATTGTTTGCCCTTCTTGGAGGAAAGTAACCTAACTTCACAAATGGGGACGGGTCAAGTACTATATAACACCAAGTTTTCCTAGAGTAATTGTTAGCAGTGAATAGGGAGCTAAAAGCTAGAGCATCAGAGGAGAAAGGGATTCCTTTGAGCAAGGCATGTAAGTTATGAGAGATGGTAGGAGAAAGAGGAGAGAATTTTCCATTATAAACCTGCTTGGCAAGAGCAGGAAGGCATAGGAGGATATTGTCCCCATAAAACTTCAGTCTACCCAAAATCTGAAGGTTTAGAGGACGAAAAGGCCAAAAAAGTATTTAAAAAAAGTCAAATTACTATTCTTAAAATAATAAATAGCTAAGACGAGAGCAATAAAATGAGAAAAAAGGTAAATGAGCAGATTAAAATGCCACTAGCTCTTAACCAAAAACAAAAGCACGAGGAGAATAATAGGAATTAAGAGGAACTAGAAATAATTGGAGTCTGATAAAAACAGGGAGGTGTCCTCTGTTCCTAAATTTGGTGTGCCCTCTATTCTGCTCCAATCTTAGTCGTTCAATTTTCATAGGCTCCATTTATTAAATGGATAGATTTTTATAAAATAGAGTTGAAATAAAATAATGAGAACAAATGTGTATGAAAATCGGATCGTTCTATTCTTTTATGAGTTGAGAGAATTGAAGGATTTTTGATTGGGGAAATTTCTAAGTTTAAAGAATGATGGTTAAGTAAGGGAGGGAATAAGTAAAAAGGAACAAATAAGGAATTTGTTGTCATAGCTTCGGAGGCTTAAAGAGAAGCAGCTCTTTCTCGTACTAAGCCATTTTTAGGGGCCCAAATTACCACTGTTTAAAGTTAACTAGGCCCAAGGTTTATTACTTAGAAGTTTTAAGTTTACACCAAGTCACATGAGCACCTTCTACTTTACGGCAGCTGAAGCGTATGCTGTTTAGATACAGCCTGCCCGGACAGACAGAGAAACAAACTCAAACTGCGTTATTTGTGTCCATATGCGGTGTAAAACACACGCACGATAAAAATATAAGAAAGCGTGGGGCCATGACTGACATGGGATTGATGGTTGTGATGAGCGTCGTCTTAGAGCGCAAGCGCAAACAAAGCAAATAGGCATACTGATGAAATCGATTTAGAAAAGAAAACAGCACTTAGGAAAAGACGGAGTGGGTGGTGATAATGTAATAATGATATAATTAATTTTATTAGCAATTAATTATTAATATTTTATGTGGTATAATGTATAAATTCCAATTTATTCACGTTCACATTGTACTTATTACTGTGCTCTAGTGTACTGTAGTACTCTGCCTGGCTTTCCTGGTGGAGTTGGAGAAGGAATACTTAGCAACTCTAAAGACATATGTATGCAGAGACTGGTCTGTTGTTCCCCTACATGCAGAATTTCTCTCACGATATCCACCAACTTCAAGAGTATTGCAAGTACCAGAAGACCACTGCTTCATTGGTACTCGGTCTCTCGCACTTTGTACATGTTTCTTATCACTCTCCTTCTGCTTAATGATTTTGACTGGGTTTTTTATTTGGCTTATTCTTATGCATGCTTCAAATTTCAAATTGTCTAGATAGTACAATTTCCCATCTTCCCGTTCCCGATTGTATATTCTCTGTTTTGTTTCTTCTACTTTGGTTGCAGAGAATGCTAAATCTTTTGAAGCTTTATGTCTTTTGGTATCAGGGATTCTACTCTTTTTTTTTTTTTTTACTATAATAGATCAATCGCTCTTTCTTTTGTTGCTTCTTCTCACTCAGCAGCCTTCTTCTGGTAAGCGAGTAGGCCAAACTGGAAACAGTAAATGTTCTCTTTACATTAGTGGATCTATAAAAGAAAAAGTAAGAGCATAATAGGAAAGTGATTTCACGGGTCTAAGTTCCTTATTCGTAAAGCTTTCTTAAACCTGTGATGTTAACATGTAGTTGGGCGGTTTTCTCTTTCACTCATTAACTGTGCGCTAAACATAAGAAAGTTTAACCTTGTTTTTGATTGTTTCTTCTATAATCCGTTGGTAGATAGCTTTAAATGAAAAAGTGATGTCCACCTCTCTCTTAGTAACTCTCTCTTTCTGCCTTCCTATTTTGGCAACTAAACTTGTAAAAAGGGTTCGAATGAAATAAATATATCAAACTGGAGCTTACATTGGTGTTTTGGCTATTGAAACATGCTTTAAGTTGTTTCTTTTTATTGGTGAATGCTCGTATTTCTAAGAATCCATGTCATTTGCCTGGAAATGTTTTGGCAGCCCCTGTTCTTTTGCACTATTGAATTAATTCCTTTTGTTTTCATGGAAACCCCTTAACAAATTTCCTCCCTCAAGCGTAAATATTTTACAAAACCTTGGATGCGTTGCTTATGTGGTGATTTTTTTTCTGATTTCAACCAGTGGAGTTGATTGAATTTGGACAGTTTCTGTATATTGTCTCCAACTGAATTCAGCATTGTTTAGTTTGAAATCAATGGAAGCTGAGTTTCCATGTTGCAGTAGTGCTGGAATCCAACAAATCTAGACGCCTAGTCACTTCTATTTGTTTCTTATGAAACTTCAAGTTGGAATTTATTTTTTGAATATGTAAGCACCACAAATTATGTACATAAAGTTGGTGAATAAGCCTGTGGGTCACACTCTGTTGTAAAAGAAGTGAATCCATAGATAGTTCTAAGTTAACTAACAAAATGTCTGAAGAATTTGATTTTTTTTTAATCAAATTTTGGATTCTTGTTGAAGAATTTTTGGTATGTGCTGCAATTCTGACCTTTAAACTGTAGCTAATGGAAAATCCTTCATGAAATTCTGCTTTGGAAGTCAGTTTAACAATTGCTGAGTTTGTTTTTTTTTCCTTGTCTGCTACTCTGTGCAACTTCCACTGTGCTATTTTGGATCAATATGCAATGAATTTTATTACATAGGAGTTTCCAAACTTTTCAAGCATTTGTGACGCTTTTACTCGATGCATATATCATTTTGTTTGTGGTTTACATTATGTGATGGAAATCAACTTCGTTCAGGCCTCCTCTATAGTAGAATATGATCTGGGTGTAGAAGGAGATCTATTCAAAGCTCCAGAGCCCATTATTGAGGAGACAGTTGTGGCCCATGATCCTATGGCTGCAGCCATCTCAATGATGTCCTGTGGGGAAGAAGTCATCAGCCCAGCTGGATTGAAAATGTCAGACATCGAATCTATTCATAGTGAGCAGCTTCTGAGTGATGTTTTTTACGAATGCAAGAAGGATCTGATGGAAAAAGTAGCAACAGGAGCACCTCTGTCAGAGGTTCTTGATATCAAGATTCCCATTGTCAGGAATGATGAAAACCAGACTCGTGAAACCAAGATGCTTCCTGCTTTACCACTTCCAAAAAGTGTTAGCTCAGGATGCTTAAGTTCAATGGAGTGGATGAATGCTGCTGCAATGAAAGCAAGTTGCCTTGATTTTTCTAGAGTGGAGTTTGAAACTGCCTATTGCATGCGTAGAGCATTCAGTGAAGGAGACATAAAGGTCAGTTAAGACTACTTTTCTTCCAATATAATTTGCTCGTGAGATTTTCCTTCCAATATATGTTACTCATGAATCGTACTGTTCAATCGTTTACATGCATGTTTAAGCTGGAGGCTTTTCTTCTCTACTTAATAGGTTGCTCCCTCTGGCTTTCCCTAGGTCGCTACCTCTGGCTTTACCTAAAACTGCCAAAGAATCGGTGTCAGTCAATATTAACTCTATGTTCTTAGAACAATTTTAGATTTTATGCATGTACCTCATGCAACTGAACAACTGTTCCTCCATGTTTGACTGCTTCAATAGTTAAGTAAGCCATTAGGACATTAGAATTTCAAACTGCTGCTATCAACACTTTAGGCACGCATATTAGTAGGACTTTAATCTCTGATTAACCTCGTGTTTCCTCCTCAATGGGACACCTTTCAAGTGGCAGTAGCCCTTTTTGGAACTTATCAATGAAAAGATAATTAGATATTTTCCTCCTTCCTCCCCAAGAAATGCATGGTCTATTCCAGTTTTATGCTAGGGATGCACAGCGTGTCCTATTCTTAAAGAATAAGAATCTATTGCTTCTCATTTCAGTTTTAGTTCTCTTTATCATTTTTTTGGCATAACCCACCAGATTGTAGTGGAGTTGTGTTATGCATTAGAGCATCAAGCATGAACTGGCTATATCAGGAAGTCTATGGACTGAAACTTTCTTTAGATGTTTCTGGCCATTTCCACAAATGAGGCTGGGTCATCGATATTGAATTTTTTGACAGACTCTTCGTAATGGTAACATAAGCCATATTCAGTCTCGGCCATTAGTTGTCGGCAATTGTACTTCTGAAGATCGGATGGAAAAGCTTTCTAGGTACAGGAATAAGAAAACAAAAAGGAACTTCGGCCGGAAAATTAAGGTATGTTAGTAAATTGTTTGGTCATGTTCTTTTTGACTCATAATTGTTAAATCAAATGTTTCCTGTGTAGAAATTCACTTATTAGATTCCTTTTTTCTCTTCTCAGTACGCATGTAGGAAGGCTCTGGCTGACAGCCAGCCCAGGATCCGTGGAAGGTTTGCCAAGAACGAAGAACCTGATATGTCTAAGAGGGAATAACTGTTACTATTTTGGGAAGATAAAATGTAGTTGTGAAATGTTCAAGAGTCCTATCAAGTAATGAAAGAAAGCTACTAGCGCAAGACTGGGAAAAAATATGAAGCAGAAAGGTACTTGAATCTTTGGTTTAATAAACCAGAGTACCAACTCCTCTCCTCTGTAGCTGATGTACTATTCAATGTAATAACTGAATCAACTGTCCAAAATGGCTATCTTGAACTGTATATAAGTTGTGCCGAATAAAAGCCAGGTGATAAGAGTTGTTCATATTATCATATAAACGCTTTGTCATATGCAATGGCAATGCTGTAGTCCCCAAGTGTTTTCGCTTCTGGAAGAGATCGTATGTTAACTACTCATTCGGATCCGACATTCTGGCTGCCAGATTATGAATAGGATTTGATCAATATTAATACAATAAATCATATGTTAGTGACTGTCTATGCACTTTTTTAATACTGTTCGTCAAGAGTATGGTAACTGAGAATGCGTTATGTGTACAATTATCCGATCTCTCAATTGTCGTCCTCATCTGCCCCCACTGACATCATCTTGTTCCTCATTTCTCTTTCCCTCTTCCCATGTTTGCTTTCGTATCGTGCCTCCATTTTTCCCACCTTTGTTTCTTTACCTCCTTGTTTTAGTATCACTCTAGTTCAAAGTAGGAAGGGCACTTTTACCGGCCTCACTTGAAGTCAATGGGGCGGTTTGAATTGATTGATGTTCAAGTCCAACTCAGACCTAGGGGATCCAAAATTTCCTTACCTAATTATAAACATTGATTTAGAGAATTAAAATTAGAGTCTCAAGCTAGTCCAACCAATCTATTTTAAAGTCTCAAGCTATTCCAACCAATCTATCTCATATGTGGTACATTAAAATTAGTTAAATTGTTTCGAGTGCCATTGGGTTGCTCATTTGTTACTTCCAACTAGATTCATTAAAACTATTAAACCTAAAATGCGAGGATCTAGAAAGTTAATACGACCATTCAAATTCCAAGAAGTGAAATGTCATTTTTAAACCAAAGATTTAAGGAGACCTTAGTAACAATCAACTCAAAATACCTAAGTTTTTCTCTTGGAGAGAATTTAGATGTTTTTCATTGATAAGGAAGATATTGTTGATTCTTAATTTTGTTTAATTGTATTTCATTCAAATTCAATTTAAACATTCTTACATGTAATTACGTAAATTTTATTTTAATTTTTTAACTTTCTTTCTTATTATATTCAATTTTCATTGTATTTCATCATGTTCAATTTACTTGTATTTAAGGTTATTCTTTCTCCTTGACGTTTTTATTTTAATTCTTAATTTAATTTACATTTTGGAAATTTATCTATATTTAAATTTTAATTAAGAATAATCTCTTTTTATTTTAGTTTAATTTTGTGTTAAATAAGTTTATTTTATTATGAATAAAATTTGAAAAAGAAAAGAAATGACAAGGTCAATTCGGTACTTCTCTACATGGCATATTTTCTAGAGCTTTTACTTGAGGAAAAGAAATTAGACGTAAAATTTTAAGAATTTCCTTAATTAGTTAAGGGATATTTCGTTTTCTTGTAAGTTATGATTTTTTATTTTAGTTATTAAAACTTAATTAAACTTACAAAAATATGTTTGATCACTGGTATGAATACCATACCGTATCGGCCGGTACCGGTTGGTACAGTACTAATGTCCATCGGTACCGGTGGCAAATACCGGCCGGTACTTGTGGTTTTCCGTCAGTACCGGCCGGTACCGAAAAATGACCATAACTTAGGGACCGATTTGCAAATTTGAAAAAAATTAAAACGTTACCCGACCCCCCCCCCGGACTCTGGCGCTGTTTCTTTCTTCTCTCTCACTTACCTCTCAATTTTTCTTTACTTTCTCTCTCTCTCTCACCGTCTCCTCCTCACGTCGCCTCTGTCCTCTAGTCTCCGGCGTGTTGCTCCTCCGTCTTCGGCGTGCGTTGGTCCTTTGGTTGTCACCTCCTGTCGCGAGTCGGTCATCTCCTGTCGCGGGTCACCTCCACCGCGCCGCCCGTCACCGCATCCTCTCCTCCGCTTGTCGCCGCGTCGTCCTCTACCAGTCCCCGCGTTGACCGGCCACGAGTCACCGCCCATCACTGCCATCCGACGACAGATCTGAGATTAATACCCAGATCTGGACCCGACCTGTCACCGACCCGAATTGATCCGAAAACCTATTGTATATTGGTTTGTTTTTTTTCCAATTTTTGAATGGTTTTGTTAATTGCTTGTGTTTTTGTGAGTTGTAACATATGAGGAATGAAATTAATTTGAGATTAATTGACTGATTTGAGATTAATTGATTGTGTTGATGCTACTTGTTGGGTTGGAGATTTGGAGTTGTTGGGTTGGTTTTGAAGGATTTATGATAAATGTGGATGAAGGAGTTGTGAAAAATGGGTTGGTTTTGATTGTGGAATGGTAATGCCGAAATTAAATTGAAATTGGTAGTTGATTTAGGTGATAAATTGGTAATTGAGATATTAATTTGGTTATGAAAAAATTGAAAGTGCTGATTGATATGAAATTTTGGAATGTAAATTGGTAATTGGGAATTCAAATTAGTAATGAAATTGTTATGGTCGATTGACCCGAACCGAATGGTTGGGAGAATTGGCAAATTTGGTTTACTTATTTAGTTAAAGTAAATAGAATTTGGTTCATTTGTTTGATAATAAAAGTTGTGATTAAATAAATTAATTAATTGATTCACAACTTCACATTGAATTTTTGAAATTG
>JAOSBO010000006.1:19022094-19033425 GCA_027563915.1 Erythroxylum rotundifolium | reverse complement strand
TGTTAGCCACTGAGCCGTGTTTGCTCACCCCATTCTCCCTCCTCAGGTGCAAATTCAAGTTGAACTCGGAACCTTGCAACGCATCGGGCATAACTCCAAGAATTCTAGAAACTTTTGTCATAACTTTTTGTGTAGACCTCCAATTGAGCTGTTTTTTGAAGTGATGGGTTCCTAAGAAAATTTTCTATATTTTTATACCTGATTTATCAGTATTGTTTTTAAATTGTAAAAAGTGGTTTGAAACAAAATATGACAATCGGTTGACAAAGTCTGAATATACTTTACTAATTTTAAGATATCTTGAGCTATAGCACTCGGATCGAGGAGATTCTTATTTTAAATTAAACTAGAGATCTAAATCTACAAGTTTTAGCTAGGTTCCGAGCTGTAATTTTGCCTCTAAAATTTTCAAACTCCAATATGAAGTCGGTAGAGTGTCAGTTCTAACTGTTTTCTTCAGATAGTATTTTGAGCATAACTTTTTCATTTCTAATCCGAATTGAGCGTCTTCAGTGGTGTTAGAATCGTTAGACCATGAGGAACAAATGTTCTTAGGAAGACGATCCGAATTTCCTATTGCTTGTCCCCCAAATTGAGGTCGGTATGTTGTTAGTTTTGGGTCTTCTATGCTTGTGTGTTTCCGAATGTTGGGCCTCGGAGACGGGGTCCAACACCCTAAGGGTGTAACTATGATCAGAGGGTCTTTCATTTATTATTTCTTTTTATCCAACTTTCTAGAAAAACTTGATGCTATAAATGAATGAGTGGCACCCGAGTCAAATAGCACTTTAGCATTCTCGTTCTGGATAAGGACTATACCTATATCAACATTATTTAATCATCATAACTAAAGAAAAAATCATATCTTTTGTCATAACAGAGCATAGACATTTTATTCATAATGCACTTTAATTCAATATCAACAGGTTTCCATAGAATTACTTGTTATAGCTGTATTAGAGGCCTAGGCTTTTTGGGGATTTACAACAAACACTCTCCCCTGACCTCTACTTGTTGGGGCTGGTGTTGGTATCTACCCTATGTTCTGGGTGGGAGCTTAGTCTTGAGGTCTACCTCTACCATCTGGGCCTCTATCAACAGGTCTATCTAGTTGCACAGTAGTCTGTGAAACTAGGGGTGAAGCTACTTGGTTTTCTTGCATTGGGCAATCTTTAATGAAATGCCCTTGTTTTCCGCACCCATAATAACCTTTGAACCCGAGTCTACAAGGTCCTTGATGATTTTTTCCACAGACATTACAAGTAGTTCGAACCTGGGGCTGTGTTGGAGGTTGTCGTGATCTATTCTTAGCTGGGTTCTGTATACCACTAGGTGTTGAAAATACTGATGCACCTAGGTTTCTACCTCTCCTTTGACCCCCTCTCTATGGTTCTGGAGTAGTAGACTGTATTATTTGTTCTGTTTGTCTCATCTGAGAGCTATCTCTTTCTCTACAACCTCTACTACTCTAGCCTTTACCTTTTCTTCTCCGTTCTCTTTCTGCTCTCTCCTCTTTGAATTTTGCTTCTAATTGTTGAGTCTTATCAATCAACCTCGACAAATTGGGGAAGTCAATAGCTGTAATAGCACCATACAAGGAAGGTATGAGTCCCAACTTGTACCTTTCCATTTTTGTAGCTTCAGTAGGTACAATTGCTGCAGTAAATTTGCATAAGCATAGAAATTTTCTTGCATAATTATCCACGCTCACACCATAGCTTTGTCTGAGCCTTTCAAATTGCAGGGCTCGATTCTATCTTTCATATGGAGAAATAAACTCATCGATTAATGCTTGTTTAAAGAATTCCCAGGTCAGAGGATTTCCACTATATAATTGATCTTCTATATTCCTCTGGAACCATTCCTAGGCATTCTTTGTCAATTTAACCCCCACTAATTCTATGATTCGTGCATTAGAGCAAGTCAATCTCCGGACCATTTTCTCAGTATGACTCATAAACTCTTGGGGATGCTCATGTCTCTCACCACCAAACTCAGGAGTTTGTAATTTTAAGAAATCATTGATACTTACCCCTTCACCATCTAACGCTCGCCTAGGTAATCCTCTAGGCATTTGCACTGGCTGTGGTGGTGCGGAAGGAACTTCAGATACACCTTGAGTTCTTTCTCTCTCTCTTTCTCTAAGTATTCTTACTTCTTCTCTCAATTCTAAAACCTCTTGCCTTTCTCTTAAGGCTCAGTTCTCTACTTCTAAGGCTTCTATTCTTTTTTGTAAGGTTCTAACATCTTCCCCTTGAGCAGTTGGGGGTTCAGGTTCAATTTCAATCTCTGATCTCCTCTTAACCATGGGTGGAGATCTTTCTTCTTGTTGTTCTTGCTATACAGATTCGACATCAGGTACAGCAGTCGAAATTCCCCTCTTTCTAAGACGACCTCGTCCTCATTGAGGAGGTGGTCTTCTTCTAAGAGGCATCTATATTATGGAGAAAGTTAAATCACTTAGATATCAAAATAACATGCTATTGACATGGAGCAGATCCTATGCTCCATAGTCTCATGCTTATGCAAGAATATCATATGCATATATCATATTATATACATATTTACATATTATTCTCATTCACTATGCTTTTTCAACAATTTCTTCTTCTCTATTTTACTGGGTTGTTTAGGACTAAGAAGGCATTTAAAAATGCTTTTGATGTGTTTGAGGTTCTTTGCATTCTACTCCTCATTCCCGCACACATCCTTATCTCTTTCTTTCTCATTCTTAGTAACTAGTATATTGTTCTTTAATACTTTATGTACATCATATAGATCACAAGATCCTTACTCTTATAAAACCTTTGGCTCTAATACCATCTGACACGACCTGCCTTTTGGACAGTGTTTGCACTAAGGGATGAGTAGGCTTAATGCCACCAAAACTAGTAGTAAGCCTAACTTTCGTATATTCAACTAAAATTTCGACATGACCCATTCGTTTGTCTGATTACTCACCCATATACCTGATTAACAGTTTTGAATGAAGTAAGGATCTCGATCTATAATTCTAACATACATTATCAACTTAATATCTTCCAATCTATGATCATTCATATCATCAACTAACATTATTCTCAATAACAACCATATTCATACAATTATCATGTACATATGATTATGACAAACCATGAAGCAGCTATAAGCATATGAAATTAACATCATGTCAAAAAATTACTTGTCTGATTATCCAAGCTAGTCTCAAAAGGCTAGGATTTCTCTCTCGTACAACCTGCTAATCCCCTAAAATGATAACAGTGAGAGGTGAGTCTACAACACGACTCAGTGAGTTATAAACATGCTACCATGCTTGTGAGACTAGGAAACACAAGGCTAGCTTTAACAGGATGGTCTGTGGCAGTTCAAACAACAATACATGACTTTAATAAATAAAAAGTTAGGAATCTCAAATGCGGTAATCACATGAAAATCAATAATAAGTCTTAATATGGATTGTTCTGCTATAAAAAGAATCTGGTTTTTGAATTCTTTTATGAGTTTTGGGAGCTTTAGGTTCTTTTTATGAGTTCTGGGTTCTTTCTTTGATAGAGTTCCAGGATTTCTAATTCTTAGCCTTCTCATTTCTGAGTTCTCATTTTCTAAATTTCTTAGGAAGAGACAGAGGCATGTTAGTACGTCATATCCCCCTTTTTCTAATTCTAGACAAGGTATAGTCTGATAATATACCCCATCAGCTGGGTATCTTAGGAACTCATCAATCATGGCTTAAAAAAACATGATTCATTAAGGAATTGCAATCAATAGGATGAACACAACAATGGAGACAAAATATGCAAAGAATATGAATATCATCTATCCAAACTGGCATAAAACATGCTAGGCTCAATCATAAGGAGTCATATATCAAATAAGTCATACAGATTCGAGAACAATTCAACAAGCCGCAAGATAAAAAGGATTACTACACAATTATAGTAGCTTGATTATACTCACCTCCACTATCTCAGGGGTTCTTATCTCTTTTCTAATCTTCTTGAACTTGAGAGGTACTAGGTATCACTTCTAGTTCTATTCCTCATCTTCTTTCACAAGTTCTTGGGTAGTATGCATAAAAAGTACATATACCCGCATTAGTCTTTTTTCACAAATCTCATTTCTTAACAAGTAACATTACAAGTTATATCTTCTTCTATAATGGTCAAAATGGTTTCAAGAAAAATTTTTCTTAGAAATTAGGAGTCTTGGACGTCATTATGTCCAAATTTAGCTCAAAATTTCCAATACTTGATTCTTTATGTCTTCATTAGCTAAATCATCTTGGACGTCATTATGTCTTGATTAATTGATTCTTTTGCACAGATCTCATTTGCAAAGGTATAGCTTTTTTCTAAATAGGTCCAATGTTTCTCAAACTTTCCAGACCTCTATTTAACACACAAATTCACATCTTTCCTTTTATGACCATTTTCTAATTCAGTTATTAAAGCTTCCAAATATCCCATTTACAATCAGCCTTAATATTCTGTCATGAATTGGACCCTTCCTGTCTCAAATCGTTATAACTTATTCATTTCTCATCCAATTGAGATGATTCAAATCTCAGTTTTCAATAGACTCATATGGATATCACATATCCAAAGAAGGCTAAAAAAGATGATGAAATTTTTATTTATCGTGATTTTTATAATGCTGTCCTGTTTCTGTTCTCTTCTGTGTCACTAAGGTCAGCAACACCCTTCATTTATTTAGCCATCTCTCATAGGAACTCATCCCATTAAAATTCCCTTTTTACAGAACTTAGATGACACATTTTACAGCATTTCATAATAGAACTCGTCATCCAATTCTGACTCTAAAGTCCTCAAACAATTAACTTTCATTATGTATTTCAGTCACGCTGGTATTTTGAAACAGTATCAATTCGGGACTTATATCATTTTTTTGGCTCACCCTAAATTCATAAAACAAAATTCAGGGATATAGTAGACACCTGTATCTACAACTTCTAAGTTTTGAGTTTCTCCAAATTCACATGTTAAACTACTCAAACTAAATATCTGCCTCCCTTGGCAGCTTTGAACTCCAAAACCCTAGGTTTTGGTTTAGCCCCAAATCACCATAAAAATGAAAGTTTCCTCATGTGAATTTATCATTAGACATCAAAGAATAAGAATCCATCATCAAGATCATCAAACCCTTAAATTTCATCAAGTGGGTTTCATAGTTATGGTAAAAGAAAATGAGAGACCCATTTCCAATTGGTAGAATCAAGTGTTGGGATCGAGGCTTATGTTTTGTATCGATTAATTGGCTTGATTCTCCTTCACTTTCTTGTCACAAAGCTTGAAAATTTTGAGAGGAGCTTCCATGGTGAATGTCATAAGTGAGGGAGAAGGAGGAAGACAAATTTTTTTGCCTTATTTGAAGTTAGCTTCTTTTATAAGCCACTTTGTTCACTATTTACAAAAATGCCCCTCTTGTACTGGTTCTTTAAAAATCAGCTCGTACAATTTCCTGTGATGACCGAAAAGGTGACAAACATCATCAATTTGATTTGGTTTTAATGACATTAGTCTCAAATACCTTTTTTTTCCAATGTACCGAGTAAATTAGATACTGGGTGTTACATAGTTGCTAACAAATTGCATATTTCCATGAAAGGGAAAGATCTTGAAGGATTCCTTCCATTGTTGAAAAGGGTAGCAATAATTGTTTGATGATCTGTAATGCATCTGGCGTAATTACTGTTTTATAATTTGAAATCATAACTTGATTCAATCCTTTGTAGTTAACTTTAATGGTTGATTCTTCTTTGATTCTGGCTCCTTAGATAAGTACTCCTTCAATATCTTGAAGGTTGAATTAATTAATGAGTTCCCAGTCAAATGTATGCTGATGTGGATCATCAATTGGCAGCTATAGCCCATTGGTAATTCTAATTGTTAGAAAAGCAATTTGAGATAATTTGATTTCTGCATCCTTGACTGTATCTTGTTCTTTAAAAATAAGATAGCTGCTAAAGATTTTGATGAATATTTCCTTTTCTTTTGCAAAAAGATCTTTATAATTCTTATTGGCTTGAATAAATCCAGTGGGAAATTCTGAGAGCAGGTGCAAATTGGTAAGATAGATGGTATCAATGAGTCCACTTTGAAAAAATAAATAAGTAGTTAAAGAATCCGCTTTTGGAAAAATAATTGCCTCGGGTCCATATCATCCTCGGTTTTAAGGAAAATATTGAAATACTTTCTAAGGTTCGGTCCAAGTGTTTAATGATTGGAAATAATCATAAAACATTTCTGAAGTGAATTGACGGGCTTCTATCTATAGGGCTTTGGATGGTATAGAATTGATTCGGTCCATATTTATGGGTTTGCCTAATGATTTCATTTTGTTGTCTAGCATGGGTTTTTTAAGGACTTCTTTGTATTGTGGTTTCAAAGTTAGATTTTTGAATTCTACTAATGATTTTTCTACTTCAATTTTGGATGAAAAACTTTTATGTAAAATACCTGATATGCCTATAATATGTATAACAGCCTTGTGCCATTCATCATACAGACCTGCCATAGGTCCATTGTAGATAACATAAGTCTTGGATTCAGCTGTATCTTTCTGTCATTGAGATCTAGTTGGACTGTTTAGTTGAGTTGATGAGGCTTTGGTAATTTGCTGAGGAGTACCCTCTTCAGCTATAGAAGGAATCTTTCAAGATCTTTCCTCTTCATGGAAATATGTAATCTATCAGCAACTATAAGGACATCTTTAACACAAATGTAAATATTGCCCCTCAACCGTAAAGAAGAAAGATGACACTGCTTCTCTTGAAGCAATTATTGAAGACTAAATCACACAATGTAGTCAGCATGGACAAAGGTCGTTCTCACGACCAAAGATAGTGCTGTAAATTATTAAAGAAGTTTAGTCCTGTCATTAGTTATCAGGAATCTTTCTTTTTACTTTAAGTCACTTTCTTTTCACTTTTAGTCTTATCTTGCTTTAGCTTTTCCTTTAGGTCAATTCGATTCTCTTTTTCTTTTTATCTTTGTTGGCCATTTGTTTTAGCCCTTTCTTCCTTTCTCTTCTATATAATGTAACGAGGCGTTTGCCGCCAAACTTATGAAATAATAGAAGCTTTCTTTCATACCCCTCTCTCTCTCCTACTCAAGCCTGGAATTGGCGTTTAAGCGAACACAGAGACAAAGGTATGCAGAACAATTATCCTATTCTTTCATCATATGTATTCATTTTATTTTGAATTATGTTATGCTTCATCATCTAATACATATTCAATAATGACGCAATCTTCTTTATTTATATACTAAGTTACGAATAAATTTTTTTTATTTAAGATAATTATGGTATACTTTGACAAGAAAAAACAACTTAAAGACTACATTAAGTTCACATATATCAGAGAAAAGAACTTAGATCGCCTCTTAGAACAAACACTTACAGCCTATCAAAAAGCACAAACATCTATAGATGCTAGGCACTATGCACAGATGTGGGAAACCATAGCCTTTAAAGAATATATTAAAAAGATGCAGAAAAAAATAAACAATTTAGAAAAAGATATAGAGCTCTAATTAATGTATTAATCGATTAAATTATGTTAATATATAGCTCTAATTAATGTATTAATCGATTAAATAATGATATCTTACATTACTCTTTTGTTTTTAATTATTGCAAGTTTCTATTATGTTCAACCATTCCGATTTATTCTTTTTATCAGTTTCTTATCTTTAGATTCTATAAAAAATTTAGATTTTTCGAAAGAACATTAAACGATCATCAAATAAGCACTCGTTATCATGACTAAACAAAATCAAGAATCCACTATTTTAGATATAGATAATTTAGAATTAACAGAATCAACAGGACCATTTCATATAAATACTTTGTTATCTAATGATAAACAAAAACAAATAGATAAAGCTTAACTAAATTTAAAAGCTGGACAAGATATTCAATCATTACTTTTTAAATAATTTTTAGATAGAAAAATATTATTTATTTTGGAAAAATATTTCATGAAAAACCCATTATAATGGATCAATGCAATGGGCATATCCAAATTAATTTAATAGATCAATAAAAAATATCAAAACAATTACAGAAAATGCCGAAAGATAAAAGAATAAAAATCGGTTATATTCATCTCGCTACTATCTAAAGACTTTTAAAATTTACATTTCAAGAAGGTATAGATTCTCCTATACAAAAGGCAATAGTAGATGAGCGAATGAAAGATTTAAATGATCAAATAATAGGAATGATGAATGGAAATTTAGCGTATGGAAAAATTAAATTTAATACTCGTTTAAAATTAAGAATTCCTCTTAAATCACACAATCTAGATGATACAATTACTATAGCATATAAATTTTATAAAGAAGATTTAATGACTAATGGACAATACCCCTTTTCCATTACTTATCAAATAAGTTATGCTTTAACAAATTCTCATCATAGGATTGAATTTATGAATACAAGTAAAATTTATGTAGACCAATTATTTAATGATGTTGCAAAAGTAGGAACAAATTTTAGAACTAATTTAAGAACATTACCTGCAATTCAATATCCTATTCCATTAAATAATTCCTAGACACAAAGATACTCTTTTTCAGATAAATCCTCTTCTTCAAAATCTTTCCATCCTTTATGATCCCAATCACTAAGATTATCATAACCTATTCGATTTATTGAACCTGAAAAGAAAATTGAATCAAACATCAAAATTACTAGTCCCCTAATAAAACCTTAGTTGAAATAGAGAATATAAAAACCCAATTGATAGAATTAACTATTTATAGTACAGAAAATTATGAGTGTTACTCAGTACATTCAAGAATTAAAAAAAGAATAAAAACAATTAAAATTACAAATTACTGAATTAACGCAAATACAGACATCTATATTACACATAGTAATAGTCAATTAATAAATGAGAATAAGCAAGAGCATAAGAAAAATAAAGAATACTTATATGAAATAAAATAGAAACTAATAAAGTTAGAAAAACATATAGAAAATCAATAAGAAGAACTACTCCAAAACAAAATGGTATCAGATTCTGTAGAAATATTAGATTTTATATATGCATGTTTTATTTATGGCTTTGCTTATTTTCTTAGAAAATATTTATAGTGTAAATTCTTTCATCTTAACTTATCAGATTCTTGTGATATCTATAGTTTATATTAATGACCACATCTAATTGTTCCATCTGTAATCAATTTATAGATCTTATACACTAAAATAAATAATTAAAAGATAAATATTATGACCGAGTTTAAATATTTCAAAATTCATATAATTATTTAATATTTTTTATATCTAATAATAGAGCTTTACAACCAATTAAAGATAATTTAGATTTAGCTCAAACACTATATAATTTTTATGACCAAAAATTAAAATTTTTAGGAAGAATATTAACCGATCATCAAATAAGCACTCATTACCATGACTGAACAAAATCAAGAATCCACTATTTTAGGTATAGATAATTTAGAATTAACAGAATCAATAGGAACATTTCATATAAATACTCTATTATCTAATGATAAACAAAAACAAATAGCTAAAGCTCAACTAAATTTAAAAGTTGGACAACATATTCATTTTTAGATCAGAAAAATATTATTTATTTTGAAAAAATAGTTCATAAAACACCCATTGGAATGGATCAATGTAATGGACATATCCAAATTAATTTAACAGATCAAGAACAAATATCAAAACAATTGCAGAAAATACAAGAAGATAAAACAATAAAAATTGGTTATATTCATCTCTCTACTATCTAAATAATTTTAAAATCTACATTTCAAGAAGGTATAGTGACACGACCCGCCTTTTGGACCGTGTTGGCACTAGGGGATGGGTAGGCTTAATGCCACCAAAACCAGTAGTAAGCCTAACTTTCCTATAAATTTCGATATAACCCAATCGTTTGTCTGATTACTCACCCATATACTTGTTTAACAGTTTTGAATAAAGTAAGGATCTCAATCTGTAATTCTAACATACATTATCCACTTAATATCTGCCAATTTATGATCATTCATAACATCAACTAACATCATTCTCAATAACAAGCATATTCATACATGTATCATGTACATACGATTATGACAAACCATGAAGCAGCTATAAGCATCTACAATTAAAATCATGTCAAAAAATTTAGTTTTTTTATTATCCAAGCTAGTCTCAAAAGGCTTGGATTTCTCTCTCGTATGATCTGCTAATCCCCTGAAACGATAATAGTGAGAGGTGAGTCTACAACACGGCTCAGTGAGTTATAAACATGCTACCATGCTTGTGAGGCTAGGAAACACAAGGCTAGCTTCACAAGGATGGTCTGTGGCAGTTCAAACAACAATACATGGTATCAATAGATAAACAGGAAGGAATCTTAAATGCAGCAATCACATGAATATCGATAATAAGTCTTAATATGGATTGTTCTGTTATAAAAAGAATCTGGTTTTTGAATTCTTTTCTGAGTTCAGGGAGTTCTAAGTTCTTTTTCTGAGTTTTGGGTTCTTTCTTTGATAGAGTTCTAGGATTTCCAATTCTTAGCTTTCTCATTTCTGAGTTCTCATTTTCTGAATTTCTTAGGAAGAGACAGAGGCATGTTAGTACGGCATATCTCCCCTTTTCTAATTCTAGACAAGGTTGGCCTAACTTTGCCACTAGAGGCCTACCCTCTCTAGGTAGGACCCAGTTCTAACCCATCACTGGAGAGTTACCTATGTGCACATAGTCTGATAATATACCCCATCAGCTGGGTATCTTAGGAACTCATCAATCATGGCTTAAAAAAACATGATTCATCAAGGAATTGCAATCAATAGGTTCAACACAACAACAAAGCTAGAAGATGCAAAGAATATGAATATCATCTGGACAAAATGGTATAACATATGCTAGGCTGAATTACAAGGAGTCATATATCAAATAAGTCATACAGATTCGAGAAAAATTCAACAAGCCGCAAGATAAAAATGATTAATACACAAGTATAGTAGCATGATTATACTCACCTCCACTATCTCAGGGGTTCTTATCCCTTTTCTAATCTTCTTGAACTTGAGAGGTACTAGGTATGACTTCTAGTTCTATTTCTCGTCTACTTCCACAAGCTATTGGGTGGCATGCATAAAAAGTACATATACCCGCATTAGTTATTTTTTTTCATAAATCTCATTTCTTAACAAATAACATTATAAGTTATATTTTATTCTATAATGGTCAAAATGGTTTCAAGCCTAATTTTCCTTTGAAATTAGGAGTCTTGGACTTCATTATGTCCAAATTTAGCTCAAAATTTCCAATACTTGATTCTTTATG
>JAOSBO010000006.1:18993481-19012786 GCA_027563915.1 Erythroxylum rotundifolium | reverse complement strand
GTTGTATTAATTTTAATATACTTAAATATAATTAATTTTGATGTAATAACTAGTTATTAGAATATAATTGATTGATTTAGTTATTATTAATAGGTATTGGTATATAATTCATTATTTTATTTTTAATTAAGTATAGAGCGGCAAGGTTCACTTAATTATAATTTTTTAAAATATAATTAAGTTCAATCAATGTAGGATTATATAAGAAAGATATAATTTTTAATTGTTTAATTTTATATAATGGATTGGAACCATGGTATTAGAATAATGTAATAATTATTTTCGAATAATTTTTATCTGATTAGTAATTATGATATTCTTCGTTATTAAATATTTTTCAAATTTTTATTCGTGTTATTTATAATATTTAATTATTATATGTTTTTAGCAATTTAGATTATTAAGTAATTGTTAATTACGTAATTATTATGATTATTATTAGTTATAGCGGCGCATATGAAATGCATAGTAAAGCAGGTCTTTTGTTTCTTTGCACACCTCTCTTCCTAGTTTTCTCTCACTGAACCCTCCTTTCATAGTCGTTGATTTTGTTCCAAGTTTTCACAAAATCTTTTAAGTTGGTTTAAATTTTTCAATAAAACCTTGAGATTTACAAACACTTTAGTTATTTTCTATTTTTGCAGGTTTCTATCTTTTAGGGTTCTAAAATTGGTCATATTTCTTTAGGTATTTTTTGCAGGTTTTTACACCATTATGCCTCCAAGATTGAAGAAAATTGTGGAAGATATTGAAGCTGAGTTGAGAGGCGAAATGGTTGTAGACATTGCAGTTGATTATGACACTCCTTTCCTATTTGTTCGACGAAAGAAGTGTTGAGGTATGCCTCTCTTAAAAGTAGATTGATTCTCGCACCACGATATTTCAATTTTGAAGTGTTAGAAGAAATTGGGTTGAAAGACAAAGTGATGACATTGGCTAATAGAGGCGGCTGGGGACGATTTGTCCAGATAGATTATCCTATTTTTCGTGAACTTACACTAGAGTTCTTCACTTCATTGAAGTTTGAATCAAGTAAACCTAAGAAATTTTGGTTTAGACTACAAGGTCAGCATTGTAGTTTGGATGAGAAATTGTTACATGAACTTTTCCAGTTTTCTAGGTCAGAGGTAGAAATATATCATCAGGACTTCTCAAGTACAATCTATTGGAAGTTTTTAACTGACTTGCCTAAGTTTGATCCTCACAATGCATTGAAATCTCACATTGTTTATGTTGATCAGTTACTGCTGCATAAATTCATGTGTCATACTGTGTTCGAAAAAACTCATAGCAACAAATGTCCCGTTAAGGAATTGTCGTTATTATATTGCATAAATGAAAGGATTAAACGACACATGTTCTCTCTCTCTATTTTTTTTGTTGTTGCAATCTTTGATTCAATCTATGACAAAGAAGGAAACATCCCTAGGAATGGGTTATTTAGCTAATGTTTTGGCCCAGCATTTTCAGATTGATGTTAGTGAACTAACCTTTGTTCGTCGTGTGTATTTTGATGTACCATATTTAAGACGTGGGCAAATATTGTCGCATGGTAAGATGGAGCTTCGAGATCCTTGGATACGTAGTGTAGTCAAGTTCAGATTCTCAAGCAAGGATTCTAGTTTTGTAGCTGTTGTGGGCACGTATTAATCAAGTGAGTAAGAACTCGCGCCAAGGGATTGGGAAAAAGTATATGTATTGTTGGCTAACACTTACAATAAGACACAAGAGAAACCTAATCGGATGGATCAACAAATGCAATTGATAACCTATCAACGACAAACATTGGAAAAGAAAATCCACAAGGCTTGGGAGATGCAAGGACTTCACGTGCCATCTCCACCTCCATCGCCTCCACCTCTCCATAAGTTTTCTAAAATTCCTCATTTATTGTTTTTGTTTTGTGTATTTGTTTCTTTGATGTTTCTAATTGTTTTGTTACTATGCATCGTTTTGGAGCATTCAGACTTATTGTTTGTAAAAGGCCTTCATTTTGACTTCTATATCCTATTAGTCTGTGCTGATTCTTGACATAAATGTTTTTTTTTCCTAAGACAGTTTGAGTGGCTTCCTTTGTGTCTGTACTTTTAGAACACATTAGATGTAGTTTTTAATGTTAGTTGTGTTTGTTGATTATCGTGAAAAGAAAGGAATAAAATGAGAAAAAAAGAAAAGAAAAAGGAAAAGAATGACATATAGTAGCAATTACATGCAACTGGTAATGTTGGCTGTGTTTCTTGATTATTGTGAAAAGAAAGAAAACAAACAAAGAAAAGACCAAGGAAAAAAATGAGATATAGTAGCCATTGCATGTAGCTGTTAATGTTAGCTATGTTTGTTGATTATTATTAATTAAAGAAAAAATTAAATTTAAAATTAGATTTAATTTTTTATTAAAGTAATAGTACTATAATTAAAATTAAAATAAACTTAAGTCACGTCTATAGACTCATGCAAATTTTTTATTTGTAGTTTTATTTTTTAAATTTATTAATAATAACATATTTTAATTACAATTTTAACTTAATTTACAATATTAATTTTATGTGTTAACTATTTAATAATAATAAATATAATTAATAAATTTAAAATAGCAAATTAACATTTAACCTTGCAAAAAGTTTGGCTGACTTAATAATAATTAATAAAATTAATAATAATAAGTAAAATTCATAATAATAAATAAATATGCTTAAGTGCTTCATTGCGATCGCGACTTTTAATATATTCTCTTATTGGCACGATCGCAACTTCTTAGTCACATACCCTCACTTCAAATCACCGTAACTTTAAATCTAGAAGTCCAAAAGTTACAAATTTTATGTCATTAAAAAGTTAGGAGAGAGATCTACAACTTTCATGAAGACTATTTTGCTCAATTCTGCCTAGATCAATACAATTTAATCATTGAAGTTTCAGAACACAATTTCATCCCCTTATTCTCTTATTTTCTCTCATTTTGTCATCACATAACTAATAATTTTATTCCCAAACACAATGAAACTAAGTAGAGAAGAAATTATTGCATCTATTTAAAAGAGGAGAAAGTCTGCAAATCTTGCTATCATTTATCTCACAAAACCTTTCGAAACCTTTGTGAAACCTATTGTAATAAAATTAAAAAGAAAAAATGCATAAAAAATATATTAAAATTATGTTATATATTGTTGTTGTTTTGATGTTGATATATATATTATTGTTATATTTTTTACATTTAAAACTATAAAGCTAATTATGTTATGTATGCTTTTAAAATTATTTGTTAAATATATTTGTCTAACACATTAAATTAGATTTTAATTAGTTAATTAATTACAGTTTAATTGAATAATTAATTTCTTATGCTTCAATCACTGAATTAGTTATATTTAAATTATTTTATTATTTTCATACATGTTATCCCATTTATCTTATTTAGATTAATTTCTTATGCTTCAATCACTGAATTAGTTATATTTAAATTATTTTACTATTTTCATACATGTTATCCCATTTATCTTATTTAGATAGGGCGTCGCAAATAAATAAATGTTTTTGATAATAGTTCGGAAATATTTTTTAATTTTACATTCAAAATTAATTATTAATTATTGCTACTATATTATTAAATACTTTATCTTAATATTAATTTTATTTGTTGTTTATAACCGTGCTTTATTCATTCTTCATTGCTATAAATTTTTATATATTAATATGATAATCTCAAAATCAAGTGTTACCCTTGTGCACAAGCACGAGGGTGACATTTAAAAGGTCACCAGATTGTCACCCTCGTGCACAAGTATGAGGGTGACATCTAAAAAGTCACCAGTTTGTCACCATCATGCTTGTGCAAGAGGGGACAAAAAGGCCGACATCTAAAAGGTGACCATTTTGTTACCCTCATGCTTGTAGCGTGACATTCAAACTTGTAAATGTCATATCTTTTGATTCTGATGTCAAAAAATTTCAAACTTTATACCATTGGAAATCTAAGAGGATAAGCTGCAGTTTCATCAGGACAACTTTGTTAAAATCGGCCTACATCAATTAAATTTATTTTTTATTAAATTAAAAATATTAGTATATAGTAATTAATAATGAGTAAAATATATAGTAAATATTAAAATCAACTGTTATGAAGCTTTAATTTTTACGAAATGGCATTTGCTTTATCCACGATTTCTTATATATATATATATATATAGCTTGAGTAGCAACGACTTAATATTCACTAGGGTCCACTACCATGCTTGTTATTTTGTCTTTTTTGTTACAACATCAACGTGAATTTTTTAAATTGTTCATTCAATAAATAATTAATCATTTAAGATTTTATTAATTAGTTGATTAATTATAACATAATTACCTGATTGATTAATAATAATATATTTAACATATAAAGAAAATATAATTAATTAATTTAAGCATGAACTATTAGTCAACTATATATAAGGGATTGGTTAATCATCAAAATATAACTTCATATTTAATATGGACATAATTAATGTAAATATTATTAGTTGATTTAAATGTCATTATTAAATATAATTATAATGTTCGGCTTAAGATGTGAAGAATTTTTGAATCATTAGTTAATCAATTTCCACGAGTTTAATAAAGATAATTGTTATACAATTTCCATGAGTTTAATAAAGATAATTGTTATATGGTAGAAGTAATAAACACTTATGATTCAAGTAATACAATATTTACGGATGTGATTTAACAACAAAAAATCATCATGAGGATATGAAGAGTTTTAAAGTTTAAAAACATGAAAAGTATACAATTTGCATGGTTATTTCACTGTAAGAAAAAGAGTCTATGACAGTTTAGGTTTTTTGTTGCTATCATTAACATCTGCACTTGAGTGGGTTGTTGGTTCATCATTGCTGAATCTTTTATGAAGACATTGCCTGATTGTGGAAAAAGATTCAACAATATCTTCTGGAATTATAAAGAACAAAGCATGTTAGCTATATAATATACAGGAGATTTTTTTTATAAAAATGGTAAATACATAGATAAAGATGACAATATAATTAACGCTAAAAAAAGTTTATATATTTGGATAAAGATAAAAACAAATAAATTGAAAGAATAAATAAGGACAAGTACAAATTGAATAAATAAATAAATAACGGCGAATACCTGAAATTGGGATAAGTGTAATGTCATTAGTGTTATTTTCATTGTCAGTTGAGATTTGATTATCTTTTCCAATAGAAGTTGAAGCAATTTCTAATTCATCACCATCAATTTCACGGTAATACATAACAGTAAACCACTGTCTTTCATCCCCCGAGGGAACCTATACAGGTTTAATATGGAAATGAAATGTCTTGTTTTTTTAATTATATGTACACTTTTTCCAAAAGAAGTTCCATATTCTTATCATGCAAAGGTAAAAATGTTATTTTTCGGCCATATAATAAAGATATTTTTATTATCGCTATATTAAATCACATCTATAATAAGTTAAAGAAGTATAACTTGGTTGTAATATTCCATAGCTTGAATTGCAGCAAAGTTGAGAAGTTTTTCAGCTAGTTTGCTAAAAACAGATGCTGTGATAGTCCCCGTTTCGTCAGTCAAATCCATATCATAACGACATTTATATTCACAATAAAAAGTTAATTAGAATATATATGTTAATTAGATATATTGGAAGGTTGTATAACAATGAGATCTACTTCACAGATGAAGAATTGTCAATGGTGTGTGTGTGTTACAAGTTAAACTTGTGAAGAAGGTAGGTGTCACAGGTGTGAGTTAGAAGCCACACCCGTGAAGAAGACGTCAGTGAAGAAGAAGTCATGGGAGTGACTTACAAGTCACACCCGTGAAGAAGGTCTCATGGGTGTAATTTAGCATGTTATAACCATAACATCCAAATACAAAACGTTAAAACGTTGGAAAAAAATTCTGCGCATATAAAGTGAACGACAAGAATAAGGTAGTAAATTGAAAAGAGAAAAGGAAAAAAGGAGAACCTGGGTTCAGCAGGAAGATTTTCTCTCGGCAAGAATTACAAGTGAATGGAACTCCATAATTAGCAACCGTAGAACGAAAGCATTTCTTACATGCCATATACCAGTACTTTTGTAAGATGTGTTGAAAGGAAATATTAGCTTTAATTCATGTTGCCTGCAAATATATGATAAGATTTTTATTAAATAAGTGAATATCAAATAAGTAATGTTCGTGAAAATATAAAATGTATTTACCTTATTGGTAGAATTCAAGAAGATGATTTTTGCTATTTTCTGATGCGATCTGAAAGATATATGATAATTATATCACAGATAAACTTGTTGATTAATAAGGGTTTTAAGTTCCTTATTATTTCATCGTGCAATATTATAAAATTTATGTACAATTTGATTATTCATTGAAGTAAAGATAATGAAGTACCAATTTTTAAGCACCGCAACCTCTTCTGTTGGTGGATCAACAAGAATCGTTGAGTCAAACCAGGTAGATA
Organism: Erythroxylum rotundifolium; assembly: GCA_027563915.1. Classification (NCBI taxonomy): domain Eukaryota; kingdom Viridiplantae; phylum Streptophyta; class Magnoliopsida; order Malpighiales; family Erythroxylaceae; genus Erythroxylum; species Erythroxylum rotundifolium. The sequence goes on along the minus strand of JAOSBO010000006.1, from coordinate 19,006,320 downwards.
ACGCAACACCTAAAATTTTTCAATTGTAAGTTAAAAATAAAATAGAAAGATAAGTAATAAAATGTAATAACATAATGAAGAAGAAATAAAAATACCATTATAGAAGTTGATTTTCAGTCTGCGACACACAATTATCAAATAAGAATTTAAGGATTTCGCAATTCACTGTCCCTCGTTATTAACGAAAGAATTCCACATTGACAGTATAATTGATTGTTGTCTAAAAACGTTAGAAAAAAAGGTAGAAGTTATTTGAGTTTTTGCGAGGTATAAAGAAAAACAGAGAATTTATATTACCACTTGTTGGCTAAAACAAATTTTTGTACAGTTGAATGTTTGCCATCTTTGTTGATTTCTTTGTGATCCAAGACTTGAATAACCACAACCAAAATATCTATCACATGTTAAATATAAATATCATTACATATAATAGAAAGAAATAGTCAACATTGTATAAAGAAATAAATTAAGGGTTTAACCAACTGATTTTTCCTTCTGGTTTATGCAGTTGATAAGATCAGTGAAAGGTGTGTAGTTAAATTTGGTGCGGATGATGACATCATTATCTGGTACAGGTTTAATGACAGTACGATTTGTAATTTTCCACTATATTTGTAAGTCTTTAGTTTGATACTGAAGTGGAATTGCCTTCATAATGACATTACAAATAATATTTTTTTACACGATTGCAGGATATGACTCATTTTTTGGATGTCATTGTTGAATATAATACCTTCAACTCGTAAGCCCTGTTAATAGTAAAGAAATTGTTAAAATTAAATTTAAATAAATAAACATTTAGAACGAAGAAAGTGTAATCGTCATACCTCAGAATCAACAAGGATAAACTTTTGTCTTTTCGATAGTGAGTTAGGCAATACGAAATATGTTGCTTTTCTTGCACAATAATTTTGCATGAGCACCACTGAGCACTGGGTAAAATTTCCTTAATGAATGAACATTTTTCCGTCCTGAAAATTTTGTTTAATAAATTAATCAGTGGAAAAGAATTTTTTTACATGAAATCAAATTATATTAACTTGAATAAAGCAATTAATATACCTTCTGACAAGTTTGTATTTTATAATTTGACTAACTGAAATATTTTATGGAATACAATATTTCTTATCTTTTGATCAAACTTTGAAGATTCAAAAGTTCCTGGAATAATTAGAACTTTAACTGATTTAGGAGTGCGAGCTCTTGATAAAGCTACATACAATTGTCCATGTGAGAATACAGGTTGATGGAGATAAATTCCCATATAATCAAGTGTCTAGCCTTGAGATTTGTTTATAGTCATTGCAAAACACAAATGAACAGGAAACTGCGTTCTAACAAAAGGTATTTCATTTTTTTCATTGTCAAAAGACTGTAAGGGAATTTTAGGTATAAAAACTATTTTTCCTTTGTAAGTTTCGAGGACAATTTCTGTAGAAATTGTATGATCTTTTAGTTATCTGCATATCAACCTTGTCCTATTGTATAGACCCTCAGTTGGATTCAAATTTCTTAGGAGCATAATGGGGGAGCCTTCTTTGAGTAAGAGTTTGTGTGGAGGTAAGCCTTTTGGATTTGAAGAATTTAGAAAATCTTCATAATCCACTTGATGTCTCGGATCAACCGTTTTGTCAAAACTCATGTATGAATGCATATTTCCTGACAATCTGTTAATTATGATCTTGTTAATTTTATCAGCACAGTTGTTTGTTGGACAAAACACACATCTATTTATCATCTGGTATGGATCAGATGAATAGAAGCTTAGGTTATAGAAGACGCCTTCAAGTAATCTGGTGGAGATAAGGGTGGATCAGAAAGATGTATTTGCAATTTGAAAAAAAAAAGCAAAGTAAAATATACAATGAAGAATGTATTAAGATGTTAAGAGACTTGTCCTTGCTATCATAAGGAATAACTAGTTGTTTTGGTAAGGATATTTGTTCTTGCTTAGCAACTGGTTTGATGCCTTCTCCTACATGTAATAAAAATTCACAAAAAGTTGGATTTGATATAACTCTCATATTGATCGTTAAACAGAATTTATGCATGTGTCGCCAAGGATGTGAATTTAGAAGACTTGAATCAATGAGTTGTTATTTTGTAGTTTAGTTAATAATGGGTAATGTTTGATGGAAATCACCACCAATACAACAATTTTTTGTCTAAAAGGCTCATTGAAATCCATAATATCTTGAAGTAAATCATGAAATGCTTCAATAGTTTCTCATTTTGACATGGAAGCTTCATCTTATAAGTTAAGACTACATTCAAATATCAATATTCCAATACTACTTTGCTTACTTAATTGACAAACTTTTTTCTTTGAAAAATCAAGTGGGATTTTAAATCTTGAGTGAGTTGTCCTTCCAACAGGAAGGACTGATGCTGTAATACCTGATGTAGCAACAACAATTGCAATATGTCCTTGTGACTGTAAGTTTACAAGGAGAGCTCGATATAAGAAAATTTTCCCAGTTCCACCAGGACCATCAATTAAAAAAATTCCACCGTTCGAAGTCAAAACTGAATCTAGTATCAAATCAAATATGTATTTTTATTCATCATTCAACCTTGATTGTAATAATAGGTCTTCTGGATCAACCTGTATACTTTTCTCACTTTGTATTTCTTTAGTTCGACTTTCATGTAATTAACACGAAATTAATGATTAGCATAATCAGCTAAAGTCTTCCCCATTTGCTCCAAAGATTTATTAATATCTGGAAGGCCCATTTTTGTAATGTCATCAGATGTATAAGTACTATAAGAAGATGCATATTGATAGTCAGGACAAAGGTCGTCTTTGAATGTTTCCCAAAGCTGCTTAGGATTAGTTGGTGAACAATAAAATAGAAGCATAGCAAATAAAAATCTGAGCGATGGAGGCATTTGAAACATAACGGCCTCTTCAGGAATTTGTTGTATATAAAAATCAGACGCAAGCAATCCCAACTGTAGTGTAGCCTCTCTGAAACAACTTCTTTTTTCGCCATCAACAGTCAACAAATCATCAAATGATATTGGTCCTTTAACATGTGTGAGTAATAACCTTAGGTAATACCTTTCTCCTTCTCTAGGGGTCAACAGTAACCAATCTTCCTATAACTTTTCTTCGACTCCTTTATGACCATGTTTTGGTTTTTCGATTCCAAACAAAATATTCTGGAAATTCTTTATATAAACATTTGATCTCTTCTGCCTTTCTATTTGTCAAATTCATCTTAAAAAATTCAGTGAGCATTGCTTTTAAGAAGTCAGTTTTTCTCAACAAATTGAAAAGATCATTTCTATCAAAGGAAATCAACTGATGATCTAGGAGATGATGGATTAATCTCACCTAGGCGAAATTCATATATACGCCATAAAGCTTCAGAACCCTTAAAAACACATTTGTATAAGTATTTGACAAGCTTCACAGTTGAATATATTTCGACGTTTATGTGACAATCAATTATCATCAAGAGATACGGATTGTGAGGAACCACCCACCTATTATCAATCTCTTGTCTGTAAATTTTAGCTTTCCTACCATCATCTCTTCGTCTATAGCACAAATAGTTGTCCTCACTATAAACAGTAAAAGGAGCAAAATTCTTGGGATAATGATTTTTGCATGCACTGTTTCTCATGCAAGGGCAATCTTTATTCATAAAACCACAAGGACCATGAATCATATGTTTAATGGCAAGAGAATATAATTGCGAGTTTTTATCAGGATCTGGAATTTTAGCAGATATGATCTGATCATAGGATTCTAGATTTAACAATTTAGAATGTGGCTTAAGTATCATTAATAAATGAGCATGAGAGAATCCACACTTTTGAAATTCAATAACATAAACAAATGGGGCAACATCTCCAAAGATTTGTTTTTTGATCAAATCATTTTTTAGAATTTCAAATTTAGCTTTAAATACTTTAGCTAATAAATCTGGTCTATCTTGTGGTTTTTCATGAAATTTGAGATTCTCTTATATCTCTCTCCACATAAGATTGCAAGTCATGGTCAGAAAAATATCATGTTTACCATATTTTTGTACCAAAGCCATTGCATCAAGATAACGTCGTTTCATGTCCCTTGGACCACTGATAAATGAAGTTGAGAATACAACTCGACGACCGATTGTTAAACCTTCTGTTTGGCCAACACTAACGCTATCCAAAACACCTTGTAGTATTTCTATCCGTATCTCATTTTCTCTTTTTCTATGGAAATCAAGTCGAGATGTTTCAATCTTTATATAAGTGCCCACAACAAATTGTTAAAGCAGTTTGAAGCTATGGAGTAGCATAGATTCATCATTTTCTCTCATTTGGAGCCGATCACAGTAATATTCTCTAGCGGAAACAAAACCATCTTTGCAACATGCTTCATCCGAAACTAGTAGCAAAGAAGGTGAATTTGATAAATAAAATGGTGGAACTAAATAATATCTTTAAAAAGATCAAATGGGAAAAGAAACTTGCCTGTGTTTTCTACAGCAAACAATTGAGATGCATCAATAAAAGAGCTCATATGAACATCAATTCCCTTATCAAAAACATTGCTACCGTTTGTCTTTGAAATTAATCGTTTAATTCCACAATGCCATCCAGATTCACCATGAGGAAATAACAGAGGATATTGAAGAGGGTCATAACATGCATAATAAGATTGAATTCTATAACTTGTACCCGAGCAAACATAGACTTAGATGTGAGGACATTTATTAATGTGTTCATCATCAATCTCAGTCCATATAGCAGCCATTTGTGATACAATAGGAAGATTATAAACACGTTGATCAAGTCCAAGATAACACTTTAGGATTATTGCATGATTCTAAGTGATGGAATCTCCCTAAGACTTCGAAAGAATTTAGCATAAGGATTGTCTTTCAGAATTTCCATAATCAAGTTTAATGTATTCTCATAAATTTTATCATAAGAGTCAGTCCTTCTTTTTAGTTCCTCATCAGTTTCAAAGAAATAGAGTTAGATTCCAGATACTTTATCAAATGTCAAAACTAAACTGTCAAGGAAATGATAAACTTGACCTTGAACACGAAATGTATAAACCCCTTTCTTGTTTTTTGTTATTTCTCAATCATACCTAGCTCCATAGGAAGCAAAAGCTAGGTTATTATTATATGTACAGACGTTCTTTCTGAAGTGGTCTGATTCTTCATCATTGTCAATAAATAATCGTTTCAAAGTATATGGCATTTGAGGGGTAACAATAGAAATCTGTCCTGATGAACAATATAATGAAGGCTCAAGATAAAATCTTTCGCATGACAATGTTTGCAATTTGGAATAAAACGAAGTTGTTGAGCCTCAATAGGAAAATTCTACAAGGATGCTAACTTTGACGAAGGATGACGGTTTATGCCTTAAAATATATAAAAAAAAGTTGTAGACTTTGTCTGGTAATGATATTACAAATACTAAAAATATAGGTAAAAAAATTTATACCTTGATCTTCAACACGTATGACTGAGTTAGGTTAGATTGGAAAAGAAGATCGAGTTGGATGATTTGAATTATGACATGTCACATTAGATGCTTGAAACATTGATGTCGTATGAACAATTTCTTGTTGTTGGAGAGATGAATGAGTCGGATCAACATGATTCATATTAAAATTGAGAGATCGATTTTGTAATAGTTGACCAGTTGATTGATGAATGTAGAGTTGGCCGCTCGAAGGTTTAGTATCAATAAAAGAATCTAAATGTTGATCACTAACCGCTGGACAAACTGAAAGTAAAGTAGTGCATCTCTTTTTTGCAGCATGAGTTTCTCTTAATCGTCGTAAAAATTCTAGCTTTTCATTTTCAGGCATTTCAGCGTACCTTTGATGTTTTTTGGCATTTCTATCGACAATATTTATGTTCTTCATATATCGATATGTAATATCATTTGAAAAATTTTAAATATTGCCTCTATAAAAATGTGAGAAATATATAAATACACATCTATACTATTTATATTATTAAATATAATTTATTAATAACATTAAATAAGGTAAGATATATATATATATATATATATATATATGTATTATAAAAATTATTTAATGATGCTCAGGTACATTAATAAATGATGACTAGAATTTTATAATGTCTAAAAATTGCATCATTAAACAATGTATAAGAGAATCCATTTACCAAATCATATATTTAATAAGGAATTTATCATCAATCAATAATATTTATGTATTCATTAATATAACAAAATACATGTAAGAAACCATATGTTTTAATCATAAATTTAACAAAAAAGTAAATAAAGAAGAAAACAATCATCATATTAACGAGGAACAAATATAATCAAATTATATATATTAATTTTTTTGACAAAATTAGACATACCTGAATATCGCAACAACGAACAAAGTTGTGGTAAGAGTGAACAATAAGAAAACCTAAAAAAAATTAAAGGAGAAATGTGATTAGGAAAAATAATTCTAGGAAATGAAATGTTTAGAAAATTAAGAACGGATATGTCGTAATAGTTATGCAAATAAAAACCACTTTAAATTGTTTATCATGTATTTTGGACAGACATAATAGGAACAAATATAAATCCAACAATTCAATTTAATGTTAGATAGGAAAAGTAGGTGACTAAAAACTTTTTATTGTTATAATTTATGAAAATAAGTTTTTTAATTAATAATTTTTCATATTTAAGATATAAATGGATTAAGTAACATATGAAATCATAACTATGTATATTTATTAAAGCTTAATGAAATAAATAAGGGCGATTAACAATATATAATTAATAATCATAATAATTAAAATCAATTTTTAATTAAATTAACCTAATATTAAAAGACACGATTCTGACTTTTTAATATATAAAGTAATAGTTAACAAGAATTTTGAAGGAAAAGTTTGAATTTGTATACGATTACAGTCACAGAAGAAACAAATAGAAAGGAAATAATATTTTAGAATAGTAAAAACTAATCATTAAAATTACTTACGACTATGACTTTTTTTTGGTAATTCAGTAATTATATAAATAAATAAAATACATGTACAACAAAGTCTGCCAAAGATGGCAATTTGTTACCCTATCCTGAAGGAACTTACAAGAAAGCAAGAGGAACCCGAACTATTCCCCAACCAAAATAAACACAGTTGCAAGCTAAACCACTTCTTGCAACAAAATTATATCAAGGATCATCTTACCAATAATACAACTATTCCATATATGAAACTCAAGCAATAAAACTAATAGACTTCCTACTAATCCTCTCCCATTGACAATTTGCCAGGTGAGTGGACTTAGGACACCATGCACATTCGTTAAAACTTTTATAGGTTTAGCAATTGTTGTCTCTGATGCCTCTACTGGTGATGGAGGATGAGCTGCCTTTCATTTTCCTGATCGGTAGTGAAAATCCATGCCTATCTTAAATTGGAAATGGTTCCCAATAATATTCCTAACCTGAATAATTTTCCTCCATCTCTAAGAACTATTATTTGATGGTTGGGCACTCTAAAAGTTGTTCCTTCTAAGAATAATAGTGTGGACCCACTTTACCCATAGAGCTTCCTTATCATTGAAAGAATCCAAATCCTTTTAGCTAACAAGACATTGTTCCAAGTAGACCAATGTTTAATCCCAAGACCCCCTCTGTTTTAGGTTTACATTTGTCATTCCACTTGACTTTTATACGAGTATTAGACCCAACCTTTCCAGACCACAAGAAGTTCCAAAGTTTAGACTCAATTTCTTTAATGATAGAGACAAGAAGCAAGAAAAGGCTGGCCTAGTAGAACTGAAAATTAGATAAGACAGATATTACTAATTGAAGTCGACCAGTGTAGGACAAGGCCTTATGAGTCCATTTGTTAACTCTGGAATCAATTTTGTCCAACAGGGGGATATAATCTCTCTTAGTCAATCTACCTGTTAAAAGAGGAACACCTAGATATCGGATAGGAAGAATACCCCTTTTAAGACCCGAAATAGTTTCCAATTGCATGGACAAATGATCCACATCAGGAGATAAAAAGAATTGACTTTTTCCAAGGTTCATATCCAACCCATAGAAATTAGAGGAAGTTTGTAGGCACTTAAACAAGGTATTCACAGAAGTAGGATCAGCATGACAGAACAATAACAAATCATCAACAAACAAAATATGAGACAATTTAAGAGTTTTACATCTCCAGTGGAATTGAAAATTAGGAGTTTCTACTATTGTAACATTCAGGGACCTAGAAAGCATCTCCATACAGATAATAAACAGGTACGGAGAGAAAGGATCTCCTTATCTTAAGCCTAATTTCCCATAGAAAAATTTAATAGGAGACCCATTGATCAAGATAGAGTAGGAAGGCGAGATTACACACTCTTCGATCCATTTAATAAACTTAGGATGGAGCCCTATAACTATCAACACTGTGAGGAGGAAATCCCATTGAATAGAGTCGTAAGCTTTAGTTAAATCTACTTTGAAAGCACATCACTTCTGCTGATTAGAAAGATGATAGCTCTTGAAAATTTATTGGGCTAAAAGAATGTTGTCCCCTATATGGCGATTTTGGATGAAAGCACTTTGGTTTGGGCTGATAAGGAAGGCTAAAAATCTCCTTAAGTCTGTTAGAAATGATTTTTGTAATCACCTTGTAGATCACGTTACAATAGGAGATAGGTATAAAATCCAACACAGTGGAAGGTTGATTCGTTTTAGGAACAAGGGAAAGGAATGTTGAATTCAGTTCTTTGAGAAGCCTCCCATGTTTGAAAAAGTCTTGGATGGCCTTAGTGTTGTCATTCCTAATAATATGCCAAGTGTGTTTAAAGAAGAAGCCATTAAAGCCATCCGGGCTAGAGGCCTTATTCAGATTGAAGGAGAAGAACACTTCCTAAATCTCCTGCGAAGTGACTTCAGCTACAAGGTTATTGCTTAGGGTCTCAGGAATCGGATGGGGAAAGAGAGCTACGACATACCCGCTTAAAGAAGCTAGATCTTTCTTAGTACCAATAGAATCTTGGAAGAAATTCAAAATTTGTTTTTGGATTTCTTCGAAGGCAGTAATCCTATGGTTATGGTTCACCAAAAAGGAATGGATATTATTTCTATTCCTATTAGACAAGATGGAATGATGGAAGAATTTGGTATTCCTATCCCCATCTCGTAGCCACTAGATATAGGAATATTGTTTGTAGAAAGATTCTTGTTCATTTAAAGCCTGAAACAAATTGTTCATAGCCTCTTGTTCTTCAACTACCAGATGAATCATATTAGGCAAAACTTTCATTTGGCCTTGGATTTTATTGAGGGCAACTTGACAAGTCTCAACACAACCATTAATATCACCAATCTGATTAGAGTTTAGGGATTTGAGAGCTGGTTTGACTAATTTGAGTTTTGACACTACACAAAACATGGGGGTTCCTCGGATCTGTGAATTCCAAGCCTCTTCTACTAACTTAAGGTGTTAGTAGGAAATTCGGTTGTGAGACTAGGAAATTAGAAAACCTAAAAGGTGAAGATCTCTTCTTTTGGACAGTTAAAGACCTTATTGTTATAGGGGAGTGGTTTCAAATATTGGGATTAAGAATTTCTCTAAAAGATCTAGGAAATTGAGAGATCCACTCTGAGTTGATGAGCACTCGGTCTAATTTTCTAGCCATGTGGGAGTCTCCATATTGCTTATTAGACCAGGTAAAAATCAGGCCACTGGAGTTTAGATCAAATGCACCACACTCCTCCACACACTTCCTAAAGTCTCTCATCCTATTAATAGCAGAGGAACTAAGAGGTTCAGCTTCATGCGCATACAAAATTACATTAAAGTCTCCAGCTATAAGCTAAGGTTTTGTCCCAACACTATGTTTAAGATTAGAGAGGGTCGACCAAAGGAACTTCCTATGGTTAGAATTATTAAAACCATAAATACAAGTAACAAAAAACCTATAATCACAATTCAACGGGGTCACTTCCAAAAGGATCAATTGATCAGTAGTAATCAGGGGAGAGCATGCGAATTTATCAGGATTCCAAGCTACCACTAACTTGGCACACGAATACAGCTGTGACTTATTGGTCACAACCGTGAATGCTTTAATATAAATTAGTAAATAATAAGTAATAAGTCAAATAATTATAAGTTTCTTAAAAACTTCACTTCCAACTGATGGTTAAAATTGTTATATAACAGTTGAGGAAAAAAAATAAACAATTGCATTTTATAAACATCATCAGAATATTATTTTAAGAATATAAAAATCAACACAATATAGTCATAAAAATGTAATATTTGTTATGTAATTATATAAACATGAATATCATAGACGTGATCCGTGAGATGTTCGATTTGAATACAAAAGCTGATAACAATTTAATAGAACGAATATACAGAACTAGAATCAAACCTAACATTCTAAATCACAAATGAAATTAATAAAATTTAATTAATAGAAAGATTGCGAAGAAGAATAAAGGATAACTTAAAGATCGTTGTAATCTCTTTTTTGCTGAAACTAGAAAGCTGAGTCGTCCGGAATATACACTTTTTTATAGTTCGAAGATGAAATATACACTTTTTCTAGTCTAAAGATGGAGAATTGTGTTTGGAGAAGTTAGGTTACAGTTATGTTGAAGAAGAAAATATAAAGACGCTGTTTGATTGATTTAGTAAAAAGATGATTATCATGTCACGTCTTTTAATTAGAAAATGGTTGATTATAAATGACGGCGTGGTGTGATTGACTGATTGATTAACATGTAATCTAAAAAGATTTAATTTTGAACATGTCAATATATATATTACAATTTATTAAAATTAATTAGTTAATAAATTTCTTTAATAATGATAATGTTCAGGATATTTAATGTTAATATATATACGTATCACAGGTGTATAATATATTCTAATTAACCAATAAATCAATGCTCATTTGATTAACGACTAAAATAAATAAAATTTCAATTAATTAATTGATATTAACATTATTATGATCGTTATATAAATAAATTAGTTATATATTAATCATTATTAATTACAACTGAATAAACAAAAAAGTTAATGATTAATAATTAAATTATAAATAAATTATATTTTATCAAAACAATTATTTTTTATATGTAGTTATATATTAATCATTATTAATTGTAACTAAATAAACAAAACAGTTAATGATTAATAATTAAATTATAAATAAATTATATTTTAACAAAACAAGTATTTTTATATGTGATAAATATATAATAATTAATTAATCAATTAATTAAGTTATAGTTAATAAACTTACTAATAATATTTTAATTAATTAATTAATATTCTAATAAAAATATTATTACTTTATGTATGTGTGAATTAAGAAAAGGAAATGAACATGGACGGTTATGAGTTAAGAGAGTTAATGACATGAAATATAAAATAGTTCAGGTTTAAAAAGATTTAATAGCTTTAGGCAATATGACAATCTGACGTAGTAGCATGGAAAGAATATGATAACTGATGCCACAAACGACAAAAAGAGAATATAATAATCTGATGCAGCAATAGAAAACATTTATTTACTTCGGTAGCAATTAACTAAAATGTAAAATTTGCACTTCCAACAACTCTTAACGCAGCAAACGATGCACATCATATCCTCTTCTTTGTTCCTTCCAAAAAATTAAATGATAAAAAAGACATGCAATAAACAGTTGTACAAAAGCCATCTAAAAAAGAAGAAAACATTTACTAAGAGTCCAAATCCTTTGTCTAGTGATAAGCCAAGCGCCATTTCAACCACTTTCTCCTTTCTCCTATGAAAAATGCGAGATCAGATCCTTCTGTCTCAAACTCAAAATATGTTGTTTCTCTTTAAAATTTAGAACGAATTTAATTTTGACTTTTTATGGTTTTAAGTTAATTTTGATTACACTACTATGACTTTAATAAAAATTTAAATAAAAATAAAATTTATTTATTTATAATAAATAGTATAATTATTATTAATTTTAATAATAATAAATAAACATTTTTTGATTTTAAATTGAATTTATACTTTTAAAAAATAAATTTTAATAATGGTATTATTAAATTTATAAAATTTTAAAATTAAAAAGATGCACTAGTTTTGAATTGTTTTAGTTGTTTTGAAAATAAAGTTAAAACAATAATAAAAAAACAATTTATTTTAAATTTGAACAGTTTTTTATTTGAATTTGTTAATTATACTACTAGACTGTATTAAAAGAATAAAATGATTTGTAAAATTTTAATTATTACTTTAATAAAATAAAATATAATATAATTATGTAATTATTAGTTTTATAAAAATTTAAAATAAAAAAGATGCACTACTTTTGAATTTGTTTTACTTAATAATTTTTAATGTAATATTTAAATAAAATTAAATATAAATGAAAAAAACTTTATATTATAGGATATATTGTAATGATTTCAACGATTAAATTATAATTATAATTATAATTAGGTTATTAATAACTTTCTAAAAAGTAAAATTTCAAAAGAAAAGAGGTGCATTAGTGAATGCATGAGTGTGACTTGAGAATGCACGTCGTGCATTTATAGGTTTAATAAATATTTTGTTGATTTTAAATTTAATTTTTACTTTAATAAAAAATGAACTAAATTATAATATTGGTTTGATTAAATTTATAAAAATTTAAAATTTAAAAGATGCAGTAGTTTTGAATTTGTTACAATTTTTTAAAATTAAAATTAATAATAGAACAAAAAACAACTTATTTTAATTTTGAACCTATTTTTTTTAATTATACCACTATGACTTTACTAAGAAATTAAATTAATTTGTAAATACTTAATTATTACTGTGATTAAAAATTGTAAATTTATTATTTATTTGTTATG
>JAOSBO010000006.1:18941790-18967916 GCA_027563915.1 Erythroxylum rotundifolium | reverse complement strand
CCCGAAAATTATACCTGACCTTACTATATTAGAGCCTTTAAATAAGACAAATTTTAAATGATGGTCTGAGAAAATTTTGTTTTACTTTGAACAATACAAAATTGATTATGCACTGTTTCAAGAGACTCCTAGTGACAACACTGACCCTAAGACTATTAAGGATAATTGTACCATTAGGGAGTGTTACTCAACCATATGACTAACCCTTTGTTTGATATCTACTATAAGTACAAATCTGCTAAGGAAATTTGGGATGCTTTAGAATTGAAATACAAGATGGATGATGCCAGTACTAAAAAATATGCAGCTGCTAGGTGGTTAAAATTTACCGTTGATGATGATAAGCCTATTATGGACCAACTATATGAGTATGAAAATCTAGTTGCTAAAATCCTTATCAAGGGTATGAATATGTGTGATTTGTTTCAAGCTAATGTCTTTATTGAGAAATTACCTGCCTCATAGAATGAGTATGAAAACTAGTTAAGGCATAAAAGAAACACATGAGGCTTCAGGAGTTGATAGGACATATAAAGATTGAAGATGCCAACCGTACATAAGATAAGACCAAAACACTCACCTTTTTCCCTTCTATTAAGGCTTATGTGGTAGAACATAGAAATGCTAATAACTTCAAGAAGATTGGTGGATAAACAAGTCTTTCAATAATAAGCAAGGTCAGTGTAAGCGCAAAAGAACTGATGGTGACTGTTGGTGGTGCCACAAGTTAGGCCATCCTGTTGCCAATTGTCAAGCTAGAATTAACTATGAGAAGAAAAGCCAAGGACAAAAACCACGACAATTTGGGAAAGGAAACTAGATGGGATACCAACGGGGTAACCAAAAGAACTTTGGTAAGCCTCAAGCTAATATAGTTGAAGCTGGTAATGACAAGGAGATCATTACTGCTATAGTGTCCGAAGTCAACCTTGCTGGAAATTTGGTCGAGTGGATCATTGACACAGGAGCCACACGCCACATCTACACCAATAAGTTCCTGTTCAAAGAGTTGAATGATGCTACTGATGGTGAATTTGTACACATAGGTAACTCCAGCAAAGTTCCTGCCTAAGGAATTGAAAAAGTCACTCTCAAACTCACTTCTGGAAAAAGTATTGGCATTAGAAAATGTTTTATTTGTTCTTGATGTACGTAAAAACTTGATTTTTAGTGCATTGCTTAACAAAGCTAGTGTTAAACTGACCTTTGATTCTGATAAGCTAGTTCTGACTAAGAATGGAAACTTTGTTAGAAAAGGGTTTTGTAATGGGGGCTTATTTGTACTTGACGTTGAAATGAATGCATCTACTTCTTCTGCTTATATTGTTGAGTCTTTAGACCTATGGCGCTCTAGACTTCGGCATGTGAATGTGAGGTCAATTAAGAGGATGCAATGCTTAAACTTGTTTCCTAACCAGATTACTAGTGAAACGAAAAAATGTCAAATTTGTGATGAGGATAAACACTCTAAGAAACCTTTTAAGTCAGTGCCCAAGAGAGAGTCATAATTATTGGACTTGGTGCATATAGACTTGGGTGATTTTAAGAATTGTATGAGTAAAGGAGGGATAAGATATTATATTACCTTTGTGGATGATTATTCTAGATTTACTTATTAAAAAATAAAAGTGATGTAGAGGAAATGTTTATGAAATACAAAGCTGAGGTTGAAAATCAATTAGAAAGGAAAATTAAGAGATTAAGGTGTGATCGAGGTGGTGAGTATAATACTGATTTCCTCACTAATTATTATGCAAAAGTTAAGATTATTCATAAGTTTTCAGCCCCTTATACACCTAAATAACCGATAGGAAAAACCGAACACTTAAGGATATGATAAATGCTATGTTAATTTCCAAGTTATTCTTTCAGCTTGTCATATTCTAAATAGAGTCCCTCATAAGAAACTAGATTAAACCCCTTATGAAATTTGGAAAGGTTATCCACCTAACTTGCATTTTTTGAAAGTGTGGGTGTGTCTTGCTAAGGTTGCTCTACTTGAACATAAAAGGAAGAAAATAAGGCCTAAGATTGTTGATTCAATTTTTGTGGGATATGCCTCTAATAGTGCTGCCAATAGGTTTATGGTTAAGGAAGAGGGATCTATCACTTATGGACCTATTATAGAGTCAAGAGATGCAGTGTTTTTTGAGGATATATTTCCTATGAATTAAGTGTGCAAGTTCCTAGAGAATTTGTCCTTAGTTCTTCTACCAATGATGACATAGAGGAAGAGGAAATTGTTAAACAAAGGAGGAGCAAAAGAGCTAAAGTACCCACTAGTTTTGGTTCTAACTTTATTACTTCCTTTTTGGTGACAAAACCTAAGGAGATAGATGATGTTTGTATGGTGACTTATATTATTGAGGAAGATCCTAAAACTTATGAGGAAGCAATGGAATCTGTGGATGGAAGCTATAGATAGTGAGTTAGAGTCAATCATGTCTAATAAAACTTAGGTTTCAGCTGATCTACCTCAAGCGTTTAAACCTTTGGAGTGTAAGTGGATTTTTAAAAAAAAATTGAGACTTGAAGGAACCATTGAGAGGTGCAAGCAAGACTTGTGATTAAAGGCTTTAGATAAAAGGAAGGATTGGACTTTTTTGACACTTACTCACCTATTACTAAAATTGCATCTATAAGGATGTTGTTAGCTATTGCCTCAGTATTTAAACTTCCTATGCACCAAATGGATGTTAAAACAACTATCTTGAATGGTGATTTCGATGAGGAGAACAAGGATCTAGAATGCTTGGTCAAGAGCAAAAGGTATGTAAGTTGATTAAGTCTTTGTATGGACTTAAACAATCTCCCAAACAGTGGCATAAGAATTTGACAGTGAGATTTTCAAATATGGTTTCACCTCTTGTGATGTTGATTCTTGTGTTTATGTGAAATTAGATACCAATGGTTATGTGATCATAAATCTTTATGTGGATGATATGCTTATTTTTGGTACTAGCTTATCTATTATTGATACTACTAAGAGTTTGCTAAAGTCTTCCTTTGATATAAAAAATCTTGGACCTACGTATTTTATTTTGGAAATCAAAGTTGATATGATTGAGTCTGGTTTTAGGTTGAATCAAACTTATTATGTTGAGAAAATTTTGAAGAAGTTTGGTTACTACAATGTTGATCCAGTCAACACTCCCAATGACGTTGATGTTATTAATGAATTATTCTCATCCTAATATTGCATACTGCGTGAGTAGGCTTAGTAGATATACTCATAATCTTAGTCAAAAGAATTGGAATGCATTGATTTATTTGTTGAGGTATTTGAAACATACTATGCATTATGGATTATCTTTTGGTAATCATCCTCTTTTATTAAAGGGGTATTATGATGCTAATTGGGTTACGGAGAGTGATGATATACACTCTACCAATGGTTGTGTTATTACCTTGGCTAGAGCTACAGTGTTTTGGAAATCATCCAAGTAAAAATGTACTGCGTGATCAACAATGGAGGCTGAGTTTATGGCTTTGGAGTTAGCAAAACGGGAAGTTGAGTGGCTAAGTAATCTCTTAGCAAATATCCCACTTTGGGAAAAACCAATTCCTTCTATTTTCCTTCTTTGTGATTCACAGGTTGCCATTCATGTTGCCAAAAATAAGGCATATAATGGAAAAAGTAGACATATCAGATTGAGATATAAAACTGTCTATACTTTAATTAGATATGGTGTAATTTCTGTAGACTATGTCAAGTCAGAGAGAAACTTAGCAGATTCGTTTACAAAAGCTTTGTATAAGAAACTAGTTTCTGAGCATGCTAAAAGGATGAGGATGAACCAAATTGTGTAGTAATCTCATGATGGACACTCATGTTGGAAAATTAAGTTCAATGGGGTCGATCGAA
The DNA here is from genome assembly GCA_027563915.1 of Erythroxylum rotundifolium. Lineage (NCBI taxonomy): Eukaryota > Viridiplantae > Streptophyta > Magnoliopsida > Malpighiales > Erythroxylaceae > Erythroxylum > Erythroxylum rotundifolium. The sequence goes on along the minus strand of JAOSBO010000006.1, from coordinate 18,964,051 downwards.
GTTATGTGGTGACTACCTACTTATACTTTGATTGCAGAATAATATTGAGATATATTCAATTGTTGAATTACGTCCCTAGCATGAGTTTATTATGTTTGATAAGTTCCATAGCCCAAGTTTGGGTGGTGTGAGCAGTACACACTTGATGGACTCACCTATGTGATTACTGGGGGCTAGCCACCCTCCTGTGAGAGTATTTGAGCTCTCTCTCTAGAGTGATCATGAAACTAGATCCTTTTGAGGCTATTATTTCTTTAGCAGGTTTTGTCTTTGATTTTTTTGGACAACAGGTTTAAGACTTAGTTTACTTGGTTGTTCACCTATTTTTCTTCTAAATTGTTACAGTTTATTTCTCAAGTTTTAGACCAAGTAGGGGATTATTGGTGTTATTGGTCCATAACTTGATCTACGGTTTCTTAACTTAATTATCTATTAAAGTTATAACGTTTAATATTTATTATGGATATTATGGCCTTGAACGTTTTTAATGCTTCCTTTTTATTTAATATCACTTAATGCCTCTTGTCATTGATTCTACTATAACCCTCAATTATACTCTTTCACTTACTCCCACGATTACACATATTCTCATTTTCTCTAAACAAGACACACTTATTTTTCCACAAAAACATCTTTACACACATATCTTTTTATCTTGTCTGTTATACTTTTTCTTCTGTTTTTATAAATTCTTGGAGATAGTACCTACTCCACCCTTTAGAGCTCACTGAAGTTTGTGGAGAAGGTGTTAAACCTAGGATTAGATCTTGTTGTCTTGCTGCACTGTAGAGGAGGAATTTCTGACTTAGGGCAGTGATTTTTCACGAAGCCTTGCATCCAGGTAAGCAGTTTTCAATTTTACTTTATTGTTATTTTCCCTAACACATTGTTGAGGTTCATCTTTGGTATTCTTTGCTTCAGTTCTGTATCATCTTCTTTTACTGGTTATGCTAGTTTTCTAGTTTTCTTTAGAATCTCATCTTGTAGACTCTTTTTGTCTATGTATGCCAGGTACTTCGACGAGCCCTCAATTACCCAAGTGTTGGTAATAGTTCCTTTTTCCTTTTGTTACACCTCTTATGAAACTGGACAGAGGTTGACTAAGAGACTCCTGTCACAAAACCCTCATTTTGGGATCATCTCCACTAACCCTTTCTTTTTTTTTGGAAGATCTTGTTTTATTTTAACTTTGAAAATATTTGTTGTTATTTTCACTTGATTTTTTTGTATCTAATATTATTTTATTATTAAGGTAGAACAGAAAGATGTGTTATGATTCTCAGAGATGGTAATCCTTGTTTCTTTTCCTTTTTCCTTTTTATTTTTGTGATATAAATGTGTTTTTATCGCCTTAATTTGTTCCTTTTCAGTTAATACCCACTTGATTGGAATTATGCAGATAATTTCTTCGATTTTGATTCCATCAAAGGGTATTTCGATGATAACTTAGACTTGTATAGTATTAGTTTAGATAAGCTTGATTTGGAGGATTTTGGGAAGGTAGATGATTGAGATTCTTATGTTGGCACCCTATTCATCAATCTAATTTCTAATAGGACTTATCTAAAATTTAAAGAATCCAAGGCAACTACAGGTGGAATTGGCTTTCTAGTTAAGGAGAAAGAGTAGTTTGGTTGATTTGTTGAGAAGGAAATGAATACATGCCCTTTTTGTAGCAGGTCTGTTCCACTTTCTAATGAAGGCATTGTTATGAGAAGCGAAGAATTGAGTGCTGAGGAGGCGATGATATTACCAAGTTCTCTTGTGAAACTGAATTCTGTTGAACTTTTTCCTTAAATTATTAGTGACGTAAAAGTAATGGACAATGATTAAAAAAAGCATGAGTGACACTTTTTTAATTATTTTAATAATGATGATGTTGGCATAACAGATGAAATATTGTTACGATTTTATTTGTTTTGTGTTCACAAACTTGTCATAAATATGTAAAGTTATTATGATCATATAGTACTTTTGTCACAAAAGTATTACATAATTGTGACGATTTTTGTAAATTAGTCATTATTTCAATAGTGACGAAAGGTGACAATTTTAAAAATTGGACACTAATAGTAATGACTAATATTACTGCTTTTAAAGATAACTTTTGCTTTCATTAAAAATACAATTTCTTGTAGTGGTTTGAGAATTGTTTTAAAGGTCCATTATTTCTTTAATTGCGGTACTGAATGCTCAAATTATTTTGATTAAAAAAAGTGTTAACAAGTATACAGTACCAATAGAGTTGCACTAAAGGAACCTGTGTATTTTGTAACAAGGCATGTAATTTTCCTTTAGTAAATTTCCATCAAATTAACCTTTTTTTATATCTCAATCATACCATCACTAAGCCCTATTACAACCTTATAAAAACCTTTTAATTCTTGTCCATAGTTTATACATGAGTGGTGGAGATGTGGTATTATTGCAAGCTTATGATAATAGTTCTACTATGCATTGATTGAGATTTTGGTACTTTTCATTATGCATATTGAGACCATATTTGTTCAAACAGAAGTATCAATATGATCAAGTCAGATTCAACAATTTCTTTTAGCCTATGTCTAATATTTACCATACTCATAATTTTATCCTTTAGGAATAACCAAGTTGAGTCTTAACTTTTTTCGTTATTACTAACCCACATTATTCACCTTTATCCTAGTTTTCTTGAAGACCTTTTCATTATTTTGAACCTTGAACGTTATTTATATTATTTACTTGTTAGAGACTTGAAATACTTGAAAGGTCCATTATTTCTTTAATTACAGTGTTGAATACTTGAACTATTTTGATTAAAAATATGTAAATAAGATGATTAAAAATGTGTAAATAAGTTTAGGATACCAAGAGAGTTGCACTACAAGGACCTGTGTGTTTTGTAAACAAGTCTTGTAATTTTTCTTTAGTAAATTTCCTTTAAATTAACTCTTTTTGATATCCCAAACATACTATACCTAAGCCCCATTAGAACCTTATAAAGTCCTTTTCATTTTTGTTTCTAGTTTATACATAAGTGGTAGAGATGTGATCTTATTGTAAGTTATGGTAAGAGTTCTTCTATGCATTGATTGAGAGTTTGATGCTTTTATCCCTAAACACTTAAGTGCATTAATTAAAATCTAAGTGAGAGTGTAAATATATATGCTTTTAAGTTCAATTCGAATATTGATGTGATTATTATTAATATTGACTTAGAAAGTTAATTTTCAAATAATTTTATTCAATAGGATATAATGGTTTGTAGTATGAATGGATGAGTTGAGATTAATGAGGGATTGGTGATGTAAAATTCTAAGTGTGGGGATGTTTGATAGATCCATAATTGATCATACTTATACCCCAATATTTGATGTAATTTTGCTTGATATTTTAGACTTTTATTGTATATTTGGTATTTAATTTGCTCTAAGTGTGTTTATAAGTTATAATTTCCTTTATGGACTTAATGGAGAAGATATTGGAGAAAAATGCAGCATAAAATGAAAATTTGAATCAAAGAAGGGATACACGACTGTGCATTAGCTTGTGAACTTCTCTTAGACCATGCAAAATTATGAATTCTAGGTATTTTAGTTTACACATAATCTAGTACAACACCGTGTATTAGACCTTGCATCACTCAAAGCCCTAAAAACTATTATAAAAAGACATGTTCGGAGGCAAAAAGGGGAGACATGATAAGCCCCTCTCCTAAAACGACTATGCAGCTTGCCCGACACCCCATGGTGGCCCTCTAGTCGATATTTGATCCAATTGGAAAGTACCTATAGAGCTAAGCCTATTGGCCTTTTTATCGAAATGCTTTAACTCAACATTCATATATATAAATAGTGGAGTTTTTTTTTCTAAATTGTTTTATTAAAAATTTCGTTAGCTCAACGACTAAATTTTAACATCTCAAAATTTTCAAAATCCTTGTAAAAGTTCAAAACACTTGTATAATCATACCAATTTCTTAACTATAAATCTTGGACTTCAAGTCCACTCACAAGCAACCTCAAATAGTTATATCAAATGATTTTAAAAAGGCTAAAACATGTTCATCCATTTAATTTTAAAACATTCACAAACATGCATTCTTTACACAAATGTACATTCCAAAACATATTCAAAGATATGCAATAGTTCCCAAAAATATTTACAAGGTAAATAATGCCTACATAGCAGTACATGATGAAGCTAACTACTTGCGAGGTGGAATTTCAACTACTGAAGCCCCTAAGCATGCACTTGGGAGGTTTTGTTTTGAAGGCATAAAGTATAATGTGAGCTAAATGAGCTTAGTGAGTGTTAATTTTTCTATGCAAACCATATTTAATAAATTAAACCTCCTTAAAACAAATTCATTTCATTGCTTATGATACAATACCAATATAAAACATATATGCTTTTTGAAATCAAAATTTTCAAGTTACTTTTAAAGTAAATTATAGCGACATCATTATTGTCATGAATTTTCTTACACGACATATCCCCCCACTAACTTCTTTGTCATATGGTACCCTTAAGCATAAAGTTATAGAGCTGCTTCTGCATCGCTTACCCCCGATTAGTTAACCACTAATTACGGAGTTAGTTTTATATTGCTTACTTGCACTAGTTTAATCGTTATACATTGATAGAAACAAAAATCAAATAACTATATTTCCTCTTAAAGCTGAATTATCCTCACCATACATATATATATTATCATTTCTTTTTCTTTCCAATTTTTTCAACAAAAGTTACCTAAGATCTTTGCCAAGCATCATCCAAACATATCATACTAAAAATTACAAATTTTCTCTAATAATTTTCTAGCTTGGACAAATATGATACACATTCATTACCCTTCCATTTTATTTACTTCATTAGCATCAAAAACCATGTTATGAACATCATAAAACATCAAAATAACATTTTGGATCATATCACACTAAAAACCCTAATCACAAAACACTAACCTTAACTAATTCTTTTAGGCTTGATTTCTTGGTTTACTTTCTTGATTTCAACCCTCTACTCTATGGCAAGTCAAAAACCACCAATGATCCCACTAAAAGAAAAAAAATTAGTAGCTTAAGCTAGGAAAACTTACCACTTTTTTCTTCAATCTCTTGGGTAAATGGATAAAAATGTAGACTTGATCCAGATTTCTCCAAATCCCACTCTAAATCTATAAAAAATCGACTACTTCTTCTTCCTCTTCTCTTTGGAAGATGCTTCTTCTTGATCTATCTTCTTTTTTTTTTCGTTTTTGCTCTCTCAGGATTACTCTCACATTAACTCACCAAATGAATCAAATTATGTCTTAATTCTTTCTTTTAATACTCTTTAATGCCTTACACATGTCAGTTTCCTATTGGTTATCTCTATGACTCATCATCTATTTAACTAATGATGCTTAACCCTTGAGAAAGTCTCTAATTGGTTATTAAGTGTGACTTACTATTCCACTCACACCATTGTATGCAAAAAGACCAAATTGCTCCCTTAATGAATTTAATTCATCAACTAACATAATTAAATCCCAAAAATATTCCACAACCATCTTATCTTCAAATTGACCTTGAAATACTCTAATTAGGGTCAATACTTATTGATTGGGTTCTTTTAAAAAAAATTTCGGATGTGTTTAAAATCTTTAATCCCATTATTTTTCCAAAAGGGCATTTTAATCCTAAATTTTTGGAACTCTCGAAATCTATTTGAGCAGACTTATTTTTGATATGTTTCACTATCATTAGACTCTAATACTTATTCTAGATATTTTCAATTTTTCTTCAGAGTTAGGTTCCCAAAAATTACTATTCATTTAAAAATAGTATTCACCGAAAATAAAATTCATACTCAATTGAAAGGAAAAGTTTGAAGTTTTACAAGGCAGTCGTGCATAGATGTTCAAAGAATTTAAGAGGTGACTTAAGGGGAAATTTTGATTCAGAGAAATGGAAAATGTGAAGGAAGTGTTGAAAGATCGAAGAGAATACAAGATCAACCTTTACCTTGCAAAAACATTCAATAGGAGATAAAAATGAAAGTTTAGAATTATGAACCAAATATTTTCTATTCATTTTTCTGTCTATTATTGTTTGATCCCATATTCTATTATGTGTAACTAAATTTATTTAGTTTCTAGGTTAGATGAACCCTATATTTATGCTTTAACTTGTTTTGATCTTTTTATTTAATGCAATTGTTTTGATTGATCTATTATGATTTGATTACATGTCTAATATACGTTCTAATAGATCTGAAATATTAGATCATAAAATTTCATAACATAGATATTAAGAAATCCTTGTATGAATAGATCTACCATAATTGAAAATAGTTGATTGGAACCTTAGAGATAGGATGATAAAAAACTTCCATATTAGGGGTCAAACCTAATAGCAAAATTCACAAATTGGTAAATCAATCCTATAAATTTTAACCTAAGTAATTCGATTCATAACTTTAAGATTAGTTACTATTAGACTTGAGAGAGCTATTAGCATACTATAGGAGTTTCCATGGTCTAATAGTTAATAAAACAATTGTATAATGAAAGATCAACTAGTTAAGTGTTTTTAGGGAGAATTGTAACTTAGACACTAATTTTTTTATTGTTCTAAATGATTCGTTATTTCTCCGTTCTTTATTGTTGCCTATTTATTTTATTTGATTTGGTTTTATTAATTTAATTAAAAATAAAAAATCCAATCCATAAAATAAATAATAGAATAATAGTAATTACTAGTATTCATCGTCTTCGTGGGATCGACCCATACTTGTCAGTATTAGCTACAGCTACTCTATGCACTTACAGTTATTTCATAATTGACTAAGTTTATGTTAATCAAACATTATAAAAAAGGCTTCATCAAAAGCTTATAGTAATAAAAAGTAGATGAAAAAAGAGAAAAACAATAGAGACAGAATATAAATAAAGGCTCACAGCAATGAAATCAAAATAGGCATTAGTTAGCTAACAAAAAGAGATTAAGGATACCTAAGATAAATATGAAAGTAAAAGATAAATGAAATCCACAACCCTAAAACGAATATTTTCATATCTTATAAGATAAAGAAAAGAAGTAACCTTATTGGGTTTTTGACAACTGTCATTGATCCATTTGGTAATAGAGAAATGGACCTTCTTATGCGAGAGGGCTTCACTCTTGTAGAGCTCTTTAAGGCATTGCTGGACAAGATTAGTGAAATGGTTAAGTCTTAATTGAGGAACAAACAAATGGATTAGGCCAAAATAATGAAGATGGAAGATGGGGCAGGTAGAAACTATCAAAGTCCATAAAACAATTGAGCGTGTTACTGTTCTTAAAACTATGCCATATGTTTCATTAATATGACAGAATTAACTACAAATAATATATTAGATGTAGATACTTTAGAATTAACTTAATCTATTAGAACTTTCCATATCAATACCTTATTATCAAATGAAAAACAAAAACAAATAGCTAAAAAACACCTAAACCTTAAAGTTGGTCAAGATATTAATCATCATCCCATCAAAAACATAATAAATTGAAAAAGCATTATTTATTATAGAAAACTAATTCATTAAACACCTATCAGAATAGATCAATGAAATGGACATATTCACATAAGTCTAATCAACCAAGAACAAATTTGTAAACAATTACGAAAAATTCCAGAAGACAAACGACATAAAATAGGATACATACATTTATATACTATCCAAATATTATTAAAATCAACTTTTCAAGAAGGAGTCGACTCTCCTATACGAATGGCTATCATTGACGAACAAATGAGAAATTTACACGATCAAGTAATAGGAATAATGAATGATAATTTAGCTTATGGGAAAATAAAATTTAACGCTCGTTTAAGATTAGGAATTCCTTTAAAATCATATAATCTAAACGAAACTATTACTGTTGCCTACAAATTTTATAGAGAAAATTTAATGCCTATTGAGCAATACCCTTTTTCAATAACTTATTAAATTAGTTATGCCTAACTAATTCACATCATAGTATTGAATTTAAAAATATAGATAAAATATATATTGACTAGTTATTTAATGATGTAGCAAAAGTAGGTACTAACCTAAGAACTAATCTACAAAAATTACCAAAAATAAATTACCCTATTAAATTATATGATTTCAAATCATCTGCTCCACGATTATCTTTATCTGAACACAAAACCTTAAGAGAAAATTTTCTATTAAGATCACAATCTTTCTCCTTATTAGATTTACTGAACCAGGAATTAGATTAGAAAAATCCATTAGAATTACTGAACCACAAACACCAAAAAAAGGAACGAGAACAAAAATTACATATAGGTTAAGAATTACTTATGATTAAAAATCGACTTAATGAACTAACAGAACATCTTAAAAATATGTTATGAGTATTACTAAACAATTATCTAAATTATTAGACAAACAAAAAAATATTGAAATTCAATTAAAAGAAATAATTACTATAGCACAACCTTTAATAGAAAATAGTCAAAATTATGTACTATCATCAAAAACCAATGAATCTAGTGAAAGAAGAATAGTAATCAATTATAAATAATTAAATAAAGCAACTATAGGAGACGCATATAAATTACCTCGTGATATATATTTTGAAAAATTTTCATCATTCTTTTCTATTAGTTTTTGAATTTCACTAAATTCATTTATTGTTGATGATACACCAAAACATATAACATTAGGACAAGATGGCATTCTAAATTTAGACTGTGTAATATCTCCAAAAAAAATACTACTAGAATGGTCTAATAGATTAGTATTAGTTATACAGTTAGAAAAACCTTTTGAAGGATTAACAAATATAAGTATTCTTAAAGAATTTTATTACTTATAAAACTACTGGTATTGTGTTAAATCTCTTACTTGATAACAAAATACGAATAAAAAATACTACTGAATTTCTTAATGGCCTTGAACCAATAAAAGCCTTCCATGTTGTTACTAATGAAATATATAAAGAATTTATTGGAAACGATATGACTTCCTATAAACAGGAAATTGAAAATGAAAAAAGGAAAAATGCCTTATGGAATTTAAATAATATACGCATGTGTGATATTTGTTATTTTAAAGAATATATTTGTGAATTTTAAAAAATATTATTATAAATTAACTCATACTGAACAAGAAATGTATATACAAATATTTATCCAAAAGTTACCTTATCCAACAAATAAAATAGTAGAAGAATTATTTTTAATAAAACAAAATGCTAATTTATTAGCTTATAATTTAGGTGGTGTTATTTCAATAACAAAAGAAGTATTATCACAAAAATGTTCAAAATTACATAAAAAATTGGGACACAAAGATATCCAATTATGTTGTTCTAAATATTCAGAAGTTTCTCAACAATATGGATGTGAATTTTCTACCTATCCTAAACAACGAAAACAACAAAAACACAATAAATATAAATGGAAAAAATATCTTAGAAACACATATAAAAAGTTTTTTAGAAGAAAACTTATCGACAATATAAAACTCAAAAGAAATATTGTCCTCAAAAGAAGAACAAATGTTGATGTTGGTTATGTAAAGAAGAAGGTCATTATGCAAACACTTGTCCAAATGAAACCAAAATAAATTTAAAGAAAAATTAATATTTTAAATTCAGCACTAAAATATAATTAAAAACCTTTAGAATCAGAATATGAAACAAACTCAATGATTTCTTCATTATATCGATATGACATCCAAACTTTAGAATCAACAACTGAATCCGAATACGACATTTATTCAAGTAATTATTCAGAATAAAAAACTTACTGCTTACATAGACACAGGAGTTACTATATGTATAGCTTCTAAAACATTATTAAACAAATGGAAAAAATTAAACAAACCTCTACAAATAAGAATAGTAGATGGTAACATTAAATCTATTTGGTATGTCAGTTATTATAATAGTATTATTATTATTGAAAATTATACTTTTATAGTCCCGTCAATTTGTCAACAAGAATCAAGACTATCATTGATTTTAGGAAACAAATTTCTTAAATTATACAATCGTTTTTATCAATATTTACACTACATAACTTTAAAAACATCAATAATCAAAACTTTAAATTAAAAAATCTATAATAGTTAAAATTTCTATATATCATAGAACTTATTATAAAACGTTACATGTTGTGGCCGAAAAATTAAATAAATTACAATTTTATCTTCTTAATAACTTAACTTTATAGAATGAAATTGAAACCTTAATAGAAAAAGTCTGTAGTAAAAATCTCCTTGATCCTATAAAAAATCAATAATTAATTAATTGAAATAAAATTAAAAGACCTTACATAAAAGATTAATATTAAAAATAATATACCATATACACAACAAGATGTACAAGAATTTGTTAGTGAATGTTCCAAATTATTACAAAAACAATTAATCTCACCTTACACAAGTAAACATTCAGCCCCAGCCTGTTATGTTAATAATCATTTTGAACAAAAACGTGGTAATAGAAGAATGATAATCAATTATAAAGAATTAAATAAAGTAATTATAGGAGATGGATATAAATTACCTCGTAATGATTATATTATTAGTCTCTTAAAAGGACATCATTGGGTTTACTATACTAGACGCAAAATCAGGATATTGGCAATTAAGATTGCACAAAAATACAAAACCTTTAACCACTTTTACTTGTCCACCACAAAAACATTACCAATGGAATGTACTACCCTTTGGATTAAAACAAGCCCCCAGAATTTATCAAAGATTCATGGATAATAATCTAGAAGGATTAGAACACTTCACATTAGCCTATATTGATGATATTATTATTATTATTCAAATAAAGATAGATAAGATCATTTACAAAATGTAAAAAATGTCTTATCTCAATGTCAACAGAAAGGGCTAATTCTTAGCAAAAAGAAAATTAAGTTAGCACAAAAGAATATAGAATATTTAGGTACAAAATTTTACAATGGATTTCTTAAATTACAACTTAATATTCTTGAAAATTTACATAATTTTCTTGACACCTTTAAAAATATAACTAAATTTCAAAATTTTTAAAGACTATTGAATTATGTATCTAATCAAGGATTTCTTAAAAATCTTGCTAAAGAAAGAAAATAGTTACAACTAAAATGTAGTACAAAAACTCATTGGACATGGACTGAAGAAGATACATAAATTGCAAAAGCCTTAAAAAATTTTTGTAAAGATTACCAGCATTATATAATTATAATGCTAAGGATACTTTGATTGTTCAAGTTGATGCAAGTACTGATACATGGGTTGGCTGCCTTTTGGCACAACCACATAATTCAAAGAAATATCTTTTATGTAAATATATCAATGGAACTTTTCATTCCACTGAAAGGAAATATCATATTCATGAAAAAGAAACACCTACATGTATTAAAACATTACAAAAATGGAAAGTTGATTTATTACCTTTCGAATTCCAATTTCAGATAGATTCTAAGTATTTATATGGATTCACAAGATATAATATTAAAACAAATTATAATCAAGGAAGATTAATTCAATGGCAGCTTGAATTAAATCAGCACAAATTTTGAATTAATTATATCAAATATTCTGCTAATTGTCTTGCATATATATTAACAAGAGAATGGAAACGGCTATCCTCCGCCTAAAGGAATCACTCAACAAAAAAGAGAATGAGTTAACTGATCTTTAACAATAAATGGGAACTATAATAAAAGAAATCAATCAATTACAAGCCACTATTACTCTTATCTTTAACAATAAATGGGAACTATAATAAAAGAAATCAATCAGTTACAAGCCAATATTACTCTTATTGAAAAACAAATATCCAATGACCAAACACCAAATACAAATGTCCAAACACAACCATCAAATATCCAACCAATAACACCTCAACAATTCAAAGAAACCAAAACATATATCATTTTCAATAGACCCATGTCTGGTATGTATGATGAATGGCATAAACTTGTTGTTCATATCACAATTAAGTCTTTCATTATTCATTGCAACTATAATACTCGTATTGAAGTAGAAAAAGCCATAGCAGAATTTAGAGAACCATCTTTATAGGAACAATTCCTTGAAAAACAACCAACCTATTCCATGATGAAAACCCTTGGCAAACCTATTAACATGGAGAAAATCAATTATATCCCTACTAAAGCCCTTAAAGAAGAAATCAAGAAGATCACATCTGAAATTTTTTACAACTGCTTTCAAGCATTAAATGATTGGAAAGGAGATTAGAAAAGTAATCCAATATTACCCTCAGAACAGAGGATGTTATGGACCTAAAGTAATTATCTTCCCTGAAGTAGACGCACTTACTACTTATCTCTTTTTTCAAAGTGAATTAGTGGACATCATTTATCTAACCAATTTAGCCATCCTTTTTGACTTTCCAGCTGGCTTCATTCTGGCAGTCAAAAATTATAAAGAAAGGTTTGCTAAAGAAAGAGAAATATTTATTAAAGTATTTAGCAACTATCCTATTTTGAAACAAGAAGAAACCCTCAAAGGAACAGAAGTGCAACTATCTTGCCTCACATATATACAAATTGGCATCAGTAATGGCATATATCCTCCTATTGATGACCCTCTAAAATATGAGTTTGATTGGGATCTCATTAATCAATTTAGTCTTCACTATCTCAAAGGAGTCTACTAACAATGTCTCAAAATTAATCAAGAATCAGTAATCAAATTGAACTACAGAGGAGTCAACATGTTAATGACCCCTGCATACCAGACACCCATCTCAAATGACTCATCCCAACTCATCAAATAGTTTGAAGCATCTTTTTCAATAGTCTCTAAAATATTCAATGAATTATCAACTTAATGGAAGCAAGCCATCTATCAACAATTATGACAACATTCACAACACCGATGCAATTGTTGTCCTTCTACATCACAAACAGAAAAAAAAGGAGACAAAGATGATATATCCATAGACACTTTCATTGAAGAATAAAGACAAAAGCAGATTCTTTTTGTCCACTACGCAGTATGTAATTTTTACTGTTTATCATGTGAAGTAGGCAAGCCCATTTTCGGCTATACAATAAAAGCAGATTCCTTAAGAATCTACTTTTTACTTTTGTTTGAATGCTATCTGCATTTCTATATAATGTAAGTATGAACCTTCTTTTGGATATATAAAAAAAATCCTTGTTTACATTTCTATTTAAAAGAAAAATTAGCCCATTCACCAATTTTTTTTTTTGGCTACAAAAGATAATTCTTAGTTAAAACAAATGTAGTTAATAATCTTTGGTTGTGAGATATAAATTTAGCCTATTAACCAAAATTGTTTTGCATATGAAAATAATTGGTAATTAAAATAAATATAGCTAACAGTGATTGAGAAAGTCCATGAAATATTATTTTAGGGTACTATTTCATTAGACTATGATTTAGAAATTTTGTAGCAATATACTTAAGACTATGATTTAGAAATTTTGTAGCAATATACTTACTTCTGGCTATAAATTCTAAATTTTGTAACGATATACATACTTCTATTTATGAATTCTAAAATACAAGAAAAAAATTATCTAATAGACATATTTCTTACAAAATAAATTTGGTCAAAGGCCAAATGTTTTGGTTAATAGGATCTTTAATCAATGAGTAAAACTATGCCATTTTGTTAAGCTTTAACAAAATAATGTTGTTTTACTTAAACCAATTTAGGCTGATCCAAGCTCTTGGGTTCAAGATAACTCTCTTAAACCTAAGCTCAAGTTTATGCTTTATCAGCCCCTTAAGGGGTGGTCAAGTTGGTGGAGTAGGGAGGCATGGTGCCAAAAGGTCCAGTGTTCGATTCCTCCTATCTATAATCTCTTGATCAAGCCTGTCGTACAAGACTTACCTAGGGAAGAGTACCCTGTTGGTATGATTTGTAGGCTATTGCATCAATTCAGAAATTTACCGTATGTGCATCCAAAGGATAGCAGCTGCAGGTTCCTCTGCTCCAAAAAAACTTGCTTTATCAACTAAGGTTTGGCCTAATTACTTAAATAGTGGGTCAGGCTAATATTGTCATCATTAGGAAAGATTACATTAAATTTACATATTGAAATGTCTTGAATTAGTTTTTTAAATTTTGGCCCAATTGGCTTGTTAATAAAATCGAAGACTCTAAAGTAACATACCTCATTTTTTTGTTGAAAAAATTAAATTGAATAATAATAATGAGTAGGAGAACATAGTTTTGGGAATCAAAGACTCTCCTACACATGTACTTAGACCAGAATACACCATCAGACACTCTCCAACACTCAAACGACTGCATTTACAACACAAAGTAACTTAAGACACACAATTACAACGTTTAAGGGTTAAAACACTATATGCCCAAAAGTAACAGACCAGAGTTACCTAGCACTTAATGTAGAAATCCTAATATTGTGAAGGCAAACAGATTAAGAGGGCTAACAGATTCATCTTAAGCAAAATAAAACTCTACAAGGCATTCCACATATCTCAGCGCAGATAAGAAATTGGTAGAATTAATTGAATCTTTGGGCAGTCATAGAATCGCTTTCACAAGTATCAAAACAAAGTAAACAAGACATATTCGGAGAAGAATTATGAGTAAGTTGCAGATCTAAAAGGGACAGTATCAAGGCCGAATGGAGAAACTGGAGCCTTTGACCAATTATGCAAGTCCCTTAAGGGATGATTCTATTGGAATATGCCCTACAGCCAATCGCTTTCGTTGTAGTTCAATGATAAATTATTTAAAGGCATTATTTATCTTGTACATGTTTAGATTTATATGATAAAGTCCATGGAATAATTATACATTGCAAATGAAATTATAATAATATTGTAATTATGAGATTCATATTGCATTTATGTATTATTCCTAAATGTTTCTAGTCATTGTGCTATTAAGATTGGACATTAATATAACATAAAAAGACTAGCATACATTGTGTTTTTTCCTTATGTAGGAAGTAGTTGATCTCATAGACTAAAGTATAGAGATACTTAAACAAACGTGTGGGTGCTTTTTAGAGAACAAGTACACTAAACAGACCTGATATGAGAAATCCATTTGGAACATTACTTGTATGTCTATGGAATTCTCATTGAGATGATTGTATAAATCTTTTGACTTGAGGTCATCAAAGTTATCTTGTATAGGGATTGTTATATTTTGATACTACTTGTGATCTATTTAATCATGGGCCATTTAATCAGTAGTCATTAGATGTGATATGAACTATATAGAGGTAGTTAAGTGATCAAGATAGGATTCATCTCCCTAAAGTAATTAGGGATAATATTCTATTGTTCTTGATTAATATTGATTTAGGAAATCCCTGGCCAAGGTGGAATGATATTTTGTAAATAGTTTACAAATATCATTAATTAAACCAATAGCTGATGGCGGAAAACTAATACGATTGGACTCAAAATAAAGTAGGCATTAATTCCATGCTCTATGTCTAATTGGAACATTGGTTAATGAAATGATTGAATTATACGAAAAAATCATGTGTAGAATGGTTAGTCAAAAATCACTTTGACATTCCTAAATATTTGGGTGGTCATGATGTGTCTTGATCTACGATTATAAATTGCTTAATTGGAGAATTAAAGATAAATTAAAAAGGAGTTTTAATTTATCTAATTTAATTATGAATTAAAATTAGAATTTATAATCATTGCCAACATATTTGGAAACCTAATGGGTCTCACATATTGAATGGGTTGAAGAGAGCAAAGTTAATTTAATCAAGTTAGACTTGATTATAAAGTTTGAGAAACTTTATGATTAAATATGAGATATTTAATAAATAAGGATCCATATGAGATATTGAATCTTATATGGGCATAATTGGTATCTAATTAGAATTATTTGTAATTCTAATTAAAGTTTAATTGAAATTATCTAATTTTAATTATATTGCTAAAATGTCCAATGCTTATTATAAATAGCCTTAAGCTCTATGGAGCTAGCACTTCTTGCTTAACCCTCTTTGTAACAGTTACAAAGTTCTCTCAACTCATTCTATGGATACTATTAGAAGTCAGACATTTGTGCGGCTAAGATGGTTAAAACAGATTAGTTTCGGGAACGGTTCCAGGGATACGTCAAGATAAAGATCAAGCTTCAAAATAAGGTATGAATTAAATTTCTGCTTTATTATAATTTGTGTTAATCATTTTATAGAATTAAATAGATCTTGGTTTTCAGGAAATAAAAAGTCAAGAAAAAGTTTGGTGATTATTCCGCTGCAATCAGGATCAGATCATAACCCGGTTTCCCAACAGATTCGTCATTGTGAAACAGGAGCAACAATTGTCTGGAGGAAACAACAACCACATACCACTTTTGTAAATCGAAGAATTGCATGCCATACCCGTGGAAGATTCAGGCATCAATTAAGAGCCATGTTATCTTGGTCTCACCCGAATTGCTAGGGTGTTAAGTAATTTGAATTCGAATCCTTTTTAATGAATCAATTTTTCAATTCTTTAAACAAAAAAAAACTATCAATATCCGCATTCTCATCCTCTTTGGCAACATCAAAAAGCCAAATGGGAACTAAAGATGAGATAATCTCCATAGGAGGAGGTGGTAGGGCTTAAATCTAGTCTATAATCTCATTAAACAAGTTGACCTAGTTATCTAAACAATATTGAAATAAATATGACTCGTCATAAACGGATGTTAACTTAAAAGTGGATGATACACATTGAATATGTTAGGTCTGTTGGAAGGGCCTACTTCCTAACCTGTACCCTTATCACCAAAGTGTAGCTTCTTAATGTAACTCTTGACAGATTTTGGTTCTACATCTTAATAAACAAGTCCTTTAACCTTATTTCAGTTCTTAATTATGAGGTGCTATCTCTTTCTAGGCTAAGTAATGTGATCACTGACCACCTCTAATCTGATGGGGATAAAAAAGGTAGGATTAATTAAGGAATAGAAGTAAAACTCATCCCTTATGGGTTGAATGTGAAATGCTAAAATATGAGTCCTACAATAGTATCACAAAATGTGAAAAGGCTTAAATATTATTCTTAAGATAGTAGCATACTTTATATATGTTGAATCAAGAGTGACTTATACATAACATGATTGGTAGGAATACAAACTTATATGAACTCTTTCGGTCAACAATATGAGAATCCAAACATTGAATATAAGGATATATGTATTATTTATTATGAGTTGTATGGAACTTGTAAACTTCTTAGGTCCCTGTCTACAAAAGATAGCCATGGTACTAAATTGTTAAATCTTAGACATATATGTATAAGATGTAATAATAATTCATAAATAGATTAATACTTACATTCCATCAAATCCAATAACAACTTTATATGAAATATATATGTATTAAATGAAATACTAATATACAATTTTAGAAAGTTCAAAATACTTGGATATCAGTAGAGAATAAGTAATAAGAGTAGAAAAGCATTTCGAGAGGATTGATGTGATAATTTTATATTTTTATTGTCTATAAGGAATGGTATTCTTTAGTAAATGTACATATTAACTAAATTCCACAACAATATGGATTTTATAAAGGGATATTTTCACAAATTGAGATATTGTGTCATGCAATATTTATTTATTTTATAGCATAGCGTAATGTTATAACTTACCTTATATAGTTCCATTCAAATTAGTCAAAAAGAATTCATATAAAATATGGAATGATAAGACTTTATAATTTTTCAGTTGAAAATTTTTTAAGAAGTAGTGCTTATAGGAAGCATATATTATTTAGTAAACTTAAAACTATATTAAATAATAAAATTATGAGAAATCTAAAACTTAGATGCAATGTTACAACCTTATTTAACAAATTTCTGTATAACTACATAATTATGAGGATAACAATTCTAAAGTTAAGTAGTATGGGTAAGATGGAGTTTGAATTAGTAAAAATCTTATAATTACAAATACCATGCTTTGATACATTTTTTAAGAGAAAAAAAGAATATTTCCATTAGTTAAAATGACTGTAAATGATGTTTACATATGATAGCTAATTAAAGATACCAATAGAACCTACCAGAAGCTTATATGCTTCATACCAAACAAACTATAAGCTTCATTTGCAAAAGAGTTGGCTATAAGAACCACTAATTAAAAGAAATACCCGTTTAACAAAAATGAGTTTAACTGGATGGTGAATATGATTGTGTATTCAGGCATGTTCATTTAGTCAATATTCCATCTAATCATTAAGGGAACTTTGTGCATGTGAGTAGCCAGATGAAGTCTTATCTATCGTAATAGCTAGTTTATAAATAAACTGCTTATCCACTCTTATCTTTTGAAAGCTCTCCTATTCCTGTCATCCTGAATAGCTGTGAAAAGGAATAATAAGCTTACCTTAAAGATCCATTTTTCTGATGATGATCTATGCTAAAATTTGATGCTCCAATCGATTAAATGTCAAAAGCTATAGGTATATTACCTACTGAACACCTCTAACCCATCTCATTCAATGCTCTACTTAAAAAGGGGGTATTGAAAGAATATGTGATCAATTGATTCCATGTTGGATTTAAATATAAAACATCGATTAAGGATACATAGAAATTTTTGTAACATTGATTGTAAGGAGTTTTCTCTTAACTACTAGCCGTATATATGTGGTAAGCCCTTGATTACATGTATTTATTCCAAATTAATTTATACAATGACACTATCTATTGTGCTTCCCACCATAAAGATCTAATTGTTTTATTAGAGAACTCTCCATTACTTGTACGTATACATCTTACCTCATCATCTTTTCTAAAGGTCAGTGGTAAGGTAACTAGATGTGCCACCAAATTACCATTTATTATCATTTCATACTCCGTATGTTTGCAGTTTTTAACGTGATGAAAGTAAACCCATTTAGCTTTTAGAGATGTTTTGTCCCTAACTAGTCTCTAGGTTCTCTTTGCTAGTATGGTCAAATTTATATCCTTTAAAGGAATCAATCCCACTCCTCCTTATTCTTTCAAAGCACAAAGTTCCTTCCATTTAACTTTTTCTTTAAACTTCTCCTTATTGCTTCCTTTCCAAATAAATCTCCTCAGGGTTTTTTCTATTGCCTTAATTACCACCATACGAGGTAATGCAAGATGTGAAGCCCAGTAAAGACTTATAGAATTACTATAAATAAAGACTTGGAACTCCATCATCTTATTTTAGCTTCAAACTTCTCCAATAAGGGTTTGAAGTCATTACAAGAGAGCTTAGATGAAGATATGGGAATCCCAAGGTATGTAAGAGGAAAATTCAAAGGCTTGAAGCTTATTAAGGTAGAGAACCGATTGGCAATATCAGATGCACTAGCCAAAAGTATATCCCACTTTTCTCCATATTAATCTATAATCCTGAGAGCTTAGAAAACATTTTTAGATTAGTCATCAAAGTCATTATTAAGTGATGATCTGCTTTTGAATCATCAACATAATTTAGGGATAGTATACCATTCCTAATGATTTATGGTAAAAAGGTTAGAGATGTTGAAAATCCACTCTCAAGCTAAATTCAAATATTTTGTTTTGAAGATGAACATGGATATATAATATATTTATAAGAAGGTCAATAAGAGTATTCAAATGAGATACTCATCATAGAACACAACATTTCATATTTTCATTGTTGAAAACATGATTGTTTAAGAATAAATTCCAATTAGATGTGAAGTAATGATGTTTAAATTCTAAGTATAAAGATTTATAGAGACGAGATTGAATGTTATTTATTTAGTCTAAACACATAGTTAATATGCTAAAGGTGATTAGCATATGAGTTATCAGATACTTATAATATATTAAATATGTCTATTATTTTATTCATGAGTTAATTATTAAGTTCAAATTCATAGGATTCTAACTTCAACTCAACAAGTATAAAAGTGAGTCTTTGCTAAGTTACATTTTACTCGTAATAATAGTATTTTGAGTTAGAAAATAATATAGCATTAAGTTTTAATCAAACCAAAATAAACTTTCCAATTGTTAGCGAAAATGATTGTTTGCATTAAGAAGTTTTAATGAACTTGGTGTAGTTCCTTACATTATTAAAATAATAATGTATTGTAGAACTTAAGGTCATTAGGCATGTAAAACAATATAAGGTCTTATTAAGGGTTCAAATATATATATTTAGGCAATTCCTTTAGATTATGATGATAATCAAAACGAAAGTTTTAAGATTAAGCAATTGCTCCTTGAAGAAAAAACTATAGAATTCTATCATTAGATCAATATCTTAGTAATAGCGTGATCATCATATAGTGATTTGACATAAGATACTTAATACTAACTAAATATAAGGGGGAGATTATTTTTATATATCCTACAGCCAATCAATTTATTGTATATTTTAACATATTTAATTAAAAATTCTTTATTTTTTGTATTCTTATTAATTACCTAACTCATAAGATAAATTCCATAGATGAATATAAAATGTAAATGGAATTATAATGAGATCATAATTATGAGATTCATATTTCCTTTATGTATGATCCTATAATTGTTACCAGTTGTTGCTTTATTAAGACTAGACATTAATAAAGTAGAAATAGTAGCATATATTATACTTCTTTACTGTGAAAGTTGTTGATCTAAAAGATTAAAATATGAAAATATTTAAACAAAAGTGTCGATTTTTTTGTAACAATATCATTAACATGATATGACATGAGAATTTTATATGTAATATTACTTATGTTTTTATAGAAATGCTTATTGTGATTATCTATGGTTAAGATATGTCATAAGTAGTATTAAAATATAATAATCTATATGTGAGAACTCTAAATACCCTACTTGCTTATGAGGTTGATGGGATCTAATGTAACAAGATTCTATGCAATGATTTTAGATCATACTTCTCAAGTATTAAGGTTGTTAATCTAAAATATGAAGGATGCTTCTATACCTAGTCCCGTAAGAGGGGGGTTGGCTAATGAGAAAAAAAATTGATAGAGCTATGGTAAATCATGACTTGTTAATGAAATTCCCTAATAGAAAAATTATATTTAGTAATTGTCTAACTTGAGATCACTTTCTTATTAAGATTTATGATCTTCTAAATAAGGATATTCACTCCATTTAGGTTATTCAATTTCTTAAATGATACAGATGGCTTTCACTAGGCAATTACAATATGTATAAAATCACTAGGCAATAACAATATGTATAAATAAGAATATCTCATGTTTGAGCTATTTAAGCTTTACGATATTGAAGCTTTTCAAGGAGGAACTTATGTGGTTGAAATTGATTATGATTTCTAATGATGTTCAAAATCTATAGAAAATAAGGAAGTAGCTGACCTAGAAACAAATATAACTCTCCAGATGTTGTCTCACTTAAGAGGCATGAGAAAGAAGCACTAAAAGACTATATTACAACTCTAAATGCTCACATTACTCCCTGATAAGGAAAAAAACTAGATTGCAGTGAACTAAGGATGGTGACAGTTTTACCAATTTTTTATTTAGATCACTGGTTTTTAAGAGGAACCACAAAAGAATAACCTCTATACTTTTGGATGATAATTCCTCCATTATCAATCAAGACCAATTATTGAGTCATACTTTTCATTTCTATAAAAGCTCTAAAGTTAATCTTAGACTAACAACCAACTAAAACTTAAATTACAAGGAATTATAACCCTATAATCGTCTTTAAATTAAGTAAGGAAACTTGACCCTAACCGTGTTCTTAAAGAAAACTTGTCCCTAACCAACTTCACTAATTAGAACTAAAGTTATAAGGATTTTGACTACCATAAGCTATCTTAATATGATCATATTAAGTTCTTATAAGAGAACTAAGAAGAAAATTCTCACAAAAAGTGAGTAAAACTCGCCATTTAATTTTAGTATTAATGATCCGCTAATTACATAAATAAGACATCCTTTTATAGATATAAACTCCCTAGGAACTACAATTTTAAAAGGAAAAAGGACAATTGGAGTCCTAAAAGAACAATCATATCAAATGTAACAAGGATTAAAGCACTGACTATTAATACTACTTTAATGAAGACTTTAGGAATCCTATTTTCAATTAATACCCTTACAGGCTGTTTGGTTCAAAGAATGAAATAGATAAGGAATAGAATAGTTATTCTTTAGGAATAGAAAATACCAGGAATATAATGGAATGGGTATTATTTTGTTTGGTTCAAGAAATAGAATAGATAAGAAATTCTATGCTAATGTTTGGTTTGAAAATTTAAACTTGGAATGGCAAAGGAATAACTAACAAAAAGACCAAACTATCTTTATC
>JAOSBO010000006.1:18926992-18941690 GCA_027563915.1 Erythroxylum rotundifolium | reverse complement strand
TAACTACACAAAATAGGCCTACTTTAACATAACCTTTCACTGTGCAGCAAGAAACCTCCTAACCCACTCAAGTCTTTTAGAAGGCAGCATAGTGAAAAGCACAAGTATTTGTATGCGATGATCAGGAAATTTGGTTAAAGCAACATGCTTTTCATCATGTGTGAGCTCCTCTATCTCACCCAATGCACTATACAATTGTTCAACTTTTTGAGTAATATAAAATTCAGTGCCAATACTTTTACACAATTTGTCTCCCATCTTATCCATGATATCTCCTAAAAACCTGGCTGCGGCAAGAAGTGAATCTGCACTGTTTGCTTCTCCCGTATCATTTCTCCTTTTTTTTCCTCCTTTCTGAAATATTTGCAGCTTGCCTTGCAAAATTTGATGCTTGAGGTTGGGTAAAGGAGTCGCCTATCTCATTCAGACCATGCTCATATTGATCTTCACCACCTTCATTGGACCCACCTACACCTTCTTGCCTTTCCATTTCTTCAAGAATATCTACAGCAGTTTGTTCATCATTTTCCATTGCACGATCTTCTCCATATATCCCAGTCAATTCATTGTAGAAAGGAAAGCTCTTCCTTCGACAACATCTTTTGTGACTAACAAGATAAAAAAAACAATATTTTATATAAATGACAGGAAAGTAATTAAAGAACAAACTTAAGACAAGTTAAAAGTTCAATACTTACAATTAAGTATGAATCCCATACATAATCTTCAACAGTGACCATCTTCCTTTTGGTATCCCATCCAAATCCACTTGTATCTTTCCTTACCATATCATAAACAATGCTCCACTATTTCTTTAAGGTCTTAATCCTAGACTCTATGTGAGGTTTGGCTTTTAAGTTTGCAAAAGGAAGCTTTGCTGCTACCATTCTTTCTAATTTGTTGAGATACCCAGCTTTAAATCCAGTATCAGCATTGTACGTTCCCACATTATGCAAATCAACCATGCAGGAAACAAGCACAACATCCTCATAATAGTTCCACTTTCTTTTTATTCCTTTTAAAGTTTAAGCATTAATAGTTGACGACGAATGCATAGACATACTTATCTACCAAATTTAAGCAATATTGATAAATAAAAATATAAGCATCAAGAATAAAAACTAAACAACTCAATTGAAGGCAATTGCCAAACATTATCCACAACATCAACGAGACAATCACAAAAAAATATCCTGTCATAATCAATCACAATGCAAAAAAATAATGAACATCAACATCTTTAAAGAGAACAATATAATATACATTAATAGTGTCCAACAAATATAACATAAAGTACAAGTTAAACAATTATATCAAGCCTCCTAACACTGAAAACATAGTAGAAAAGCTAAAAAACGTCAATCCTCATTTTCCCTAGGTGTTTTCCATTCGTTGAACATTTTGCATGCCAATTCAAGTCTCCAATTTGTCCAAGCACCTGTTGGGTCTATAGTAGTTATACGCTCCTCCTCAATAACTGGATTAGTGTGAAAATAATCTCCTAAATCACTCTCCATGGGATAGAAACTCCTCTCCTGCCTAATAAAATTATGCAACAAACAACAGCTATAATAATTCGATTGTGTGTCTTTATTGGGTAAAATGAAGGACTCCTAAGAATAGCCTATCTCATTTTTAGTAACCCAAAACACCTCTCAATTAAATTACATGCAGTCGCATGTTTCATATTAAAGAATTCCTTTGGAGTTCTTGGTTGGTAACCTTGACGCCATTCATTCAAATGGTACCTTTAACCCCTAAATGGTGCAAAGAAGCCCTCACAATCTGTATAACCTGCGTCGACTAGGTAATAGCAACCTATATAAAAAAACACTACATAAGTTAAAAAATTTACATGATCTCGTATACAAAATTTCAAACAACCTTCCTATATCATATAGGAAAGCTTACCATGAGGCACTTTTAGTCTATGTCTCCTAGTAATAGCATCTCGAAGAACTTGACTATCAGCAACTGACCCTTTCCAACTGGGAAGAACATACACAAATTGCAAGTCAGGTATACACACACTTAACATATTTGTTGCAATTAACTGGCACATTAACCCTGATATATGTCCCATCTAGAGCACCTAAGCAATTCTACAATTCAAATGACATAAAAAATAATGAGGAACCTTAATGACATTCCCAATTTTTCTTATAAAAGTAATAGGGTAATTATCTACCTTAAACCACATCCATCGATGGTCTGAAGAGTTTATTGGTATAGGCTCAGGTTTTTTAAACAAAAGATCTTGCAAATGCATCACTGCATTTAAAACATTATGAAAACACCAACTAATTGTCTCACTTGACCTTCTAAAATTTTTCCTAATAACTCGATTTTTGATATGACGAGTAATAATTTGTAAGAAAATTGCTACTTGCTCATCAATAAGCATGCTTTTTGTTGACTTTAATCCTCCTATACTTTGTAGCATTTCACATAGTTTAAAAAAGCTTGCCTATTCATCCTAACCATTGAAATACATGAGTCATCTTTCTCATGCACAATTCGCCTCACATAATCTCGATTTCTATAAAAATTTAGAAAATAACTTCTAATCCTTGGCCTATAACTATATAAAGAAGCCTCTAATGCGAAAAAATTAATATTGCCCTAATAATATTACACAATGGCAACCATGCAGTCAAGATAGACACAATCCTTTTTGTTCTTTCCGCATTCCTGTGAAAACTCAAACTGAAACGAGCCATGACTGTAAAAAAAATTATAATATATTTACATAAATTTTTTCAAACAATGTTTAATGTATAAGAGAACATCTATGAAAAAGATCAAAATATTTGAAGACATAAAGTAGAGTAAGAGAGAAAAAAGAAGATAATATGAAACAGAGCTAAAAAGAATATATTATAAAAACTCAAATTCTCATTCTGCTTTCATTACCATATTAGTTTATTTTAAACCTAAAAAAATGCAATCAAGTGGACTCCATATTGAGGAGACTTCACATGAGATTGGCATACAGGAAAGCTTATACTTAGCTAATCATAAAGACTGTTGGTTCCATCATTCACCTAAAATTCGTAAAGGGTTTGATCCTATCCTATCCTATCCCTCATGAATCAAAATAAGACTCGTTCAAAGTTCATATAAATGTTGTTGATGTAAATATAACTAGGACAATATTGAACAAATTTACAACTTTACTCAACATTAATATGGGAGTAATATCTAGAATGAAAAGACAAAGTACAACATTGAGATACACCAACAAGAACAATATCACGACCACTAAGCACAACAGCTAAATTTATAGTCCATAGTATACTTAATCCGCAGGACGTTTCCCAAAGTTGTGATAAGAGAACATATGATTCCTTTGGAAGAAACTAAAAGGGGGACCTTGTCTTGTTAGGAATTATCTGGATAGAGATTTCATTACACACAAAATGATAATTAAAGAGGAAATTAATCTATAAAAGAAGAGTGCCAACAAAATCTCAAAACTTAATACATGGATCACATATGCATATATTTTAATTCCTTCTAGTTTACAGAATTAGAAAACGTGAAATCACTTGGGTATCCCATCAAACAAATATTAGCAAATTTGAAAGCTCAACTCAAGGCAAAGGTACTTACGTCAGGGGATGAGCTTCAAAGGGAACTATTAATCTTTATTTATGACCCCTCATCATCCATAAATAAGGAGCTAAAAGCATTCAAGGGTAAATGGAATGTATCCCTTTTTTTCATATGCACCCCAAAAGATTAGAAAAGCATTATCATGAAATGCAAATACTTGCCTATCATTCACCAAAATTTTTATAGTTGCCATAAACAAATCTTTGCTGTGCTCAGAACACCAAGTAAAACACCACCTCATTCTTCAAATGTCCAAGGAGTTCAAACACATACCGATGGGTCACAAAACCTAGGTGACTACAGAATAATATTTACAAACACACTAGACTCAGAATTCTAAACATCCAAACATCCCAATTCCCTTTGTAACAACAGGATGAGTAGTAACACAATTATAGAATCAACACGTACGAATAGATGAAATGCTGAAAGATCCAGTGGCAAAGCTACTCAAAGTGCAGAATATTATTATTCCCCACACAAATACTTACAAGTAACACAGGAAGTTCAATAACACAATGAAAAATTATAATAAGCAATATGAAAATAAGAAAGAAACTCAAAAACCAAATATCGGATCATCACATCTTCACAACAAAATCAAAAATCCAAATACTGTCGCATATTCACATCTTCACAAGCCAACATTCCAAACCCTTCAAAACCTAATTTTGAGTTTCTCAAAATGCCATTACCCTCACATCACTCCACCTCTCTGTAAAAGGCTTGAAGAACACCTCTCCTCAGCGCACAAAATCTCCTTAACGCGCACACACTCACATACAAACATACCAAAAAATCGATATCCAGCAAACCAAAAAGAAAATAACGAACCTACCTCTTCGGTTTCAAGATAACGAGACTCCCACTAGTTAAGACCGTGCCGTGTGAGTGAGTTGATTCATTTGCGTAAGTGAGCTTCGTGAGCTGCGTGAGTGAGCTGCGTGAGTGACCTGCGTGCTGCGTGAGTGACCTGTATGAGGTGAGTGAAGAAGCACGACTCAATGAGCTGCGTGAGTGAGCTGCGTCAGGTGAGTGAGTTGCGTGAGGTGAGTGAGCTGAGATCTATGTGAAAATGGAGGGGTGGTTGTCTGTGTGAAAATAAAGAGGGAAAGGGTGGGTTGTCTGCAAAAATAAAGAGGGGTATTGTTGCCCAAAAGAGAAGAAAAATTGTTCCAGGTTATGTCGAATATGTAAAGACGCCGAGGGGGGGGGGGCTTGTCTTTGCCTATTCTTTGATTTAAGGAATACATATTCTACCTAAATCTTACTAAGTGGATCAGAAACCAAACCAAACAATGGAATGTATAACAGCTAGGAATAGGAGGGTAATAACATTTTTGTTACCCTCATCCAAACATCCTGTTAATGTTATAAGGAATCCTAATTAGATTAAAAATTTTAGGAATCCTAATCAAATTAGAAATTTACCTTATAATAAGTCCTAATATAAATAGGAAATTGGAAAATAACTAAAAAAACAATACTAATATTGTTTTGGCTTTATAATTAAGTTTTTTTGGAAGATGATAAAAAATTATTAACTTAAGTAAAAGTTAACAAGATTAAAATGACAAGTAACTTAAACCCCAAAGCAAATACAAATTATAATAATTTGGGCCTAGCCCATGATTATAACACTAAACTCCATAGATGCTGACTAGAATGCTAACAAAGGATCTTGAGAATTCTTGGACACACTAACTTAATCTCCATAAAAAACTAGAACCATAAAGTTACATAATAAAGGCTATCATAATAAAGCATATCCGGATTCTTTTAATTATGAACCATAAACTCAATTTTTTTTGTTGGAAAAGATGACCAAATTACCGTTTAGTGGAAAGGGAGAGTGTGTTAATGAGTTCTAGAGCTTGTGAATTTAGATTTTTGTGCCCTTATCTCTGCTTGCACTAGAGATGGATACTTGTATTTCATTACATTCATAAACTTTCATTCTAGATATGATTATGTGTATTTATGAAGCAAAAGTCTAAAGTATTAAAAAAGTTTGATAAACTTAGGCTTGAAGTTGAGAAATCCTTAAGATTAATTAGATATGGAAATCCTTAAGAGGAGAAATCCTTATGGTTAATGAAAGGGAGAAGTTGTTATATGTCAAAATTTTGTTTTGTTCTCCATTTAACTATATATTTTGGACGATTTAGATTATTTGCTTGTATGGCTATCTTTTTTATGTTGATGATTACTATATGAATTTATCTTTGACATTGATTTTTATATGACTATTATATTTTATGATATGGATCCAATGTAATGGCAATAGGTACTCAAAACTAAGATAACTAACTAAATCTATTAAGTTTAAAAGCTAAATCTAACTTGCTCAATTTCTGTTAACTTAGTATAATCAAGTCTATTCACTTTAAATCTTTATCAAACACTTTTGTTTACTTATTCAAACATTGCTTTGAAATCATGTGTAATTTCCAAATTTAAACAATCCTAATTAGATTAGATTCTTTGCTTTTAAATCATTTGAATTTCTCAGATACAACTAAGTCCGTTTAATTTTGGTTTATACCATCCAAATCATTTGAGTTTTTGATGAGAAAGGCACGTATCTTATTCAAAGCTACCACCCGTATTCTTAGTCAATACATATTTTTATTCAAAATATATGCTTAAAAGCTATTTGTTTGTATTTTTGGTTTTGGTTTCTTCCTATTTTCATAACTTATAAAAACTATAAAAGGTAATTTTTTTCTTTTTATGTTTTTATAATATAATTTACTATCAACTAAGTATATACTATTTAATATTAATTATTAATAAACTATGAATACTTTAATTTAATATTATATTTAATTATTTAATATTAACTAATAATAAAAGTATAAATAATTTAATTTAATAATATAATTAATTTAAATTTTAAAAATAAAAATTTTAGTTTATTAATTATTAAAAATATAATTTAAATTTAGAATATCTTTAAAATATATAAAATTTACTTTAATAGTTTAAAATATATTAAAATAAATATTATAAAAGAGATTAAAATAAAATTTATTTCATAAAAATAATTTATCTTTAAGTTTTGTCGAATATGTAATAATTAGACATTAACAATTAAACAATATTTATTTTTATTAAAAATCTACAATAAGAAATAAAAATTGAAAATCACAATCGAAAAATGTGAGTGAAACAAAACAACCTTTTATTTAAGATCTAGCACATTATAAACAATTCTAGATTTTAAATCCAATCAAACCTTTTTTTATTCTGGGATTATTTAATTCAAGTTTATTTTTACTTTCATTTTTAAATAATTAATAAAAATTGAGGTTTATTTTTTTCAGTCTTCAATCATTACTTTAGGCTTTCTCTTTATTTCCAAGTCTTATAAAACCAACGTTTTAAGTCTTGTACCTTATCAACCAACTAGAAAATGGTACAAAATGTAGAGGTTTGGTACTGGCCAGTATTTAAAATATAATCCAAATACTTACCGGCATCGTAAACTTTAAAAAATCTAAGGACTTGTTTGCAAAAAAAAAAAAAAACCCTAACATTTTTTATGTTTTGTCTCTCTCTCATTTTACTCTCTCTCTATCTCCTCTCTTACCTAGCCCAACCCTCATCTCCTCTGTCATATAGGTAGTCGTCAACCAGAGTTGTGCCACCACTTGTCATCGAACCACACATCTACATCATTAGACCACCTGCTTAACCGCCCACTACCCTCCATCGCTCTCTCCAACCGCTTGCCCAAGCCCAACTACTCTCTTCATCACTTCTAACTGCTCCCTTTGCTCCAACTGCTTGATTGGAAACCTTGCCTTCTTGGAGAAATTGTTGTTTGATGAGTGTAGAGTGCAAATCTGGATTTTCAGTTTTCCATATCCAAATTCAAATCCATCCTAACTTGTCCCAAACTGAACCAACCTAACTCTTTATTGCAATTTTTTATTTTTTGGTGTGTTTTTTTCTTTGAATTGCAATTGCTTTATGTTTTGATTGTGTCATAAGTGTTTTGTGAATGGTTTGAAAGTTGGAATTGTTTGTGTGAGTTGGAAAATTCTGGTTTGAAAGTTGAAATTGTTTATGTGAGTTGGTTCAATTTCAATGTAATATAGGCATTGTCAATTTATGAAGAAAATTAATGCATTGGAAAATTTGGATTTAAAAGTTGGAATTGTTTGTGTGATTTGGTTCAATTTCATGTAATTTACACATTGTTAATTTGTGAAGAAAATTAATGCATTAGAAATTTGGGTTTAAAAGTTGGAATTGTTTATGTGAGTTGGTCCAATTTCAATGTAATTTATGCATTGTCAAATTCAAAATTAATGCATTAAATTGTTAATTAATTTATATGAAAATTACACTTTGCTAATTATTGTTTATAAATAAAAAATATTTAGCATATAATTAATCATTTAAATATAAGATTTAATATATAATTAAATCATTTAATATATGTAATTAAGTTAAGAAAATTAAATGTTTGCATTGTTATATTGTTTATTGTTGACTTGTGTTGGATTATGGATGTAATTGAATTGTTTTGTGCATGCTAACTCTTCATTATGAAGTTAACTAAGTAAGAAACTAAGAATGTTGATTAAAATTAGTGAATGAAAGATCATTAAATTAAAGTTGGGAAATAGGATTTTAGTAACAACGTTGATTAAAATTAGTCGAGAAAACAAAATAATTATAAGCATTACAAATTGAATTATATAAGTAAACAAAATACATTAGTTTATAGTTGAATTATGAGATTACAGAAATTAAGTTGTAAACTTATAGTTGTGAGTTATAGTTGAAGTTGAAGATGTTATAGTTGTGAGTGTATGTCTTTAGTTTATGGTTAAATGATAGAATTATAAAATTGAGTTATATTATATAACATGTATATGTATATAATAAGATGTGTATATATATATATATATATATTGTGAATGTTGAATAGTTGACTAATTAGTGAATTTTGTTGGACGAAATTAGATTATGTACAAAGTAATTATACAAAATGAGTTATATTATATAAGATGTATATGTGCATTGTGTAATTATGTATAAGATGTATATGCTTTTGTGTTAGTTTGGACTTTAGAGTTGAATGAAATTATGTGATTTTTATTTTGATATGAAGTTATTAAGTTAATTTTGGTATACATCTTCATTTATTTTTACAGATAAATGGAAGGAAGTTCAAGTACTCCTGATAATTCAACCACTTTAGGAATATAAAATGATCGAGCTTGGGCTTATGTTGGATTGATTCCTAGAATGAACAACCATACCATTTGTTTATTTTATGAAAAACATTTGAAAGGTGGAGGAATCACTAGATTAAAAAAGCATTTAGTTAGGTTCAAATGTTATGTGGAGCCTTGTAAAAAAGTGAGCCATGATGTGAAATGAAAAATACAGATTTTGCTTATAGAATGTAAAGATTGAATTATAAAATTGATGGTGGAAGTTTGTTTGTTGGTGTTTGGGATGATAATGGGAATGCTAAAGGTGGTAGTATTCCTACCCAACAAGAAGCGAATGTTACACCTGATGTTAGGAAAAGAAGAAGACATGACTAATTTTTTAGCACCACAAACAACTCCTAGAGCTCAAATTTTAACTTGTAGTGCCTTACAATCAAGAGAAGCGACTCATAATGTCGTTATGGTATTGGCTAGATGGTGGTATGATTTAACTGTAGCATTTAATGCTTTCCAGTCTTACTATTATCAGCCAATGGTAGCTACTATTGCCTCTTACAGCACAGGATACAAAGCTTCTTCAATTGATGACTATAGAGCTAAAATTTTTAAGCCACTCTATTTATGAAATTAAAAATTATTTAGATGAAAAAAGAATGGCTTGGGCTACTTTTGGGTGTTCAATCATGTGTTATGGTTGGACAAATGGAAGAAATGAGCCTATTATTAATTTTTTAGTTTATTTTGTACATGGCTAAATTTTTTGAAGTATGTTGATGCATTGGACATTGTTAAGATTGCATATACTCTATTTGAAATATTCGACGAAGTTGTGAATGAAGTTGGGCCATAAAATATTGTTCGGTTAATTACCAACAATGATTCCACTTATAAAGCAGCTAGAAGAAGATTACAAAGTAAGTATAATTATTTTTATTGGACTCCTTGTGATGTATATTACATTGATTTAATATTGAAAAATATAAGGGATGCTATATATTTTCCTATTATTGATGAGATTATGTAGAAAGCAGAATAGGTAACCAAGTTCATCTACAATCATGCATGAGTCTTGAATTTAATGAGAACAGATTTCACCAATGGTAGGAACAAATTTTATTATGATGAAGACTTGCAACAAATTTATTATCGCTTCATTGTTTTATTATGATGAAGAAAGAGTTCAGAAAAATGTTTGCATTTCGGCATGCTAGGTCTAATGATATATTAGAGGTTTCTGGAATTGTACTCTATGATACTAAATTTTAGTCCCAATGTCAATTTATCATTTGAGTTTTGAGCCTTTTGTGAGGGTACATTGTCTGGATGATAGTGATGAAAGGCAACAATAGGTTATTTTTATGGAAAGAAAGTAATCAAGGCCAATATGAGAAATAGGTCTTCTTTGCATATACCTTATCTTATAGTCATCAATAAGAGATGGGAAAGACAATTTTACTCTCTATTGGTTATAGCTACAACATTTTTAATCCTATTGTTTGTTCCATACCAAATTTTACAAAAAAAGATGAAGTTAAAAGGGAAGTGTTGTTAATTATTACAACAGTTGTTACCCATGAGATGATGCAAGATCTTCTAAGCTTACAAATGGAGATTTATAAGGAGGCTTATGGTGGTTTTAGCAATGCCAATTACTCGAATCATAGCAAAAACTTAATTTAGATTTTTTTCACTTTTGTTACTTGTTGAAAATTAATCATCACTTTATTTTGTATATAATGCTACTTTTGTTGTCTTACGACTTACAGTTTCTTGGTGGAATCAATTCGGAAGTGATGTTCGATAATTACAAAGGCTTGCAATTCAAATTTTAAGTTAACGTTTGAGTGCAACAGGCTATGAACATTGCAGAATATATGAATTCCTCCATTATAAGAAAAGGATTAAATTGGATCATAAAAGATTGAATGACTTGATCTCTGTTCGATACAATTTAAACCTTCAAGAAAGCTATTATCGTTATTAAGTTAGATATAATTTCTTAGAATTTTTTAATAATTTAATTTTGTTATTTTTTAAGACTCTTAATATAACAAATAGTTTAGTAGATCTAATTTGTATTGATAATATCGATCTTTTGACATATTGGGTTTATAAGGAGCTGAGTTTGATAGACGAGAGTGACTTGGAAGATAATCTTGGATAAGAACGTATTGACATGTCATTTGGTGCAATGAATTTGAATGATGGTGATGATAGGACTCCTCTCAATGATGAGGATTTTGCCCCAAATGAGGATTGGGGCCAACATAGTTATAGCAGGTATTCGATCGAATGAAGTTTTAGAATTTTGTTTCTCCTCTTCTTTTAATTTCATTTATATTTGATCTATATGTTAAATTCTATATATGTAATATAATTATAAATATAAGCACGAACTCTTGCTGTAAATTATAATTAATGAATGCTTATTATTCTTTTATAGTGAAAAATGTATATTAAACCTTAACATTTATATTAGAATCTAAGTTGAACCATAACATTTCGGGGTGCTCAAGTTAAACCCAAATGTTTACAAAAAATTTAAAGTAGACCCTATGAGAAAGGAAAATTTGGCAATGCCAATTAATGCCATGTTATATATAACGTGACTTTTTTTTATTTTTGAATATTATTGTGACACTTTTTACTATTTTGACATTCTTATTTTTAAATAAAAGTAGTTCCACAACTATGCATAGAACTTGCAGTCCTCTCCGTTTTGAGCTATCAAGGTGGCCAAGTCATTGCCATCCAACCAAATGTATCCTTCTCCTCAATCTCTGATAGAGAAAGCTTCTTCTACAACATTCTTGACAACAACTACGTTTTCTTATACTGGGACTGTTGGAATCCAACCGTGATCGAATCACCGGCACAGCAGAAAATAAAATTTTTTTATAGATTTTGAACAGATCCCGATAATTAAATAAACTTGAAAAAACATAAATTGATTTAGAAATCGTACCTTATATTCTTTCTTGTTTAAAAATATTTGAAAACTTTTTCCAATTGATCAACCACGAGTTGTTCAGATGTCCAGCTTCTGATGGTATCCATAGAGCAATTCTCAAACTTGTTTGAGACGAAGAAGCCAAAAGTGTTAACTTCTAAAAAGCTCTTCCCATTTAAATAGAAAAATCATAAAGACATTTTATTAAAATTAAATTTCTTTAATTATAATTAAAATCAAATTCTAATTCTAATTCTAATTAATTTAATTTTAATAAAATAAAATATCTGATATTTGATCCCTAAAGTTTCTCAAATTTTATAATTAAGTCCAAGTTAATTAAATTGATTTTTCTTTCACAAATTGCTCTTTGATGTGTGACCCATTAGGTTCCTAATAAATTGGCAATGATTACAAATTATAATTATAATTCATAATTAGAATTAGATAAATTAAAATTTCTTTTAATTTTAATTCTCCAACTAGACAATTCATAATCATAAATCATGATTACGTTTAGCAAAATGCATGATTACCTAAATATCAGGAAAGTCAAAGTGATTGACTTAACCTGTCTGTGCATGGTTATAAAGAATAATTTAATCCTTTTGTCATTCAATATTGTAATTGAATAGAGTATGGATATAGTGTCTATTCTTATAATCTAATCATGTTTGTTCTTGCTAATTAAAAATTGATTTATAATTGAAATTTGAAAACATCTTTTCAAATGTCAATTCGCTTTGGCCAGAGAATTCCATAAATCATTACTAATAAAAAACATTAGAATATTCTCTCTAGTTACTTTATAGTGATGAATCATATATTGATTTAATCAACTATCTACATATGGTTCATATTGTATCCAATTACTACCGACTACATTATCCTAGAATGATTCATAAGTAGCATTAAAACACAGTAATTTCTATACTAGATACCTTGGTAATCTCAAGTCTAAGGATCAATTATACAACCATTATTATGAGATAATCCAAAGACACATAATTAATATTCCATCCAGAATTCTCATAATCAGGTTAGTTCAGTGACTTATTCTTTAATAATCACTCATACATTAGTTTAAGTATC
The DNA here is from genome assembly GCA_027563915.1 of Erythroxylum rotundifolium. Taxonomy (NCBI): domain Eukaryota; kingdom Viridiplantae; phylum Streptophyta; class Magnoliopsida; order Malpighiales; family Erythroxylaceae; genus Erythroxylum; species Erythroxylum rotundifolium. Next base: position 18,928,841 of record JAOSBO010000006.1, on the reverse strand, counting down.
TCTATACTTTAATTTATGAGATCAATTAATTTCTTCATAAGAAAGAAAAAAATCATGTGTGCTAGTTTTACTGTTTCAACAATATCCTGTCTTGATGAAACTACAACTAGAAACATTTAGGAATAATACATAAGTGTAAATTGAATCTCATAATTATGATCTCATCATAATTTCAATTACACATTAATTATTCCAAGGATTTTACCGATCGTAAAACATAAAATATTAATTAAATTAATACGTAAAGATAAATAAAGCCTTTTCATTAATTCAAAATAATGTCATATAATAATTTGTTTACTATTGATTGGCTGTAAAAGCATAAACTAATAGGGACATCATTAAATAGATTGATTTTGACCCACAAAGAGTCTATAATAACCACAGTGTCTTGATACAGGACATTGCTGTAGGTGACAATCAAATTTGCGCTGCCATGAATAGGATAAATAATGTTAATAACATTACAAGGACCATTAGATGCTAGAGAGGAAATGAACTCTGACTGTTGAGTTTTACTGATTGATTTAAATCAATCTCATGCAAGTTCAACTTCTGTTGTGCATTTTTATGAATAGTGGAAGAATTCTGTGTTGTGGTAGCAATTAAGTTACTATTGATGCAACAAAATTAGAGTTTGTGAACATGTCAATGTTGAGTGGCTTCAATTAGTGGTTCATATGCTTGTGAAGTGAATTCTAGAAGCTTTTTTGGTATGTAAAGGTGATAACTCTTCTAGTCAGTTCAACGTTCCTGGTAATTCTACATAAGTAGCTCTTGGAGAGAACCAAAGTTGTGCAATGTAGAATTATATTAAAGGACTAACCTTTGTAGGGAAGCGTTAAGATCTTCTTGCCATTTGCTAATCCATGTATGATGAAAACTGGATGTATGGTGGCTACTAGAGTCACCATTAAGTCACACCCCAAACTCTAAGCCTTGATGGTTTGCTTCACGTGAGAGAGAATGGTGGAGAAAACCTTTTCTCTATATTTTCTCTATTTTGTGATTGTGACAAAATGAATCACTTTTCACCTTTTAATCATTCTCTTATAAAGGAAATAAATAATTATATGGCCTTTATTTCTTAAACTGCTAACAACTACCACTCGACCACAGAAGCCACGAGTTTTAAAATTTCACGTGTCATACTGAGAATGGGGCGTGCAGTCATTAAAGAACCAATAGTGTTATATTAAGTCACCATCTAACTAACATAACACTTTAACATTTTCATGATACCCCAAATCATCTAAAAACATCGCTGAATGCATATGTTGTCCCTTTATACTCATAGATAAATCATATGATCATACACCAAGTATAATCTCCCAGGCTAATATGGTGATAAAGGAAAAGATTCTTCCTTAAACACTCATAATAATCCATCTTAGCTTAATTACTGTCCTAATGTGCTCCGCTAGACTGTATACATCTTAGCCCTTGAAAAAGCAACAACACCAAGCCTTGACTTCATATCATAATTCTAAGTCGAAGGTTTTCATTCGATTAGACATTAAAGTATATCGGATCACACAGTGACAGAGAAAGGGATTTAACTGTCACTCCACCAAAAGGTCGTTATATAGCACACATAATATGAAATGTAAGTCATAGAATAGCTCCCGCTAAGCTAAGAATGTCACTCTCCTATGCCATTGATCGAGCCCAAGTTTATTACATAAATTGGCTAAACTTTTGCTATCTTTAATGTACTTTTTGACTCTTAATTTGTGAATTTTTGTGATTTAATTAGTCCTTTATATGAGTTCACACATTATACAATTTGACAGTAGATTTGTCACAAGTTGACATTAATTTCATGATAATTTTTCCAAGAACATTGATA
>JAOSBO010000006.1:18890983-18904081 GCA_027563915.1 Erythroxylum rotundifolium | reverse complement strand
TCACATATTTCATCAAATTCACATACAAGGAGCACTTCAATATCACATTCATGCATCAAAATCATCGGACCTTCAGTTTTTGGAATCAGCACAATCAAAGTCATATCCATAAGATAATTCAAAACATAATATGAACAGAGCAATCAATAAGTAAGACCATCTAGGTCGACTCACAGTACGCTCCAGACTATCAATTGCTTCCAAGATCTAGAAACATCTAAATGAAGACATTTATCCTGCACATCCAAATTATGAAATACACACGTTGCACACACATTAATAATTGCACAGTTATAAGTATTCCTTAATGTGCAAATGTGTATATGGATTGTGTACAGTGCATGCTCAATGACAATCCCAGGTATCTTTCCATTATTCTCATCACATTGTCAATCATATATCAAAAGACACCTAAGTATAATTTGTACTTAGGATACCTCAATAAAACCGTTAGAATCAAATTTCATAACTCAATTGTTCATTTCAGATTTTTCCAAAAACATACTTTCGGGTCTACTATTCTTGATCATTTAGACAATGCAACTAAAGTAAATTGGCAATACTTTCTTCTAGCCTATCTCTTAAGTTTCTAATGACACCAAGATCATTTAATTAGATTCAGTAATCCGAAAGTTATACCCCAAACATTTTCGAATTGTTCTTAAACTGGAATAGTGCCTTGAACTCAACTTCCATACAGAAATTGAAATTCTTAGAGACTGAATTAAAATTAGATTTCTTCAGACAATTTATATCCATGTGTCTCTAGTTGACTCCAAATAAAAAATCATTGCATTTAGATAATTATAAGACAAAATATTATCAAAATACCAAAGCATGTTTAGGTTGTGCAGGAAAGTTGGTCGCAGTAAAGCCAGGAGTTGGCCGTGGCTAACTTTTCCCGAGAGGAAAATTCCTCGTGAAATCTTGCAAGTTGGCCGTGGTGAACTTTCACATAAGCATAATCAGTGAACAAGTTACTGCTATATCATCCAGATTTTACAATATCCAACCTCTTGCACCTAACACATCTTGTACAGAGATCACCCTTTCTACTTCATTTACTCTTCATTCTCAACTCCATTTCAACTCAATATCATTCACAAAACAATTCATGATCTATATTTGATCATTAACTCAAAACCGAACATGTGCATACATTTACAAAAATCCATTTTTCTGCACTTCTTTGAATCCCATCTTAGGACTCATTCTAACTCTAAATTATCTCTACATCAAATTAATCATTAATCAGCATACACAAGAAAGCAAGACATGAACATACCTCTCATTCTTGTCAAACATATACACATATACCATTTTATGCTCATTTAACCCTAATCTATCATCAATAAGTTTCATTTAACAAAATAAGAAGAGCAATAACATAATACTTAGTTGCTTACTTCAAAATCTTCAAAAATCATCTAACCCTAGCTTTTCAATGCACCATTCGTTCATCACCATTTTATGGAGGAAAGGTTGGGCTTTCATCAACAAAGTGAAGGCAAAAATATGTGGATTGGCAACGTGAAGAAAATAACAAAGCTTAACATTGATGGTTGAAGAGAAGAGAGAGTCGTAGATGGTGGAGAAAAAGAAAGAAGAGAATACGAAGAAGAAGAGAAGAGAGCGACAAAAAAGATGAGAGTAGGAATTAAAATGAAAGACAAGGTAAAAAATGGTCTTTCACCTTAAGCATGTGAGTTAAAAAAAAGAGTGGCAAGGCAAGTAACACTTGTCACTTGCTTGTGGTCTCCACTTTCTCTTTTAATTAACTTGTCTATTTGCCCTCTAATTTCTAATCTAATTGTCTCTCGATTTTCTATGACACTTGTCATCAAATCTTACTGTCACTTATCAATAATTTACGTTGTCATTTGACACTTATTTTTACTATCATTTAATAACTTTCTTGTCACTTGGGATTTTTCCTAGTCTTAAAATTACTCATAATTGTAAAAAATTCTCAAATTTCTCCAAAAATTCTAAATCGATAATTTAATTTTCTAAATCAATTTTCAAAACAAAATGTTCACTATCCACCTCATAATCACATTAAATCAATCATTTATAACTAGAAAATGCCAAATGAGTGTATGAACAAATAATTGTAATGTGTGCAATGATCAAATTCACGTGTATGCATGCTATATTATGCATGAACATGAAATGCATTTTCTAATCTCTTATTGCTATTTTCTCAATTACATAAATCTAGGGTTCTAACCCTCAGTATGGAAACGAGATATTACATGTATGGTGAACACATTATTATGGACTTTATGTAATAAATTCTTCTTCAACTCCTTTACTGCAGGTAGACATAGTCTACTCTTGAAGGATAGATTTTTATCCTCTTTCATTAAAAAATCAGTATATTTTCCTTCTTGTACCATTTGTACAATTTGTTTCAACTTGGCATCATCTTTTTATGCATCTACTATCATATGTCTTAAGTCAAGGCTCACTTTTAACTGGGCTATCAAAGCTCCATTTGGTATAAATCTCCATCTACTATACTGTAATCACAAAGCTGAAATAAACTTTCTACTCATAGCATCTAGTACCATATTAACTTTCCTCGGGTGGTAGTCAACTACGCAATCGTAATCTTTAAACAATTATAGCCAATGTCATTGCTTCAAATTTAGCTCCTTCTGTATTAGCAAGTACTTGAGACTCTTATGATTCGTGTATGCCCTACATCTTTCCCTATATAAAAAGTATCACCAGATTTTTAACGAAAACGTCACTTCTGCCAATTCTAAATCATGCTTAGGGTAGTTCTGTTCATATGGCTTTAATTGTCTCAAGGAATAAGCCACCATTTTCCCATTTTACATTAGTACACAACCTAGACCATTCCCAGAAGCATCACTATATATGACATACTCTTTGCCTAGAGTTGGTTGTGTCAGCACTGGAGCTTCAGTGAGCATCTTCTTTAATTGCTTAAAAGTAGCTTGGAATCTATCGTTCCACTTTGTACCTTTCTAAAGTAACTTTATGATTAGAGAAGCAATTACTAAGAATCCTTTGACAAGGCGCCGATAATAACCAGTTAAGGTAAGAAAACTTCTTACTTCTGTCATATTTTGAGGTGATTTCCAATTAAAAATCACCTCAATTTTACTAGGATTTACCTTGATACCTTCTAAAGAGATGAAATGCCGGACGAAAGAAACTTCCAAAAATTTCTATAATTGAGTCTTCAACTTATTTAACTCTATAGGAGCCATTCTATAAGCTGCCCTTAAAATAGGAGTAGTACTAGATGCAATTTCAATAGACAATTCCACCTTTCTCTCTGGTGTCAAACTAGGTAACTCTTCTGGAAACACGTCAAGAAACTCATTTACTAATGGTAGAGTGTTATAACACTAATCAAAATAAACTAGACCTATTACTACAACAGTGGTGAGTCTAAGTTAATCCTACAGAGAGTGTGTATAAAGCTCTTGAAATGAAATTAAACGATGTCTAGGTTTTGGGACTTTTTGGTTTAATAAGAAAATAAAACAAAACAAAACAAACCCAAACCAATAAAAGAAAACATGTAAAAATGATGAGAAGTGATGAATTCATTAGGGACCCGATTCTTTGGTTTAATCTCATCCTAAACTCTAACTAAACATATTTCATTAATTTGTTGTTCTTTTACCTCTCCTTGAACTATTGGTCATAGATTAACATCAAGTTTTGTTAATCTTGGTTTTTCCTTAGGTCATAGTTAATTAAGAAGAGCTTGTTAATTAACCCTAGCTATTGAATAACTTAAGAGATGCTCACTAAGTTTAATCGGACAACTTCCTTACAAGTGAGAAAAATAGACTAATCTAAGCAATAATCACACAAGCTCGGATTATTTAACCTAGGTTATGTTATCCTTAATGATTACAAACCATTAGTAGCTACAAATGAATTGGAAAAACAACAATTACATATTGTATTTGATTCTAACAATGAGTTTTTACATAAAAATAATCAAATAAAGCCTTTAATCATTCTTAGACATGACCCAAACATTAAACATATGTTAACATAATCAATCCATTAGAGAAAGAGCAATAAAAAATGAAATAAATGCTTAAGCGGGTCATTAATGTCGATTGCACCTCCGAACAAACGTTGTGACGTCTACCCCTCCATGGGTCTCTCACAGTTGAGAGCTTGTCACCCTCTTCATGCTCTCCTGAGGGTCCTAAAACTCTCCCAACTAAAAACACTCAAAACATTTCATGAGAAAAACTTCGGTCATCATATAAATGATGTTTTTATATAAAACATAGGGTTTGGGTAAGCTGTAAGTGTCTCACGGATGTGCATGATAGAGTCACTCCTATAAGTCACCTTAGTTAACGATCACGGTCGTGAGCCTCATATGCATGGACATGACATGGGTTTCACCCCCATGCAAAATAAGGCAAGGGCATGACAAATGTGTCATGCCTATGACACCTTTTGTTATGGATATCAGATATGTCTCATAGCCATGACAAATCATGCATGGTCGTGAGTTGGTTCAACATTCTTCATGCTCGTCATTTATGTATTTTCTTGTCTTCTCTTTCTCTAATCCTTTCCGTTCGTGCTCCCTTAAGACAAGTAAGTGTGATTCTCAAGAAGATGACTCAAATATAGTGCTTTCGACTTACTTTAGCTCTTTTGCATCTGAATTGTACCTAAAACCATATAAGAACTATAGTGAGTATATTAAGCATTTTCATATCATTAATCACTTAGTGTAAAGGGTTAAATGTATCAATAATTAAGCACATATCAATTTCCCCCATAGTTAGCTTTTGGTCATACTCAGAAAAACATCAAAATTAAGCTTATAGACCCAAAAAATTCATTAAATGCCCTTATTTTCCAAGAATGCATAATTATAAGCAAAGATGATTGGCTTTCAAAAATCATTGCAAGAACTTAACATTCCAAGAATTTAATCATGATCAATCAACATTTGATACCTTTAAAAACTAAGCAATCCAATGGTAGACTTGAAAAATGTGTTTAAACAAGATATGTTTATGGGTACACTCAACACCATTCATGATCATGTCATTCCATAACTTTGCATATCATTTTATGTCTCTACCACTAAGTTTCACATGCAAAATCATGAATCAAAGGACTTTTCAAGGTTATAATGTAGGCAAAGGTAAGGTGAGATGTATTTAGGTAAAGTAGCATGAAAGTCATCACAACTAATGAAACAAAAGTAACACTCAATAAAGTATCAAGTGCACAAGTTAACATTTATACAAAATCAGGTACTGTCAGCTATGATGAATGGAACAATTATATTTCACAACTCAATTCATCTGTCACACACAAACCATATGAAGCATAACGAATCAAAAGGGATCACTCATAGATATTGATGATAACACTACATTGAAACCATAATGAGTGAACCTTCCAAGACAACACCTACGTCATATTCAACATACTCAAGTAACTTATTCATTACAACTTGAGGAGAATGTATTAATTATAAACAACTTTTCAACACATATGAACTTCCTTCTAGATACATTTATTTAAACTTTTGTCTTTTTCTTTCTTACTTCTTTTCTTTTCTTTTTTCTTTTCTCTCTTTTTTGTTATGAAAATTAAAAGAAACTACATGAACATGGAAATTTCAATGATAAGATACAAAATAGTACCCCAACATTATGACCAACCCACACATATGTCAACCCCACACTTATACTTTTGTATATCCACAAACTCAACAATTAACAAATGTTCCACTAGCTTTAAAGCTTGGAAAGGACATTTGATTAGGGTTAGAGTATGTAATGTGGTTAATACACAAATAAAAGGAAAATAAAGCTCAAGGGGACTTAACAAGTGAGAAATCATATCAATAGGGTGGGCTATTTAGCTAATGTATTTCATAAAAGCAAAGAATGCCTAATCATTTCCATGTTAATGCATGTGATAAAATGGTGGTCTCGAATAAAAAATCAAGGCAAGTTAGGATGTACATGTCATGAAATTCACACATAAATAATGACAATGAGGCTGATAGAGATGTGTCAGTCTAATAAGGCTCAAAATCTCACTACTTTTTCTACCACTAATCAATACTCTTCTAAAGATAATACACATTGAGCAATCACAAAAGTAAAAGTACATGCTCAAGTTGCCATGAAATTCTCTAGTCAATCCTTTCTCTACTCTTGACTATATAATCGTAGAAGCAATAGAAAACTAGAAAATATTTGATTGTATGTTTTATTCTCTTTCTCATTTTAATTAAAAACTTTAAACAAGCATGAAACAAACTAACATAGAAACACATATTCATATCCTAACTGGTGCCAAAAAGTAAAGGAAAAGAAATTTACTTCCCTTAGGTTGTCTCCCAAGTATCGCCTTTGTTTAGTGTCATTAGCTCAACTCCATACTTCTCCTCAGGTGATAAAATTATAATCTTCTGGTGGCAAATTTGGTTCCTCCACGTAAGGTTCTTTTGGATAGGGCCTTAGTTAATAATCATTCCCATTCAGCATGTTATTTATCCTCAAATTCTTAAATCTCTACTAAGTTTGTGTACTCTAGAAAGATCTAGAATGTCTCTTCATGTTTTTCTTTCTTGTTCAATTCCTCTAACCTGCTAGGAAAAAGTAAAGAGTCATTCTCAACAACAAAATGACACTCAATATTTACCTTTAAGCTAAAAGATATAGCTTTTCTGGTTCGAGGTTTTCTTACACTTCTTCCACACAAGCAATTCCTTAAGTATTACACTTAAGATTCTCAAGCTCCTCATCACTCTATAAGGCCTCTGCGCTAATGTCCCTAGGGTACACCTCAGGTTGAGATAGTTGTGTTTCTTCGCCTTGTGATGCTAGGCGGTCAAAAGCTTCTGTTAACTGACCTATCTGGCTTGCCATGTTTTGGATCCTAGATTTTGCTTCTTTATGGAATTGCGTCTCTTCCTTCTATAATCGCAAAGTATTAACAACACAAACATTAATTAATTCCTCCAAAAGAAGTACATGAGTTTTTTTGGTTTTCTAAATATGGGACGCTAGAACCTGTATCTTACAGAAATTGTCTTACTTCTTGCTAGAACTACTATACACTCTATTGAAATTGAATATTGTTAGCAGTCATAATATTAAGCAAATCTTCCAAAGATGTACCTGAGTCATAATAAGAAACTTCTGGTCTGTACGAGAATTGTTGTGCATCCTGCATACTATCAAGGAAGTAATTTTTTGGGTTATCCCATCCATAACAAAAGTTAAGTTGATCAATATAACCTTGGTTATAGGATCAATATAACCTTGGTTATAGGAATGAGAATAAGAGTTATAAAAGAAATTACTTCCGTCTATGTCAAATTTTCTTTTTCTTTTTATAATTCACAAACACAAAACAAAAAATAAAGAGATCAATAAATGACTAAAAATAAACTAATTACGAAAAAATATATACAAAAAACCAATTAAAATCAAGAACAAAAACTAAGGCATTTTACTCCCCGATAATGGCGCCAAAATTGGTAGAGCGTCGTTATGCTAGTCAAAATAAACTAGACCTACTATATATTAGTAGTGAGTTTAGGTCGATCCCACAAAGTGTGTGTAAAACTTTTGAAATGAAATTAAATGGTATTTAGGTTTTTGGGGTTTTTGGTTTAATAAGAAAATAAAACAAAACAAGAATAACACAAACCAATAAAAGAAAACATGTAAAAATGATGAATAGTGATGATTTCAATAAGGACTTGGTTCTTTGGTTAATCTTAACATAAAATCTAATTAAACATATTTCATTGATTTGTTGTTCATTTACCTCTCTTTGAACTATTGGTCGTAGATTAACATCAAGTTTTGTTAATCTCGGTTTTTCCTTAGGTCATATTTAATTAAGAAGAACTCGTTAATTAACCCTAACCCTAGCTACCGAATAACCTAAGAGACGCGTGTGAAGTTTAATCAGACAACTGCCTTACAAGTGAGAAAAATAGACCAATCTAAGTAATAATCATATAAGCTCGAATTATTTAACATAGATAATGTTATCCTTAATGATTACAAACTATTAGTAGCTACAAATGAATCAGAAAAACAACTATTTTATTCGATTCTAGCAGTGGGTTCTAACATGAAAATAATTAAATAGAGCATTCAATTATTCTTACACAAGACCCAAACATTAAACATAGAATAGCATAATCAATCCATTAGAGAAAGAACAACAAATAATGAAAGAAATGCTTAACAGGGTCGTTGGCATTGATTTCACCTCCGAGCTGACATTAGGATGTCTACCCCTCTATAGGCCTCTCATGGTTGAGAGCTTGTCACTGTCTTCACGCTCTCCTAAGGCTCTCGTAACTCTCGCAACTAAAAACACTCAAAAAATTTCATGAAAAAAACTTCTATCATTACATGAATGATGCTTTTATATTAAAAAATAGGGTTCAGGTGAGTTGTAAATGTCTTATAGGCATGCATGATAGTGTCATGCCCATAAGCCACCTTAGTTGAGGCTTATGATTGTAAGCCTCATATGCATAGGTGTGACATGTAAAATGACAAATCATGCATGGCCGTGAGCTGGATCAACACTCTTCATGCTCTTCATTTTATGTATTTTCTTGTCTACTCTTGCTCTAATCCTTCTCATTCTTTCTCCATGAAGACAAGTAAGTGTGATTCTGAAGAAGATGGCTCAAATATAGTGCTTTTGACTCACTTTAGCTCTTCTGCATCCAAATTGTACCTAAAACCATATAGGAACTATGTGTAAAGGGTTAAATGTATCAACAATTAAGCACATATCAACTACACGTTCTCCCTTTTTGAATCAAGTATGAAAGCCAAATATGTCTCACATCCTTTTATAAGAAGTCATCTTGTTTGCATAGCTGATATTACATTATTCAAAGGACTAGACTGAATACTATGCACCGCTATTTCTGAACCATCAAAATCTTTAAGTACAATTGTTTTCAACCTACAATCAACTATAGCTTGGTGTTTGGACACAATCTATACCCAAGATTAAGTCAAATTCACGGGAGGGTAATTCTACCAAATCAGCAGCAATTTGTTTCCCATGTATCATAATAGGGTAATCACTGTACACTTTATTCACATATACACTATGGCCTAATGGACTTGTCACATATATATCATAGGCTAGTCAATCTATTGATAACATCTAATCACACACTCCCCTAATGTAAATATGTGAATGAGTGGAACCAAGATCTATTAATACATACATATCAAGATCAAAGAGAAAGAAAATATAAACTATAAATTCTGGGACGTCTTGTTCCTCACGAGTCTTCATAGCATATGCCTGTGCTAGACCGGCTGGTTCCTCAGGATAATCAACAGACTCAAGTGTTGTATGCAAAGTGGCCCTAGCCTAACGTAGTCCACCTTTGTATCTACCTTGTCCTCTATATACATATATGTTGAAAAGACTCTACCAGTAATAAATGTTGTGGATTGCCCTTGACGTTTTCCTCTGGTGGTTAGGCTATAGACTGACTCTACTGGGGATGCACCCTACGAATCTCAGGTCCTTTTACTAGAAGATGAACCACCTCTAAAGAAATTCCTCCTTTGTACCCTTTCTCTCTTAACTGTCTCTAGCTTTTCCACTCTGATAGCTACTTCGACTAGTTGATATTAGCTCACCTATTGTAGAGAAGTTACTGCCTAAGTACTCCTTGATGACATCATTCAATCCATCTTCAAAATGTCGGCATCGAAAGTTTAGCCGAATCAGCTAAACTCTTTTTCATACTCAGCCACAAATAGGTTTCTTTGTCTCAAATTCAATATTTGCTTCCATTTAGCTTCTTTACAAGCTTCTGTGACATACTTCTTTTTGAATTCCTAGGTAAAGAACTCCTACGTTAGAGGGTTAGGTAGTTGAGGATGCAATAGGACTAATTTCCACTAATCATAGGCTACCCCTTCCAATAAAGAGGTAGCACAGGTAACCAATTTTTTGGGTGGACACCTGATCTCCTCTAAAACCCTCAGTACAAGAGTTAAAACATTTAGTGACAACTTTTTTTTGACTAACTACCATTTCGTCATAGATATGAGAATTTTTTGTGACAAAATATTTGATTGGCACTATTGTTCAGATTAATTATGATGATTTATTTTTTTGTCGCTAATACAATGGTAATTATGATCATTTAGTATCTTTCACAATTAAATTGTCAATATTAACATATTAATAGTGTCAAAATTTCTTTTATCACTAATTTCTATCACTAAAAGCATATGCAATTTGGTGTCAAAGTAATTTTGGCGGGAATGAATTGTAACTATGACAAAACATATGTTGATCACGAATATTTTCTGTTTGTTATGACAAAACATATGTTGGTCACTAATATTTTCAATTTTTATGACAAAAAATAATTTGGTCACTAATATTTTTCTCTTGCTGTGACAAAACAATGTATCGTCACATGATATTTTACTTTTTGTATGAAAAATTTTGTTAATAAAAATTCAATTAGTTAGTGTGTACTTAATATTGTCACAAAAACATAACTATCAATATGGTCATTACTATTCATAATTTTTATGACAAGAAATTTGTCACTTGATCATTAACTTTTTGTTATAAAAGTTATTGTTAATATAAACGTAACAAATTAATGATAACTATTTCTTGTTATAATAACATATTAAAATTAACCACTCTAATGATTAATTTTGTCATTATTGTAAGAATTTTAGGAACTAGAAACTACTTGTCATGGTTTTGATGTTGTCATAATAAAATTTTTTTATTACTTAAAATGGGAAAATAATTTGAAAAGGTTAAGAGGAAAGAAATTACTTATCTATACTATTCAAATTAGATTACTTTTGGTAGTAATTATTAAAATATGCATATACATAGCTTAATTTGATGAGTAAAGTAACCAGCCACATTAAGCTATTTTGTGTAGTATGTTAAACTATGAATAATACATAAATGGAAAACATGGAACTAAAACCAATTTGAATAAGAAATTTAAAATTAAGATTGTAAATACTACACATTAAAAAAATTATTTGTTTTCATGAGAATATATATATATATATATATATCTTATAGCATAAAGAAGATTTGTGACTGGAAGCATTTTCATATTTTTATGGGATTAACTATGATTAAAAGTAAATAAATAAAATGTTGCTCAAATGATTAGAACAAAAAGTATAAAAAGTTCAGATGCTAGAAACTAATAAGAAGTAAAATGGTTCAATAGAAATTGAATGTTGAAATGTTAAGAGTACATTTTTATTACAATATTATAACTCTTGATTGTTATTTTTATAGTGTAAATAATTCATAAAGTATATATTTCAAAAAAAATTATTTAAAAAATTAATAATAAATTTGAATTAATTAATATTAATATGTTAGTATGTTTTTGATTAATGATATGTAATATTTCTTAAATGAAACACATAGTTGCAATTTAAACTAGGGTTGATATCAAGCTTGGTTGGGCCCGAGCTAGGCCTGAAATTTAATATCTGATCGTGAGCCTAACTTGAAGTTTGATCAAGCCTAAGGCATATGATTCAAACCTGAGCCTAATCAAACTTGTGTAGTTCGAAGCTCGATTAGGTCCGAGCTCAATTTGATTATTTTTTTACTTAAAAGTCATTATTTTCTTTAAAACATTTGGGCTTCCAACATGCTCGGGCACAATTGAAAAAATCAAGTAGGCTTAAATTTTGATCAAATCTGGTTGGGTTCGTTGACTCTAGCCTAGATTTAGGCTTTATTGTCAAGCCTAGTTTTAACTCTAAAAAAAATATAAAACTAGGAATTGGATTGAGAATGAATGGAGTTGGGTTAAGGTGATTTAAGTTGAAACTCATTGCTTGTACATTGCTTATAGCTGATGTCCAACTTAAAATTTAATAACGTTTAAATCCTTTCAAATCGTTATAAAATGACATCATTTTATTGTTGATCAAAATAATGTTATTTTAATTCTAAAATTTTTAAATTTATAGATCAATGTAACAAATTTTGATGAGAGAATTCAGATCGTTTAAGTTGAGTTTAGCCAGACTATCCAAGTTCGAGTCTTATCAAAAGCCAAAAAACACAGAATCAGTTTGTTAAGTTTGAAATGGGCTAAGTCAGACTTTAATTTTCAACCCTAGTTGGGAGGCCTCCAAGTAGTAGATTACGAGTTTTAAGAAGAGGCACAAATAGCGATTTAGACCGAAACGACTTGGATTCTATGTCTATAGATAGTAATATATTGAAAGTGTAATGTATATAATGAAAAAGAGAAATGGGGATATGAAATTGTAATATGAAGAAGAAGAAGAGCTTTAGGTTATGTTTAGTTGGGGGTTTATTAAGGAAATGAAATAGAATGTAATATTATTCTATCGTTTAAGAAGAGAGTTTATAATAGAATAGGGATTTAGACCAAAACAATTTGGATTCTGTGTCTATAGATAGTAATACATAGAAAGTGTAATGTATATAATGAAAAAGAGAAATGAGGATGTGAAATTGTAATATGAAGAAGAAGAAGAGCTTTAGGTTATGTTTAGTTGGGAGTTTATTAATGAAATGAAATGGAATGTAATATTATTCCATCGTTTAGGAGGAGAGTTTATAATAGAATAGGGATTTAGACCCAAAGGATCTGGATTATGTGTCTATGGATAGTAATACATAGAAAGTGTTATGTATATAATGAAAAAGAAAAATGGGGATATGAAATTGTAATATGAAGAAGAAGAAGAGCTTTAGGTTATGTTTAGTTGGGGGTTTATTAATGAAATGAAATGCAATGTAATATTATTCCATCGTTTGGGAGGAGAGTTTATAATAGAATAGAATAGAAGAAGAGAGTTTCATGTCATATCTCATTCTATCCTAAACAATAAAAATGAGAAACCTTCGATTTAGAGAGTTTAAGATGTAATGTAAAATGATAAACAAAATTTTACTATATTACATTGTGAAACTTTCTTTCAAATAACTTTTCACTATATTACAATATAAACCCTTCTATTCTTACTAAACAATAATTTTTTAATATTACATCTATTTATATTTCATTTCATT
>JAOSBO010000006.1:18871136-18882730 GCA_027563915.1 Erythroxylum rotundifolium | reverse complement strand
AATATAATTTATATGTTACAATCATTAACAAATTAAATGTAACATTTTATCATTAAATATAATGAAAATATAAATTTAAAAAAATTAATGAAAACCATTACCGACGGAGAAGCGAATTTTTGTCGGTATAATGTCATCGTATATACCGACAGAAATTTTTTCCGTCGGTAAACTTGAAACCAATTTACCGACAGTAGGTCGATGCCCGTCGGTAACTTTACAGACAAAAAGAAATGTTCGGTCGCGAATTTACGGACGGAAATTGATCTAACCGTCGATAAACCTTACCGACGATAAGTGTCATTCCGTCGGTAAATTTAGCGACGCTAGCTTAATTTCCATCGGTAAAGTAGCTACGGCCGAATCAACAACGTTTTCACACTGACGGTATATTCCGTCGGTAACCTTAATACCGATGGAATATTTGGTTATTCCATTGGTATTTTCCGTCGCTAAACTGCAATTTTCTTTTAGTGAGTATCCTTGAACATTCTAAGATAACACTTTCTTCCAGAAAATGTCCCCCATTGTCTTAAGTTTCTAATGACTCCAAAATCATTCAATTTGGTTCAGTGATTCGAAAGATATACTTCAAACATTTTTGGACTGCTCTTGTCCAAATCAGTATACTATATACAACTTCTATCCAAAATTTAAACATCTTAGAAACTGAATTAGATTCCAATTTCTTCATACCATTTGTAGCTCCATGTCTCTAGTTTACCAAAAATCAGAAATCATCTCATTTCAAGCTCTACCAGTCCAGAAATCATCAAAATACAGAAGTATGTTCAGTGGAATAACACCAGTTCATAGTATTTAAAAACACACACATTGTACACATCCCACGTTTTTCACTCAATGTTTCTCAATTCATTTCAGATTGGTATGGTTTTTGTTTTAGATGTATAGCAATGTCTTACGAGTCCAATGGTTCAAGAATCAAGTCATTTGAGTGTCTAGAGAAGAAGTTATGTCTAAAAGAATCAATCATATTTTTGTCCTCAATCATACTGAACCTGTTTCAGGGAAACAGCCATAACTTTTTCTACAAATATTTTATTGAGGTGTTCTTTAGATGGCTCAAAACAGGACTTCAAGATCTAGAACTTTCATAAAGACCACAAAGATAGATTTTATCGTCACGAAAATGGAACAGAAGATAGGCCAGGCGAAAAGTAGAAGAAACAAAACATAGAAGAAGATGACTTCATCACAGAAGAAGCAAAATGACAGAAGAAGCAAAACATAGAAGAAGATGACGTCATCACAGAAGAACCAAAAACATAGAAGATACAACTTCACTCTTGAACATCTTCCCTTATAAGGACCATAACTTTCAGCTCCAATGTCCAAAATTCTCATACTATATACCGTTGGAAAGATAAAAGAAAGATCTATAATTTTTTGGAAGAACCTTTCTCTGATTTAGCCTAAAACAAATCCAGAATTGCCCTTGAATTCAGAACATAAATTTTTACGTTCATCCCCCAATGCACTACACCCAGTTCTCAACTTCATGACAAATTTTCAGATTCATAAAGATAGAATTTAAATTTGATATCTTCATACGAAATGTACCCATATGTCTTTAGTTTAATCCAAAAAAAGAATCGTCTCATTTGGATAACTATACAAAAAGTTATGGCTAACAGATCGGAGCACACGTAGTGCACATTTTCCAGATCAACCACCACTTTTGTTTCCAAATCTTTCCTTATCAAAACTCATACCAAGATCACTCTTTCTACTCCGTCTACTTCTCATTTCTAATAAAAAAATCACATTTAAAAACAATCATATCCAGAAGTTGTAAACGAATGCATGTACACTTATTTTCATATGCATGTATGTTGACATGTTGCTGTGCATGAAATGCAAACTTTTCTAACTCACACATTGCTATTCTCTTCATTATTGAAATCTAGGTTATAACCCTTAATATGGGGATGGGATGTTACATCTTCTACCTTCAAACCATGAAATATAGGAAGAGAGTTAATAAGCAGTCCTTTTATCTCAAAATTCACATCAAAATTAGGGCAAGTAGCAGTAAAATGATCATAATTCACATCAGAGGTCGGAGCTTCCCTAATGGTCCTCCTTCTAAGGTTGCCATTATTCTCTCCAATTCTCTCTTGCTCTCTATTACCTCCATTATCACCATTTCTAGGTTGGTTGGCGTCAAGGTTTTGGTGTTGCAAATTAATTGGGTTTTCAACCATTGTCTCTTTTTCTAATGATTCACTCTCACTGCTTGACAGGCTAGACTCTCCTACTTTGCTTGTCCCTTCCGCTCTCTTTTCTTTCCTAACTTTTCTTAGGCTTTTCTCAATTTCAGGGTCTAACGGTAGGAGTGTCGTTTTTTGGGCATGTAAAGGAAAAATTCAAAAGAAAATAAAAATGAGCAAAATTGGCTTGCAAATTCACAAAGTTAGGTAAAAAGATGAGATGTGATGGATGCAAGTGTGTATGGTGTGAAATTATAAATGAACAAATAAAGAAAGCTTCAGAGTTGTGCAGAAAGGTTGACCGTGGCAAACTATCGAAAGGGATCCTCGTAAGATCCTGCAAGTTGGCCATGGTGAAACAAATAGTTGGCTGTGGCGAACTTACACCGAATGCAACAAATAGAAATCTGAACTATGTAGAAATAAAATGCCAAGTATGGAAATTGAAAAGAAATCAGTATCTTTGTTTGTATTTGTAAGAATTCAGATGCTAAGCAAAATGAAAACCTATACTATTAATAGGTGTGAAACTAAACTATCTAGAATGCAATCTAAAGACTCTTAACTATCCTCAATAGCAAATATGACAGAAGTTAACTTAGAGAACCAATTGCTTGGTTCGCTAGCAACGACACCATTTGATTGAACCTTTGGTACGGTAAGCTCTTGGAGGCTGAATCAAAGTATTCCAAGAATTGCACTATAGGGTGCAAACTCAGGTCATTCACTTAACCCAAACCTAAAAAATTGAATCTAAATTAACCTATATGTCATGCTATGCAAACTAATTCGGAGAAAAGGGGGGTTTGATTTTCGAGCTGATTGGTAGAACTAATTTAAATGTAAAAACAAATGTTTTTGGATTTTAGGGATATATAAAATTGAAGGATGAAAAACACAAAAGACTATATAATGATAAAGTCCTCTTAAAAATGAGTTTTGGTCATCATTGTTCAAAATTGATTAAAGTGAGAGTAGAAACCACTAAGCTTCAAAAACGTGAACCTTGAAAGACTTTTCAAGTCTATGATCTTAATCAATGAGACTCCATTTTTTAAAATCCCGTTAAGTGCTCTTAGTGTGGGTAGTAGGATTAGCCAATGCAATCGGTCAAACGAAATCTAAAATCATTCAACATCAAACATAACCATGTAAGACAATAGAGAATAAAAAAGATTTCAAATAGACAAATATGAAACTTTTTACATTTAAGCTCAAAGTTCTACATAAACCAATCCATCCAACACATAATGAATATCCAACACTTGATTAAAACTATAATCAAATAGCTCATCTACAAATCATAAATCCTAGACCTAGGATATAGAAACTCATAGCTGAGTTATGGATTAAGCTACTCCCCTTTTTTAGCCCATTGAACTCCAGCCATTATTGCACCTTCAAGAGGGAAGAGACGCCTAGCCACTGATAGAACCCAGAAACTTCACAACTTGGAATGCATCTGAATCACCCATGGCGAAGGTTGAACAATGGAAGAAAATATGGAGGAAGTAAGGATGCTTTTGCAAAGAAAATGATGAAGGAGAGTGTGTAGAATATGTTCTGCCGCCTCCTCCTCCTACTTATCCTGAAATAGGGTTTTTTAATGATATTTAGGTCAGGTCATAAGCATAGGTAAGTGGAGTTTCCAAAAATGACTCAGGTTTTAGGTTGATGTTTTGAAGTTTTCGCCGCGGCGAAGCAAGGAGTTCGCTGTAGCCAAATTTTCCTGAAGGGTCTGAGTTATTGATTTGAATGTTTCGCTGTGCCAAAGTATTGAATTCACCGCGGTCAAATTTTCCTGGAAGGTTTTGGGCTGTTGATTCACATGTTTCGTCATGGTGAATTAAGAAGTTTGCTGCGGCTAACTTCTCCTGAAGGTTCTTCTTCCTTAATTTTATGGCTCAGCAATTTCTTGGTCTTCACTCTTGGCTCTACTTCTTGAGTGTCCTGCAATGAAAAATAATGGTTTGCAATATCAATTGTTCTATAAATCAAGTAAGTGAAATTACTAATTAATTATGACAATTTTACGCTCAAACTATGTTAATTCAAAACAAGCACTCTTGAAATAAATTAAGCACAATATCCAACAAAAAGAGCCAAAAACTATAACAAAAATTATAAAAATACCACTAAATAATATAGAAAACTTGGGTTCAATCATCAGGTATACTCAAACACTGTTCATAATTAAGAAATTCCTCAACTTTTTATATCATTTCATTTCTCCACCATTAAGGTTCACATGCAAAATCATAAATCAAAGGACTTTTCAAGGTTGTAATGTGGGTAAAAGTAAGGTGAGATGTGTTTGGGTACAGTAGCATGAAAGTCATCAAAGCTAGTGAAACAAAAGTAAGACTCAATAAATTATCAAGTGCACAAGTTAACATCCGTACAAAAGTAGGTACCGTTAGCTATGACAAATGCAATAATTATATTTTGCAACTCAATTCAGCTCTCACACACAAACCACATGAAGTATATACTAATTTTAAGGGATCACTCATGCAATTGATGACAATACATAGAAACCATAAAGAGTGAACCTTCCAAGCCAACATCTACCTCATATTCAACGTACTCAAATAACACATTCATTACAACTTTAAGAGGAAAGACTAATTATGAATAACTTTGAAAATCATATAGCACTTCCTCTTACATACTTGTATTTAAATGGATACATTTTTTCTTTTACTTTTCTTTTTTCTTTTACTTTATTTTTCTTTTGTTTCTTTTTTTCATATAAACAATGAAAGAAACTACATCAATATGGGAAGTTTAATGATAAGATATAAAATAGCATCCCAATCATTATAACCAACCCACACATATGTATATCTCTACACTTAGAATTTTGTACATCTACAAACTAAACAATCACAAATGCTCCACTAGCTTTATGGCATAGGTAGGACATTTGGTTAAGTTTAAAGCATATAATGTAGTTTATACAAAAAGAAAGGTATAAAGCTCAAAGGGGCTTATCAAAAGGAAAATCATATAATGGGTAAGCTATCTAGCTAATATAGTTTGGAAAAACAAAGAATGCCTAATCATTTTCATGTTAGTGCATTTGTTAAAAATGTGGTCTTGAATAGAAAATCAGTGCAATGTTAGGATGTACATGTCATGAAGATCACACATAAACAAAGACAATGAGACTGGTAAGAACGTGTCAGTCTAATAAGGCTCAAAATTTCACTAGCTTTTTCTACCACTGGTCATTACTCTTATAAAGATAATGCACAGTGACCCATTATAAGATCAAAAGTATATGCTAAGGTTGCCATGAAATTCTCTATTCAATTCATTCTCTGCTCATGACTATATAGTAACATAAAAGAGAAGATGTTTATTTTAGTTTGTTTTATTCTTTCTCTCATTTTGTTTGAAAATGTTAAAACAAGTAAAAAAAAAACTAACATAGAAACAAACATGCATATAAAAATTAAACACATAAATGTAAAGGAAAAGAAATTTACTTCATTTGGGTTGCCTTCTAAGAAGTGCCTTTGTTTAGGGTCACTAGCTCAACTCCACACTTCCCTATGTGACAAAATTATGATCATCTAGAGCCATATGCGGTTCCTCCATGTGAGGTTCTTCAGGATGGGGACTTGGTTGATAATCATTCCCATTTAGCATCTTCCCTATCCTCAGACTCTTAATCTGAGTCCATGCACTGGGGAAATATTTAGGATGTCTCTTCACCTTTTTCTTCCTCATTCAGTTCCTCTAACCAGATAGGTAAAAGTAAACAGTCAGTCTCATCAACAAAATGAAACTCAGTATTTACCTCCGACCTAAAAGATATATCTTTTTCTTCTTGGAGCTCCTCCTCAACTTCATCTTCACAAGCATTTCCTTGAGTATTGCCCTCAAAATTCTCAAGCTCCTCATCACTCCATAAGGTTTCTACACTAACGTCTACTAGGTACACCTTGGGTTAATATGACTATTCCTCTTTGCTTAGCAATTCCAGATGATTGATATCACCCCCATCAAAGCAATGCTTCTTGCTAGAACCATTTCACATCGTATTGAAATTGCAAAGTGTTAACAAAGACATTATCAACTAATTCTTTTAAAGATGTACCTGTATTTTGTTAGCGCTCCTAATTTTGGAAACTAGATCAAAATTATCTTTCATCCTGCTCGAATTATTGGATATCCTGTTGGGTTTGTTGTATACTCTTTTGAAGCTGCTGTATACCCTGTTGAAATTGAAGATTGTTAGCATTATAGGTCCTGATATAGTAGTCCAAAGATGTAACTGAATCGTGATAAGAAACTTCTAGTCTATACAAATTGTTGTGCATCTTGTAAACTATCACGAAAAGTAATTCTATTGATTATTCCATCAAAAATTAAAGTTAGGTTAATCAGTCCAACCTTAGTTATAGGATTGAGAATAAGAGTTATAAAAGAAATTACTTCTATCTATATCAAAGTTTTCTTTTATATATATATATATCACAAACACGAAACAGAAAATGAAAAGATTGAGAGATCACTGAAAAGAAACTAATTACAAAAAAATATATACAAACACCAATTAAAATCAAGAACAAAAACTAAAACACCGCACTCCCCAATAACGACACCAAAATTGACACCATGTAATTACACCAATCAAAATAAACTAGACCTACTATTGTAGCAGTGGTGAGTCTAGGTTAATCCTACAGAGAGTGTGTGTAAAGGTTATGAAATGAAATTAATCAATGTTTATGTTTTTGGGGGATTTTAGTTTTAAAAATAAGAAAATAAAATAAAGCTAAGATAACAAACAAAAGCAATCTTGATTCTGGTGATGAATCCATAGATGAATAATCTAGCAAGCTTTTTAAAATTTTTTGTACCTAAATCCTAAACTTTTAATATAGAATAACACTTTTAGTTCCAAAAGAGAGTTAAGAACAACATACTAAGACCGATCAATGTCCAAGCATGTTAACTAGCCTCGATATCTGCTTTTAATTGGAAAGAAGAAGATTAGCTTCTCATAGCAATCTTCTCATAACTCTTAAACAAGAAAGGAATCCACCTCATTTTGTTTCTCTAATTTGTATATATTATATTTGGCCTCTTAATAGAACTTTGTTGCAAAATTAAGGTTATGGGATTATACATAGTTAGCTACATCGGCGTTTAGGTGATCATGTTTATTAAATTTTCTAGAATCATATATTTACACATTCGTAATTAGATACATAGACAAGATACAAGGTCTTGTATCTTACTTACATGACTGTGTAGGTCTCCATATAGGCTTGTAAGTTATAGAGATAGTTGGAACAACAACTTCTAGTTCTTACATGTTTTCCATGACTTACATGGCCTTATACAAGACCATGGAAGTCACATATATGAGTGTGTATATTTCTACATATTCATGTAAGTTACAGTAACTCCAATTCTTCCATTCTTTATCACTTTTTCACCATAATTCATCTCCTTTTTTCTATAAGAAGGCAAATAAGACCGAAAATCAATGGAATTGTAGCAAGGATGTGAATTTAGCTCATTTTAGTTCTTATTATTCCAATTGGCACCTAAAACAAAATATGAACCAAAATAAGTATCTTACATGCAACATAAACTTTAATCATTAAGAAATAGGGAATAAATAGATGATAAATAAAGTATTTATCAAGATCAAAATAAAAAAACTTTAATCATTAAGAAATAGGGAATAAATAGATGATAAATCAAGCATTTATCAAGATCAAGATCAAATTAATAATTAAAACACTTCTTCCTTAACCCTTTTTTCCGAGAATAGATAGTCATCAAAAAAGAGGAATAACTTTCAAAATTTATAGTAAGAATTAAACATTTTGTGTTTTCACTTATGATCATTCAATAAGCATTCCCTTTAAAAATTGAGCCATCTAAGGGTGGAAATTGAGAAGTTGTGTTTAAAAATAAGATCAATCTATACATATACTTAAACATCTTTCATGATCAAGACATTTTATAACTTTACATATCTTTTTAGTTCTCCACCACTAAAGATTCATAAGCATAACATGAATCAAAGGAATTTTAAAGGTTGTAATGGGGGGAAGGTTAAAGTATGAAATATTTAGGTCCTGAAGTTCAAAAGCTATCAAAACCAGTGAAGCAAAAAGAACACCCAATAAAGCATTGAGTGAAAAAATTAAGATCCAATCAAGTCTAGGTACCATTAGTTATAATGAAGGAAAAATAATAAAAAATCTATTATAAACATAAGGACAGACCTTTTATAACAACTTCTCCTTTATTTACATCATAATCAAGTCACTCAGTCCATGCAACTTTAGGATGATAGATTAAAATGACTTACTTATAAAATAAATGATTTTCCTCTTTGATAACTTCATTTTATTTTCTCTTTTTTGGGAAAAAAGATAAATTTGAAAGAAACTACATCAATGATGGAACTTATTGATATGAAATAAAAATCACATTCCATTAACTATAACAAACCCATATATATGAGTACCCCCACACTTATTCTCTTGTGTATCCATAAAAATCAATAATAAAAAATGATCCATTAGCTTTAAGATTTAAGACATTTTGATAAGTTAAAAGGCTCATAATGCGCTCAAAATCTCACTCACTTATATTTACCAACTAGTCACTATTCTTCTAAAGGAAACATACATTGATTGATCACAAAGGTCAAATATGATTTTATTCCATGTGATCTTGACGAATTCTTCCACTTTCCGGTTTATTCTTATGTGGATTCTACTATTTCTTTCATTCTATACATCATTGACAAGATAGAATAATGCAATCTATATTAGCCATTTGTTCCCTTCTAACATATTTGTAATCTTTTGACTCCATTCCATTATATCAAACCATTTGGAGGGAGGGTTTATCATTCCATATGAAGCCATAATGGTTCTCTAAGCTTTGTTAGAGTATGTAAACTAAAAAAAGGAGATGGTTGCATAATTCTAGGATTTTTGTTGTATAAAGTGCACTAATTTTGAATGTATATGTATTTACCAATCCTATCAACATTGGGAAGCATAAGTTTAAAAGCAATCCATAAAGTGTGAGCAATTATGGGGCAATGATCTTTACACCATACTGTTTTGTGCCATCCAATATAAGGAGTTGTTTCTTTACAAAGTGTTTTATATGATTGATTTGTGTATTTTCCTTAAGGCACTAGTTGCTTTATATGAGGATTACTAAGGATGAAAAGTTAATTGAGGTGTGTCTAAAGGTTAAAATTGTTTGTGCTATATTGTTATATATTTTAGTGTTTCCTTGCAAAAAAGTCAGCTCACTTATTTTGGTAAAACAACCAAAATATGTTCATGAATCTTACAAAAGGTTGGTTTAAAACCATTTCCTATATGGATTTGGAAAACATTTTTGATTATATTTCTTTATAATGACAAAGAATTTCAAATTGAGAGAATTTTTTTACCAAAAATATGAAAAAAAAACCCAAAAACAAACATAATAAACCAATGTTCCCTCCCCCATAAATTACGTTATCCCTAATGTAAAATTAAATATAAGAGATGGAGTACTCAATTAAAAAAAACATATGAGAAAACGTTAAAGAAATGGAACAAACTCCCTTAGGTTGCCTCCCAAATAGCACCTTTGTTTACTCTCGTTGGCTCAACTATATGTTTTCTTTGTCTCGTGATAAAATTTTAATCTTTTGGTGTTACCTCTTTCATATTCTACACATAGAATTCCTTATGAAATGGCTTTCAGCAATGATCATTCACCTTAAATGTATTCCTTATTTTTGGTCTTTAAATCTCTAATATACTATAGGGAGAAACATTAGAAATAACTAAAGGACCAATATAACAAGAACACAAATTACTTGGAAACAATCTAAATCTAGAATATTAGAGAAGAACTTTTTGGCCAGCAATAGAGCTTTTCTTTGAGATCATCTTATCAAAGGAAGCTTTAGTCTTCTCCTTAGTTAAAGCTGCTTCCACTTTATCTCTGAAATTCCATTTAAACACTTCTTGTGTTAAAGGGCCAATCACATAAATGGAACGATCATCTTGGGTGAGTTTCATGACATAAAAAATATTAACATTAATCACTTCTCGATCAAATTCTAATATGAGGGTGCCCTTATGAACATCTGTCTTAGTTTGGGCCTTATGAAGAAATAGTCTAAAATAGGTGTAGGATTATGGGAAGGATAATAATCCATATCTAGTACATAAAAAACTACAGGAAATATTATTTCATTCACCTATATAAGCATATCCTCAATCACCCCATCTAGATAAGCATTAGTGCGATCAATTAATTATATGATAATAGTAGATTATTTTAATGGGCTTTAAATATAAAGAAGCATAAATGGAATTATG
The DNA here is from genome assembly GCA_027563915.1 of Erythroxylum rotundifolium. Lineage (NCBI taxonomy): Eukaryota > Viridiplantae > Streptophyta > Magnoliopsida > Malpighiales > Erythroxylaceae > Erythroxylum > Erythroxylum rotundifolium. The sequence goes on along the minus strand of JAOSBO010000006.1, from coordinate 18,872,130 downwards.
CAGAACATTATTTGATGCTCCTAAATCTAACATAGCCTATTCAATCATAGGTCTAGGAATATGGATTGTATTATTAGGATAAATTTTCCTCCTGCAATATTAACATACTGTATGTCTCCCTTTTTTAGAGTTGGGTAACCATCTATCAGATGGTTCACAATTAAATATATCCCACAAGCATTCACATATGCCTTTCCTATATCTATATGTCTAATCAAAGATGTTAGTTCATCTAAATGGTATTCTATAGATGAATTGTTGACCTTATTTACTCTATAAACATTATTTCAAATGCGTTTTTGATAGGATTGAATTTTCTTATATTTCTTTTATATATTTACATGGGTTTTCAATCCTATTTTTAAGATAAAATGTTCAATTTGTGTTCAATTTGTGTTGACCGTTAGGTTGGATTTATTGATATATTTTTGAGACTAAAAAGACAGATTTTCTAAAACAAATTGAAAAGTAATTGTTTAACAAAAAAATGAAAATGTTATGTTGCATTTCACGCAGCAATGCATGCGTCAAACACATGCAGCTAAATTTGCATTACACAGCGTTAGCTGCAGCGTACGCAGCGTATGCTGCATTTAAACGCAGCATACGTAGCGTTTAAATAACGCTAGAGCTGTGCGTGCATTATTTAAGAGATGCACAAAAGGGTTTTCGGGAAGTCCTTTAATTGTTTTGTTTTTTTTGGCAGGTACAGTGGCGGCAAGAACAAAAGAGCTTTAACGTGGGAGAGAATTAAATTGTTTAGGCAGAGACGACAGTGGCAGTGCAAGGAAGAATACGAAGAACAGCAGCTATAGATTAACGCAGACGCAAAGCAGAGGAGGAAGACTGGCGTGGAAGCTAAGCAGAAGAAAAAAAATAATGGAAGAGGTGGCACATACGTATAGCATAAAATTAAATATGGAAGGCTAGGTTCCCGACATCGGTTTAACGGAGATATCGACGCCGAGTCACAGCTAAGCTATTTTTGTTGTTT
>JAOSBO010000006.1:18843770-18869634 GCA_027563915.1 Erythroxylum rotundifolium | reverse complement strand
GGAATTTGATGGGGAAGTAATTCATTTCAATATTTTTAATGCCATGAAACATCCTCCTAATGATCATTGTGTTTTTTTTGTTGTTGATGTGATTGATCCTTTGGTGCAAGAAATATTTAAATTAAGTTACAGGGATTATTTGGAAATAGCTTTAACCGAGGATATGGAAGTAGACACCAACACTGATATTGAGATGGGAGACGAGCTTGTGGAAATAACAGCCGCTTTGGAATCATTAGAGAGCGCTTCAAAAAGGTATGGTTTGGCTTCTATTCAACTACCTAAAGCTTACCAGAAGTTGTTACCTTCTGTTGTGCAAGCTCCAGAATTGGAATTGAGGCCACTCCCTACACATTTGAAGTATGCCTATTTAAGAGATAAACAGACTCTCTCAGTTATCATTTCAGCATAATTGACTTCAACTCAAGAGGAGAGGTTGATTCAAATGCTAAGGGAGCATAAGAAAGCTATCGGGTGGACCATCGCAGATATCCAAGGGATAAGCCTTTCCATATGCATGCATTGCATTTTGTTGGAGGATGATACAAAATCTACAAGGAAACCTCAGCATAGGCTGAATCCTCCAATGATGGAAGTTATGAAGAAGGAGGTACTAAAGCTTCTTGATGCTGGGGTTATCTACCCGATTTCTGACAGTAAGTGGGTAAGTCCTGTCCAAGCAGTTCCAAAGAAGTCTGGAATCACTGTTATGAAAAACGAGGAAGGTGAGTTGATTCCCACCCGAATGCAAACTGGGTGGCGAGTATGTATTGATTATAGGAAGTTAAATGCTGCTACTCGTAAAGATCACTTTTCCCTTCCTTTTATTGATAAGATGCTTGAGAGATTGGCTGGTTATAACTATTATTGCTTTTTAGATGGCTTTTCAGGTTATTTTCAGATCCCAATCGCACCAGAAGATCAAGAGAAGACCACATTTACATGCTCATTCGATACATTTGCTTACCAAAGGATGTCATTCAGATTGTGTAACGCAACTGCCATGTTCCAGAGGTGTATGGTAAGGATTTTTCTGAATATGTTGAGAAGATTATTGAGGTATTCATGGATGATTTTAGTGTGTATGGATCTTCTTTTGATGAATGTCTTGAGAATCTTGCCATTATCTTGGAACAATGTATAGAAACTAACCTTGTGTTGAACTTGGAAAAATGTCATTTTATGGTGGGCCAAGGTATAGTTCTAGGTCATGTGATATCTGCTAAGCGTATTGAAGTAGACAGGTCTAAAGTTGATATCATTTCTTCTTTACCTTACCCCTCTACTGTGAGGGAAGTGTGTTCTTTTTTGGGGCATGCAGGTTTTTATCGAAGATTCATCAAGGATTTTTCGAAGACAGCCACACCGCTGTGCAAGCTTCTTCAACAAAATGTCCCCTTTGAGTTCGACGAGAGGTGCAAAGAACTCAAGGAGCTTAAGGAGCTTCTGACATCCCCACCAGTGATTCAACTACCAGATTGGAACCTTCCATTCAAGATCACGAATGGTGCGAGTGATTATGCGATGGGGACGGTTCTAGGGCAAAGAGTGGGAAGAGCTTTGCATGCCATTTACTATGCTTCAAAGCCTTTAAAAATCCAGCTCAATTGCATTATTCCACTACTGAAAAAGAATTATTATCTTTGGTTTTTGCTTTAGAAAAATTTTGATCATATTTGCTTGGTGCTAAAGTGATTGTTTATTCTGACCATACAACTATACAATACTTGCTTACAAAGAAAGAAGCAAAATCGAGGCTAATCAAATGGATTGTCTTCCTGCAGGAATTCGACTTAAAGATCAAAGATAAAAAAGGGGTAGAAAACGTGGTGGCAGATCATTTCAATCAGTTGATAAAGGAAGAAGATGATATCCCTCTACGAGAAAGCTTTCCGAATGACCAATTGTTTTCGGCCGATGCGACACCACCATGGTATGCAAACATCGTCAATTTTTTAGTAACTAACAAATTACCTATTAGTTTGTCTAAGGCTCAGAGGGATAAGCTACGAAGTGAAACGAAGTGCTATGTGTGGGATGACCCCTATCTTTAGAGGCACTGTGCAGATCAAGTTATCAGAAGGTGTGTATCGAAAGATGAATCATCATCAATTTTAGCCTTCTGCCATTCGTATGCTTGTGAAGGACATTTTGGAGTAAAATGGACAGCTCAAAAAGTTATGGAGAGCGGCTTTTACTGTCTTGCATTGTTCAAAGATGCATATACCTTCTGCAAATCATGTGATAAATGCCAACGGTGAGGTAACTTATCCTATAAGGATCAATTGCCATAAACCCCTATACTTTTCTGTAAAATTTTTGACGTTTGGGGCATTGATTTTATGGGACCTTTCCCTCTGTCTTTTGGTTTCACTTATATATTGCTTGCGGTTGATTATGTTTCTAAATGGGTGGAAGCAAAAGCCACTAGGACTAATGATGCTAAGGTTGTCATAGATTTTGTTAAGACTAACATTCTTTCTAGGTTCGGGATACCGAAAGCTGTCATTAGTGACAGAGGAACCCACTTCTGCAACAGGGTGATGGAAGCAGTGTTTAGAAAATATCACATCATGCAAAAAGTTTCTAGTGCTTACCATCCTCAAACCAACAGGCAAGCTGAAGTCTCGAATCGAGAGATCAAGTTAATCCTAGAGAAAATCGTGCAACCCAATAGGAAGGATTGGAGTGCAAGACTGGAAGACGCATTGTGGGCCTAACGGATGGCCTACAAAACCCCAATTGGAATGTGGCCCTATAGGCTAGTGTTTGGAAAGCCATGTCATCTTCCAGTGGAATTGCAGCATAAGGCATATTGGGCTATCAAAAGATGCAACATGCACTTGGATGATGCGGGAGTGCATAGGAAGTTGCAGCTTTAGGAGTTGGAAAAGATGAGGAATGAGTCATATCAAAATGCGGTGATATATAAGGAGAGGACGAAAGCTTTCCATGATAAGATGATTTCCATCAAAAGTTTCTCAGTGGGCCAAAAAGTGTTACTATATCATTCTAAGCTCAAGCTCTTTCCTAGTAAGTAGCGTTCCCATTGGGTTGGTCCATTTGTTATCACTCATGTCTTTCCTTTTGATGTAATGGAGATACGGAGCCTCAGAACGGACAAGACATTCCGAGTGAATGGTCATCGCTTAAAGCCATATTATGAGGGCTTCCAAATGGAGATTTAGAGGTGTTGATGTTGAAGGATGTGACTGATGTCACTTAAAGCATGCAACTGGAGATCGAGCCAATGACATTAAACAAAGGCGCTGTTTGGGAGGCAACCTAAGGGAAGTTAATTTCTGTCTTTTACATTTTTGCATTTGTTATTTTTGTTAGCTACTCCATTTTTGGCGTTTGATCTTACATTGAGACAATGCAATTTTTAAGTGTGGGGGTGGGGTATATTAGTTTTGATGCATGTTTTTGAGCTTAATCGTAACATTCGTGACTCCTCAAGCGATTTTCAAAATTAAACGAACAAAATCAAAAATTTTCTTGTTTTCTATTGCCTTTAAGGTTATTTAACTATAATTAGAGTGTGAGTTGATTAGTAAAATCCATAGCAAAATTTAGCATATACTTTTTCTCTTGTGGATTGTTAGTGTGCATTATCTTTAGAAGAGTAATGACGAATGGTAGATAAAGCCGGTGAGATTTTGAGCCATATTTGATTGACACATTTATATCAGTCTCATTTCCTTTTGATAATGTGTGACCTTCATGACATGTACATCTTGATTTTGCGTTGAATTTATATTCGAGACCACATTTTTATCACATGCATTAATGTGGATATGATTAGGCATTCTTTGTTTTTCATAAGCTACATTAGCTAAATTACCTACCCTATTGACACGATTTTTCCCTTGATAAGCCCCTTTGAGCTTTATCCTTTCTTTTTGTATAAACTACATTTTATGTTTTTAAACTTAACCAAATGTCCCACCCAAGTCATAAAGCTAGTGGAACATTTGTGATTGTTGAGTTTGTGGATGTACAAAATTCTAAATGTGGGGGTATATATATGTGAGGGTCAGTTATAATCTTGGGATGTTATTTTATGTCTTATCATTGAAATTTCCATGTTGATGTAGTTTATTTCAATTTTATAAGAAAAAAAGAAGAAAAAGAAAAAAAAATGAAAAATGAAAAAAATAATTTTTTAAAATAAATTTATCAAGGAAGAATTGCATATGTGTTGAAAAGTTGTTTATGGTTGATGCATCTTCCTAGAGTTATAATGAATGTGTTATTTGAGCATGTTGGATATGAGGTAAAGGTTGGCTTGGAAGGCTCACTCTTGGGATTTCGTTGATATAAATTGTATGAGTGATTCCTTTGGATTGGTATATGCTTCATGTGGTTTTTGTGTGAGAGCTGAATGGGGTTGTGAAGTATAAATGTTGCATTTGTTATAGCTGACGGTACCCAGTTTTTTATGAGTGTTGCTTTGTTTCACTAGCTTTGATGAATTTCATGCTACTTAACCCAAATATATCTCACCTTACACCACTTTACAACCTTGAAAAGTCCTTTGATTCATGATTTTTCATGTGAACATTAGTGGTGGAGAAATTAAATGATATGCAAAGTTGTGGATTGTCATTGTCATGAATGGTGTTGAGTGTACCCATGAATATATTTTAGTTAAACACATTCTCCGAGTCTACCATTAGATTGTTCAGTTTTTGAAGATATTGAATGTTAATAGATCATGAGAAAAAGCTTTAAATGTTAATTTTTTGCTTAGGTTTTTGAAAATCATTCACTTTTATTTATGGTTATCTATTCTTAAGAAATGTGGAAAATAAGTTAAAGCTTTGGTTTGTGACTTTGATTTTGACGATTTGCCTGAGGATGGTCAAAAACCAAGTGTGGGGGTATTTGATAGAATTGAATTTTCTTATATTTTCTTATGTATTTACATGTGATTTCAATCCTATTTTTATGATAAAGTGTTCAATTTGTGTTAACTGTTAGGTTGGATTTACTGATATATTTTTGAAACTAAAAAGACAGATTTTCTAAAACAAATTGAAAAGTAATTGTTTAACAAAAAAAAGAAAATGAAAATGCTATGCAGCATTTCACCCAGCAATGCATGCGTGAAACGCATGCAGCTAACGCTTCGTTACGCAGCATACGTTGTGTTTAAATAATGCTGGAGCTATGCGTTTTAACGCACAGCTCGTGCGTTATTTAAGAGATGCACAAAAGGGTTTTCGGGGAGTCTTTTAATTGTTTTGTTTTCTTTAGCAGGTATAGTGGCAATAGGAAAAAAAGAGCTTTAACGTGGGAGAGATGGCGGTGCAAGGAAGAATACGAAGAACAGCAGCTATAGGTTAACGCAGACGCAAAGCAAAGGAGGAAGACAGGCGTGGAAGCTAAGCAGAAGAAAAAAAATGGAAGAGGTGGCACATACGTACAGCATAAAATTAAATATGGAAGGCTAGGTTCTCAACACCGGTTCAAGAGAGACATCGACGCTGAGTCACGGTTAAGCTATTTTTGTCATTTTAAAGTTGTGATTTCTTTTCAGATTGTTATGTTATTGGTATTGATTTGTATGGTTTTAGGATAAATGATCTTAATATGTTATTCTGATTGTTTATTTCGAACCTATTGGTAAAAGATCAATTGTAATCCATAATTGTTACTTTTGATGTTTGAAGTAGCATCTAATGATCGTTAATCGTTAGAAATAACATAACTTAGGTTTGATAACCCGAACGTATGAGGTTACTGCCTATATTGATCATTTTCCAGTTCATAATGTGACTGCCAAATTAAATCTAGAGATCGTATCCTAGGTAATTCGATAGTTAGGTTTAATTAATGATCTTATCTTGATTAAATTCAACTTAAGGGAAAACTGAGATTTGTAAAGTGTTCTATTAGTCTTAGATCAATAGTTTGAAAAGAATTGTAAAGACTTTAGAACGAAGGAATATGCTTGATTGTGATTAGGCCGAGATTGACCCTAGAACCGGACTTTACTCATAGTCAACACTTTTTGCATTTTCGATTAAATGCAGCATATGTTGCGTAATGCCTCGTTAACTACTTTCGTTTGATGTATGCGTTTAATGCATTCGTTGCTGCGTGAAACGCAGTATAGCATTTTCATTTTCTTTTTTTTCTTTTTTCTTTTTGTTAAACAATTACTTTTCAATTTGTTTTATAAAATCTGTCTTTTTAGTCTCAAAAATATTTCAATAAATCCAAACTAACAGTCAACACAAATTGAACATTTTATCTTAAAAATAGGATTGAAATCACATATGGGAATCTTTTCACCCAGTGCTCCACTAATTGCTATATCTACTAAAGTCTTATCATAGGCAATAATCCTAAATAGAAATATTGGATAAAGAGTTATTATGTGATATTGTGCTAGGGGCAACTTGCACACAAATTTTTGAAACGCTCCTAATATTATTAGAGAGATTCTCTATGATATTACTTTATACTAAAAATTGCTTTCCTTATACTTGTTGTCTTTGATGCTGGAAACTCAAGTTGACACATATTTCACTATAGTTAAAGGATCAATCTATCAAGCACGCAATATGGTAATTGAAGACATCTTTACTAAATTAAAAAAAAATTCTTGCCTACCCCCCTGTTTTAGCCATGTGATAGGCGTGCATTAGTATATGTTTTTATAGGTAATTGGTAAATGTTTTCTAGCATAATTGTTGTTTATTGTTCTAGTTTAGGATTCATTTTACATGTTTTCATTAAGTTTTATTTCCATTGTTTTTCTAGTGTATTTGATGTTAATTGAGGGTAAGAATTGACTATTTTTATATAGGAAGAAAGAGGGAGCAACTTGGAGGGTAAACTAAAGATTAAAGAGGAGAAGAAAAGAGGAGTGGAACTGAGGCAAATTCCCATGATCATGGGAATTATGCAAATTCCCACGAACATGGGAATTATAATCCGAGGCTTAATGCGAGGCTTCATTAAAGTTAGGGTTTTTAGACTATTTAAGCATCATTAAGCCTACATTTTCAATCTCCCTCTAACTCACAGTTTTGTCTCCTCCCACTCTCTAAAATATTCAATCTTCATCTAGATTCTTATTATTTTCTTCATCCCTTTCCATTAATCTTACATTCTTTCATCTTTTCATGCATTAATCTTTCCAAACGATAAGGATTTAGGTAAGATTTTGTTTCCTCTCTCTAAAAGTAGAATTTCACTCTCTCTTTCATTTTTGTAGATTTTCTTCTCATAATGGCTGCACCAAGGACGATGAGGGTCAAGAAACCGGTCAAGGAGCTCTACCTTCAAGTTTTTAGTGAAGGAAAAACTAACTTAGTGACAACTTATTAGTCCTCATTTTTTATTTATTTGGAAAAAGAAGGTGCACATTTCCTTGACTTTAGGTATAGATCAATAGTCACTCCTCGGTATTTTAATTTTGAAGTGTTAGAAAATATAGGAGTGAGATGCTGACTTGAGCAATTAGCTGCAAACATAGGGTGGAACAGATTTGTTTGGCGTGATGCACCTATTTATAGCACCATAACCTCAGAGTTTTTCACAACAGCTAGGTACAACCCTAAAATGGATTTGTTTTGGTTTAGGTCAGGTGGAAATTTTTTTATACTTGATTATTCTATCATGCGTTAATTGTTTAATTTGTCGAATACAAAAGTTCTAGATGGTTATGCGAATTTTGATGTCGATGCTTATTAGAACCCTCTTACATGTGAAGAACATTTCGATTCACCTAATGCACCTAATTCTCTAATCCAAAGTGTTGAGCATTTACTTTTACACAAATTTATGTGCCTATTTATGTTTAATAAAACAGAAATCAATAAATGCTCTGCTAATGAACTTTTCTTTTCATGGTGTGTAGATCGAAAGCTTAAAATCAACACACCTTATAGAATTTTTCGATCATTAGTAAGTATGGTTAATAAAAAGAATACATCTTTTGGAATGGTTCATATTTCTTCTGCTTTAGGCGCATAAGCATTTTATAATGTTAATATGGAGAATTTGCATATTACTCACCACGATATGTTTGGCATAGCCTACTTGAAATGTTATGAGATTATGGATGTCCAATATATGGAACTCTGAAATCCTCAGATGCGCACTATAGTAAAGAATAGGAGGGGTGGCATTACAGTTGCAAATTGACCCTCCACATCTAGTGTAGCTCCAGAGCCAGAAGAGGAAGCAGTAGTAGAGGAACCGAGGGAACCAGTGGCGATTTCCCGATATCAACCAATTCTCGACAAAATAGCCACAAACCATCAATAGATGACATCCCAGCTTGATCAACTCGATACTCAAATGTGGCAGGTTCATAAGGAATAACGACGCTTGAAGAGAAGGTTCCTCAACTTTTGTCAAAGGAATAATTTTGAAGCCCCTACACCATCACTGTTGCGACCATCATTTGAATAAGCTTTTCTTACCCTTTAACTTTTAACTTTTGTATGACTCCTTTTCATTTTATGTTTATTTGGTTTCATATCATTTATGGGTGCTATGTTTTTTTGTAGTTTTAATTTCTTTAAGTTTGGTTTGAATTAATTTTCTTCTGTTTAGTTTGATATCATTTGCTTGTTTCAATTTCTTTTATTTGTGTTGTTTTCATTTCTATTTAGTTTAATGTCATTTTCACTCACTTGGGGGTTAACTTGTCGCATTGAGGACTGTGTGACCTTTAAGTGTGGGGAGGTGACATCAACTGTCTCAATTGAATTTTTTTTAATTTATGTTAAATAGGATGCATGTTTAGTCATATTATATGAGTTTTGTGTCAGCAATGGTGCTTTGTGCCAGCAATGGAACCGTATTTAAGTAACTCTGATAAATATTTCCATGAGATTTTGTCATATTAGTTGGAATTAGATTGAATGCATGCTTGAACTCAAATTAGGCTACTTAAGTGGAAAGTAAACCATATAGAGTAATGAAAAATAGTTGGTTACATAAGCTTAGTCACAAATTGACATTTGAACAATAAGGTAGTGTAGAGATGCATAATGAGTTTTCATTTAAACTAAAGTGAGGATATGACTCCATCTATAGTCATTTCATTTCTTTATTGACCGTTACTTCCGTAGTTTACTACCTTCAGAACTTGTTTTGAATCGGTTTGAGTTTACTAAATGCATGCTTAATAGAGATGATCTAGGCCCTTTTTGCATTAACCCTTGGCTTAAATGACCTACCCGTTGATTATCCCTTGCTAGCCTTATTGAGCCTTAACCTTTAGTTTCTTAAAAACACCAAAAATTGTAAAACTTTAAACCCCATTTTCCTACCCTTTCATAAGCTTAATAAAGTATTAAGTAAACCATGAGTTAGGATTGTATGAAATGTTTGCCGAGATAAGATGAGTATATCCCTGCTTGTGGACTACATTGTATACGGTGCTAGTTTTGATTCATAGTTCTTCCATGTATGAAAGAAAAGAAAGAAAAATGAAAAAGGGAAAAAAAGAAAGGAAGAACAATCGAGTAGCATAAATGAGTGCAGAGTACTACATTAGTTATGTTTAGACATCTCAGAGTTATGTTTTGTTATCCCATTATATTTGTTTTGAACTTTACTGAAGCTTGTGCTTAACCCTCTTTCCTCTCTTTTGACTAACCTTAACCCTTACCACACTACAAACTTAAACAAGTCCTTTTGATCTATTTATGCATGCAATCCTTGTAGAGGAGAATTGGTGTATTAGCAAGCCTATGGTAGTGTAGTTTCCTATAGGAAGCTTCGAAACACAAACCCTTAAACACTTGAGAGAAATGAGTGAAAACCATGAGGAAAATTCATTTGTGCATCTTTACTTATCTTTGAATAATGGTGTCAATTGTTGAGTTTTCTTATGTACACCAATGAAAAAGTAGTCATGATAACTGCATTAACTTGACATTTAAGTCAGCTTGAACTTAAGGGATTGTATGTTTTGATCTTTGTGAAATGAAGTGATAGAATTGATTGGTTGTATTTATTTTTCTTGAGGATAAGCAAATACTCAAGTGTGGGGATATTGATAGGCGTGCATTAGTACATGTTTTTATAGGTAATTGACATGTGTTTTCTAGCATAATTTTTGTTTATTACTTTATTTTACGATTCATTTTGCATGTTTTCATTAAGTTTGATTTTCATTGTTGTTCCTGTGTGCTTGATGTTAATTGAGAGTAAGAATTGACTATTTTTATGTAGGAAGAAAGAGGGAGCAACTTGGAGGGTGAACTAAAGATCAAAGAGGAGAAGAAAAGAGGAGTGGAGTTGAGGAAAATTCCCACAATCATGGGAATCATACAAATTCCCATAAACGTTGGACTATTTAAGCATCATTAAGCTTCCATATTTAGAGGGAGATGACACCCACCTATAGAAATACCATCCTTAATTAAAGAACATATGTTTGGAGCTCTGAGGAGGGATTGAAGACAAGGATCATCATCAAGATTGGGCAAAATAGTACTTCAACACTAAAATTCCAGATTTTTGCAAAAAAGAGAAAAAGTCTTATATTCAATTTTCTATCAAGTTGATTTCTTCTAGCCTTTGTAAAGATGGTTTATTTGAATTTTGATGATATTATGAAGACCATGCTAGCCTGATTTCATTATAGGGATTGCTTTTGAACTATTTTGTAGAACTCCTATTTTATTGAATTGAATGAAGTGTTCTTTGATGATTGTTGTTTTCAATTGTTATCTTACAACAAATTGAGAGAGTGAGTAAGATGAAATATATGTAGGATTATACAAAGAGAGTTGGAAACCTATAGAAGTACAATTTTCATGTTAATTTTATAGTTAGAGGAGAGATCTCGACTAGTTAATTGATCACCTGTAGGATAGTTTCATAACTAGTTGAATCGGTAGAGTCATTGGGTAGGTTCAGAGATCGTCCAATTGATTCCTGTTAATTCAATTAGGGACAAATAGTTACACCTTGAGAGAGGGTAATTAGTACATTCATAAATATAAGGTGAGACACAATTCAATTGATAAAATAGGAGGAAGACAAAATAGAAAAAAAGTAATCTCTAGTCTTAAGATTCTTGAATTCCTATTTTTCTGTATTTTGGTATTGACTATTATTTTGTGTTAGTATTTTAATTATAATTTAATTTCCAGATTATTTTCATTAAACAATTTCATTTCTTAAATAAATTTATGTCTAAATTAAGCAATGTCTAGGCATCAATCCTTATGGGATCAATATCCGCTCTATTTAACTACAAGTCATTTACGGTTTTTGAGCGTAAAACAAGTAGATAGGTTTTACTATCAACACCATGTTAGCAACATAGTCCTTACTCGTCCCCATATTGGTCCCATGTTAGGAGTACTAATTTATGAAAAAGCTATAAAATGTGGTTAAAAGTTAAATGGCTTGTACAGGGAACCATGTTAGGGTCGTGTTAGATTCTAAAAATTATGATTTAAATTATTAAAAGAAGAGGCAATAGGAAAGAATGGTGATTTCGTACCAAACGACTTTTAAAGAAGAAAATTTGTATAGAAGCTAATTATAGGAGTGAAAGATCAAGAAAATCAATCTTGGAAGAAGAATAATGGATTTAACAAGATTCACAAAGAATTCAAGATTTGTAATATCAAATTCTTTATCTTATATTATTTCTTATTTCTTATTTTTATGATATTATTTCCTTATGTTAAAATTAATAGTAATTTGTTGATAAAAATATATGTACAACCTTTCAAGGATAAAAAACAACTATAGTTAGCAAATATGGAAAGTCTAAAGCTCCTAGTTACAAGCTAGAACTTAATCTAGTAGCCATCTTCCCTTCATGTTTATAGAGAGTTTAACATTTATCCCTTTTACTATTAAAGATAGTCTTCATTGGAGGTAGATTTTCTGGTATAATAGCTCTTTACTCCTAGCCTCCTTTTAGAAGATTCTATAGTTCCTTTCTTGCCAGTATAGATGCCAAACTAATCTTAACTACCCTATAATCTGCCTTGGTGTCCATTTTCGGGGTCCTATCTAAGCAATTAATTCATTGCAAAAGTTAATGATTCTCTTATGTTAAACACCCTTTGTATTATTTTTCCAAATGCTTGATTTGTATCTGCAATTAACCATAACATAGTGTAGGGATTTGAGGTTAGAGTTATATGGTTCACATTCCAATGTTGCCATTGGAAATTTGATGTTATCCTTGGTGAGGATTCTCCCAACTAGCCCTAACCATAGTTAGAATGTTGACCTTAGTACCAAGGCTCACAATAAGGTTTAGGTGTTGCATCTCCTCCACTTTGTACAAAGGTCCCTTGTTATGCCAATTGACAAACCAAAATAGTGTGGTTTCCCTATTCCCTATCATATGAAATACCATATCTTACATCCACTATCTTGTCCTCACTATTTTTTTAAAACTCCATGACATATCCTACTTGATTTTCATATTACAAATGCTATTTTCTTTAATGAATACATTATGTACCCACTTTATGTATAGTTAATCTTTCTTGTTGTATAACCTTTACAAGTTTTTAGTCAAGTTGACTACATTTAGTAATCTGGCTGATTATATTCCCAAGCCACCTTGATTCTTTAGTTTGCAAATCTTATTCCAACTTACTTTTGCCTTGTTGTTACTTTGACATGATCCATCCCATAAGAATTCCCTTAAATTTTTATCTATCTCCTTCAGTACACTCTTTGGGATTGAAAATTAATTGATCTTATAGGTAGCTAAGTTACTCAGTATTGTTTGTACTAGTTGCAATCTTCCCCCATAACTTAGATTCTTATTACACCAATGATTGATTCTCCTATTGAATGAGTCCATCAGTGTTCTACAATCTAAAGCAGTGATTCTTTTTTGTGAAATTGGCCCAAAAAGATACTTAATAAGAAGGCTTCCTTGTTTCAGCCTTATCTCTAAGGCTTTCTAAGTAACTTCTATTATGGAGTTAGATGATAGGTTGAAGCAACTCTTGATAGGATTACTTTTTAGTCCTAACATAGATTTAAAATCCTCTATAGATTGCATGAGCAGATTGACAGATTGCTTTTTAAACATACAAAATATTAAAAAGTCATCTGCAAAAGTTAAATGATTAATTTTGTTACCTTTACATCTATAATAATAATGAAATTCTAAGCTTTTTTCAATATTCCCTACAAGGATGATTGAAAGAACTTTTGCGCATAACACAAACAGATAAAGGGGCAGGGGAACCCCTTGCCCTAACCCTTTCTTCGCTTTTATCAATTTGGTGGGACCCATTTACCAAGATGGCAAGAGATGCAGTAGTCATATATACTTTAATCCATTCCCCGAACAAGGGTGGATATCCAGTTGCTTTTAGAATGTTAAACATGAAGCTCCAGTTAACTAAATTATAAGCATTAGTCAAGTCTATCTTAAGAGTACAATTCTTCACTTATCTTAGTGTTATAGCCTTTTAGAATTTCCTGACAAAGTAAGATGTTGGTGCCTATTGATCTTCTTTTGATGTTGGTTCCTATTGATCTTCTTTTAATGAAGGCATTTTAAGTTGGATTAATTGTCCCCTATGTTACGCTCAAGGAAGAAAGCTCATTCAACTATGTTGATTATCTTTCTTAAGATGACTTCTAGTCTTAATGCAAGCAGTTTTGCGATTGTCTTATAGACTGTGGTACAACATGTGAGATCCCACATCGGTTGGAGAGGAGAACGAAGTATGCCTTATAAGGGTATAGATACCTCTTCCCAATAGACGCATTTTCCTGGTTGGGCTGGGAAGAGTAAAACCATAAGGGTTTGGACTGAGTCTAAAGCCCAAAGTGGACAATATCTATGGGCAGGTGATCTGGGCTATTACAAATGGTATTAGAGCTAGTTCCTAACTTGTTGTGCCAGCGAGGACATTATGCCTTAAGGGGGTGGATAGTTAGATCCTATATCAGTTGGAGAGGAGAATGAAGTATGCCTTACAAGGGTATGGATACCTCTTCCCTATAGATGCATTTTCCCGGCTGGGCTGGGAAGAGCAAAACTGTAAGGGTTTGGGCTAGGCCCAAATCCCAAAGTGGACAACGTCTGTGGGCAAGTGGTCTGGGCTATTGCGAATGGTATCAGAGCTGGTTCCCGACCTATTGTGCCAGCAAAGACGCTGAGCCTTAAGGAAGTGGATTGTAAGATCCCACATCAATTGGAGAGGAGAACAAAGTATTCCTTATAAGGTTATAGATACCTCTTCCCTATAGACATGTCTTCTCGTCTGGGCTGGGAAGAGCAAAATTGGGCTAGGCCCAAAGCCTAAAGTGGATAATATCTATGGGCGGGTGGTTTGGGTTATTACAGTATGGATACCTCTTCCTCATAGACGCGTTTTCTTGGCTGGGCTGGGAAGAGCAAAACTGTGAGGGTTTAGGCTAGGTCCAAAGCCTAAAGCGAAACATATCTATAGGTGGGTGGTCTAGGATGTTATAAGTGGTATCGGAGCTACTTCCCCACCCGTTGTGCCACCAAGGATGCTGGGCCCTAAGGGGGTGGATTGTGAGATCCCTCATCGGTTGGAGAAGAGAACGAAGTATGCCTTATAAGGGTATAGATAACTCTTCCCCATAGACACGTTTTCTCGGCTGGGCTGGGAAGAGCTAAATCGTGAGGGTTTGGATTGGGCGCAAAGCTCAAAGTGGATAATATCTATGAGTGGGTGGTCTGGGCTATTATACAACAAGATATAGGACAGAATTCAACAACAAATGAAGGATTTCTCTTCTCATAAATGAGGCAAATGTAAGTATGATTAACTTCCTTTAGCATCTAATCCCAAGAGAAATTTTCCAAAACTACATCCATAAAGAGAGAACTAGTTATGTCCCATGTTTTTTGAAAAAACCCAATAGTAAATCCATCCTTACTAGGTGATTTCGAAGCGTGGAGACTGAATAGCATATCCTTGACATCTTGTGATGTGAAGGGAAGATCAACATATCCTGTTGTTCCAGATTGAGAGTAGTTATCAACACATCTTTAACATTATAGCCCCTTAATTGATCTCCTTGATTACTCATGAATTTTTGGAAATACTCATGAATATACCTGGTCATCTCTTGATGATTTGAGAATACTTTCCCACTATTGTTTGTCAATTTAAAAATTGTATTGACATTGTGTCGAGCCAATAAGGATGAATGAAAAATTTTTCAGTTGTTGTCTCGATTTAATGAATTATTTAGTTCTCTTAAGATTTATCCATATTCTTATAATTGATAGAATTAAAGGAATGAAAGTTGAAGGTTTGATTATTTGATTCATACATTAGGATTGAGAGGTGATATGTACGATTATATTATGACAAAGGTATTAAGGGATAGGTCAGTCACTTAGGAGAGGACTATATAATCTTTCTAAGTTAGCGTAAAACCTATCACAAAAATTTATAAATCAAATTAATGCATTTTTAGGTTTTCTTGGCTAAAAAGAGATTTCAAATGATTTAATTTAAGAATAGTGATTGAGTTACTTAAGAGAAAGTATAACTTATAAATTAGGAATTATTATTGGTCTAATAAACTAAAGTTTTTTATAAAATCAGGATAAAGTTAAAACATAATAAGGTCCTATAAGATGTCTTACCTAAATTTAGATTATTTATAGATAACTTTCTTTAAACTAAAGTTTTTTATAAAATCAGGATAAAGTTAAAACATAGTAAGGTCTTATAAGATGTCTTACCTAAATTTAGATTATTTATAGATAACTTTCTTTATGATTATTGCTCTATTTTTTGTATTATGAATTGTCTATTTATTTCCTTTTCCTCCAATTGTAACTATCAATCTAGATAATTAAGTTTACGAAGCATTAGTAATTAGTAATAAGCACTTGTGGAAACAACCTGTACTCACTAATGCTAGCTATAATAGCATTGTGTGCTTGAATTATAAGACATAGTTATCACTCTTACAATTTGAGTTGAGGTTCTAAATTGCAATAAGTGTGTGATCTAAAAATAAGAGGATGTTAAAAGATGTCTTGCTTTCAGGGAAATTTTTGAGCCATTATGCATTAACCAAGGCTCTATCAAGTTTTTTCCTTAAAAAACTAGCTCCCATTTTGCTTATTATTATAGGTATAGAAGTATCACTATATTTAAACCAAAAACTAGAAAGATGTCTTAAACAATTATAGAATTCATCAGAATAATTCTCAAGGTAAGAATTTCCTTCCATTTTAGAAGGATGAACTATCTTATTAAAGTCACTAAGAATGATCTAAGGAGTGTTCACGGTGCAATAGATTTCCTTTATCTTATTCAATAAGACGCTTCTCTAGAGCAAAGATTAAAAGCATAAATAAAAATGACTTGGAGAACATTATTCTCCTCTAAAATACTTATTGATATATGAATAAGCATATAAGAGATAACTAAGTAAAGTACCTCAATTTTGTTAGGGTCAAAAACAATCACCAATACGCTATTATAATGAGATTGATGATTGGAGAAAATAAGTTATTTCTTCCTCAAGAAATTCAAGTTTTTACATTATCTTCTCTACATTTTGTTTTTATGAGACCAAGAAGAATTGGTTTGATATCTAGCAAGTTAGTATACTTACATGATGTTTGTATGTATATCGATTCATGTACCCTATAGATTATCCAAATAAGTGCACCTATCATTCTATAGTATAGGACTTTGAGAACTGAGTGTTGATCCTATAAAGACTATTATTACAAGTAATAAATGTTTTCTATTATCTAACACAAAATTGAATTGATATTGATTAATAAAATTTAAAATAAAATAAAATAAACTAGAAACATGACAACACAATTAATAAATTGGAATGGAAAAAGTGTGAAGAATTAATCAGTACAACAACACTATTTGGAATTTAAATCCTCCCTAGGACTTCTTATGCAACCATGGTTTCACTAATTAATTTAATCTAAGTCCATTAGACCATGGAATTTACTTAATTATGTTAATATCTTTCTCAAGACTATTAACATCTAATCTTAGGTCGATTAATTGAAATATCTTTCTAATTAAAACCTCTAGAATCACATTAATTGATTTATGAATTCAAATATTAGATTTAATCCTAATTTGGAAGATTTGTACTGACCAATATGTAGATTTTCATGTAACTATATAAAGGATTCCTTAGTGTCGTTTGCATAAAATCACATTTGAATTAACATACTAGCAACTAAGGATGACATGATTGAAATCCCTAAATTCTCTAAAAAAATTCACTATAGGTTAAGTAAAATCCACTCCAAATATTTCTTTAGTTTTTCCTTATGCTTTTTACTATTCTAAGGTTTCCAATTGTATTTCCTTGAGCCTCTCGTCCCTTATGCCACTCAATTTTGGCTTTTCAAATTTGAAATTCGAATTTTGGGAGATACATGGATATCAACATAGGTATGTTGATGGTTGTGTTCTTTAAATAAATATTTGATACTTTTAGAACCAATATGTGCACAAACATATGCGTATATTATCAAAATTGCCTTTTCCTAACTCAACATAGGTATGTTACGAACCAATATGGGCATGTTCCATAAAAATCACTTAACACATCTACAAACTTTCCAACACGACCATATACACTGTCATCCACTCCATAAATCAATCACAACTTCAAATTCCTTGGTAATACTCCAAATTTGTACAAATTCATTCTTTTTTTGGCTGCAAATGAGTTAATTAGACCTAGAAACAAAATATAAACAAATTAAGTACCAAATTCAATAAAATACTTAAATAAATAAGCAAAATACATTAAATATAAGTGTAAAAATAGGAATAAATCACCACTTATAATATGTAATCATGCTAAACTTGCTTTTTATTGGTCTATTAAACCTTTTAATATTTAATATTGAAATAAAAAGGAGGCAGATGTAGAGCTAGTACCACTATGTCTCCTATTTAACTTTCTGCTGGTAGCAAGTATGAAGTAATTAATGTTATGTAAGTTTATCAGTGCTACTTATCTTGTTGATCTATTAGGGGACTAGCAAGATGATTAATTTGCTCCAAAGAAGTTATTGAGAGCAACCTGTTTTTATAGTAAGATGAGGTTGAATTGGGGCAATCTTTTACATCATTTGACTATGCTATTACCTCCTTTCCCTTTATAATGATAACATTTTCCATTCTCAATATCAATTCACTCTATTCAGTGTAATCCTTACAATTAGTAACAACATTTGCCTTAGTGCTTTAGTTTGTCTTAATTCCTAGTAATTCCTTATTAAAAACCTCATAGTTGGTCGTGCCTATTTTTTCCTTTAGTGAATAAGATATAGTCTCCATTGATATCTAACTGTAAAAGAATCCACAAAGAGCTTGTCATCTTCACATAGCCTCAATAGTTGTATAGTCTTTAGTAAGTCTTGTTTTGTATGAACTATAACACGTTGTACATCCATTTATATAGGCTTTCCAACATAACTTGCCAAGTGATTCAGCCCCCTAATAGTCCAATGTTCCAATGTCTTGTTGTGAATGTTACCCTGAAGGGAACTTGTTTCTTCTTGATATTTTGAAACTAAAAGCTTTACTTCCATTTTTATGGAAATAATGACTTGTTGTTGAAATGCCAAAGACCTACTTCTAAAATTCTTTGAACACTTACTTTTGATTCCTATAGAGAAAGAAGTTATCCCCATTTATTAGGACTTCCTTTAAGTTAAGTTTCTTCTAATGATGCTGAATCTATGAGTTCATCATGCAATATTTTAAACTCTTGTCTAAAAAAGACCCACTAATTTCTTTTCCTATTTAGCGGCACCATCTATTAGAACTTTGATTGGAGGAGCCAATACTATGCTTCCATTTAAAATCTTAGGAGGATATAAATGGAGTTTAACAAAAGTAGAAGAATCTCCTAAAACCAGACACTAAGAAAGTTTAGTTGTTAAAGGGCAATAATGATAGGTCTAACAAGCGAGGTAGAGGGTGATGGTGTTGTTTTGATGGAAATAAAAAAAAATGGTAATTAGATGAGATGGGTGACTAAGGATTAGGGGAGGACAGGCTTCAAAAGTCAATGGCACAAGGCTTGTCATATTTCTTGAATATGTAAAAAATAATAGGCTAATAAAAACTATTTTAAAAATGTTATATAAGAGGAAATAGAAAAGAGTGAGAAAGGGAAAGGAAGGACGAGAATTGAGAATTAGAACTAGAGAAGCTCAAGCAAGGATCAAAGAAATAGGAGAGAAAAAGAAATAATAAGAAAAAAGGTCATAGCAAGGTAAAGACACTAAAGTAGGAAGAAAGGAGATGACATTAGAACACGTTAAACATAAACCAAAGTAGAAGGTAACACAAGAGTTGCAAGAAAAGAGAGGAGACATTAAAACAATATGGAGAAGAAGGTGACTCAAAAAGGTGATGGGGAGGAAAGCAAAACCTAAGATTGGAGAAGAACAAGAACATGCAAGTCAAAACTCTAGAGAGAAGCTCTCTTGATCAATGTGACTAAGCTTAGGATCAAAGAAGAACAAGAATATACACCTCAAAACTTTAGGGAGATGCTCTCTTAATAAATATAAAATAAAGGCAAAATGGTAAATTTTAGAGCTTTTTCTTAGCTAAAAGTGAAACTTTCTTTCTCTTTCCAATCCAGAATGTTATGTGTTGCTACTCGTTTAACATTATTTTGTATATGTATGGCTTAAAAGAGAAAGGTAATATAAATGACTTTAGTATTTCTTAGAGATAGTAACAAATTTGGTGAACGAATTTCTTATGTTTCCACAAGGTATTATATTATTTTTAATAAATATAGTAGTTATAATTAATTTTTATTAGCCTTCTGTTAATATACATATATATATATATATACTGCTTTTATTGATTTAAAGACAAATAATAATAATAAAGGAAGTGTGTGAACTGTTTTGATGAGTTTATTAAGTGCACAGATAAATGTAGGTAGCACAAATCATCATATCAAGACAATATTCAAGAGCTGACTAAAACGAAGTCATAAGATGAAGCAAAGACATAAGACGAAAGAAGTCATAAGACTTATCAAAGACATAAGACGAAGCGAAGACATAAGAAGAAGCATACAAATCAAATCAAGACGATATAACTGAAGAATAATCCACAATATCAGTTAGTTAATTAGTTGGAGTTGGTTATAGGACTCAACTAATAATAGATCTTTGAAGATTCTACAAGCAGTTCTCTCAAGAAGACTGTTGGAGAATTAGACTAAATATCAGGTGTAGTCATAGATAAAATAACTTTTCACTTACTTTTACTTACACGAAATAATTCTGTGATCAAGTGAGTATACTGTAAAAAATATCCTGAGTGAAAAAAAGGAAGAAGAGAGATTAAGAACACCTATAACGTGAGTGTAGAAAGCTCAAAATAATATCTTTTCAAGTGAAAGGAAGGCTAGAGCCTGAAGAGACTAAGATAGCAGATAAAGAATACTTTGTGAAAGAGACCTGAAGAGGCTTTGGAAGACTAGAAAGAATACTTGTTAAGTTGCAAAAGATAGTGAAACCTCATATAAACTCTAAGGACTGGATGTAGCCCAAAGGTTAAGGGTGAACCAATATATATCACGGTGTCATATTCTCTAACCATTATCTTTTTAATTTCTTGTTGTTAGAAGAATAGATACTATTTCCACTGTTGCATTACTTAAATGAATTAAGTGCGTTGTTTTGTAATCATCTGAATTTTTTAAGAAAATCAAGAAGATTCTAAAGATTACTATCTTAGACGATTTAACATAATTTAACCCCCCTTCTTGTGTATTTTACATATTATACATAATTCCTATATTAACAAGTGATTTGCTTCAGTTAGTATCAAAGCACAAGTTTCCAAGAAACACTGTTACAAAGTGAGGAATCCACATGTGTTTATAGCTGAAGGTGTCTCCGTCTCAAAACCCCCTGAATTTAATGGTGAAGATTATCATTGTTGGAAGGACAGGATGCGGCTCTTCATAGAATCCATAGAAATTGATTTTTATGATATCATTGAAAGTGGTCCATATATTTCGACAGACTTCGAAGGGAAAAGCATCTCTCATGACCAATGGTTAGTTGATCAGAAAGCTCGTGTTCAATTAAATTCAAAGGCCAAGTTCTTTTTAAGTTGTGTTCTAAGCAAAAGTGAATATGATAAGGTTCATAAATGCAAATCTGCAAAGGAAATATGGGACACATTAGCCATTCCATATGAAGGGACAAACTAGGTGAAAGAATCCAAGATTGATAGTCTTGTTCATCATTATGAGCTATTCATGATGAAAGATGATGAGTCTATTGATGAAATGTTTGGATTATTCCAAACAATTATTAATGGACTTAAAGCTTTAGGGAGAATCTATGATAGTCAAGATCATGTCAGAAAAATCCTCAGAAGTCTTCCAAAAAGATGGAGACCCAAAGTAACAGCAATACAAAAGGCCAAGGATTTAAGTAAGCTAAAGCTAGATGAATTGCTAGGTTCACTAAAAATCCATGAAGTAGAGCTTGATGCCAAAGATAAACCTAGAAGGGATAAATCTATTACATTGGAGGCTGGTCAGAAGAATCATAAAATGCAGAAAAATAAAAGTAACTCTTTAAAACCATTAAAGATTGAAGAAATCAAGAATGATGATGCCAGTGAATCTGATCAAAATTCAAATGAAGATGAAGACAAACTATGCTAAATTTCAAGAAAAATTAGAAGGATGTGGACAAAGAAAAAAAAAAGGAAATAAAGACTCCTCTTTCAAAAAGATTAGTAAAGACAATTCAGAGAATGAGAAAAGATCTATCGTCTGCTATGAGTGTAATAAACCATGACATTACAAGTCTGAATTGCCCTTGCCCAAAAGAAAACAAAAGAAGAGTTAAGGAAACAAAAAAGGCATGATGGCAACATAGGAAGATCTAGGTTCGTCTGAATTTGAATCCATCTCAGAAACATCAGAACAAGCAAATGTATGCTTGGTAGTTGAAGGTGAAAGTGATGATGAGGTAATCTCTGACTTTAATGATCTTTAGCATGCCTACTTAGAATTGTTAGAAGATTCATATGCTATTTTAAAACAATATAGATTATTGAAAAAGAAATTTGTTGAAAATTCTAAGAACACAAAACTCTTAGAAGAAGCAAGCGTCTGCCTTAAGAAATAAGTAGACGATATTAAAAAGAAAGTAATTGTAGATAGATCTGAGGAGATTAATCAGTTAAAACAAAGGATTAACATTCTTTTAGCAGATTTATCGAAATTTACAGAAAGTACAAAAAGGATGAATGATATAATTGGAAGTTATAGACATCCAAATGATAAAAGTGGTTTAGGCTTTTGTGGTAGAAATACTATTTATAATAGTGATGTTCCTTATAATAGGAATTTTTTTCCTAATAGAAAAAAAAAAGAAATAGTATTCTTATCATTATTCTAAGAATAATTAGAAGACTAACTCCAAATTAGTAAAGATTCATTTTCGTCTATTGATAATGTTATGCTTGTTAATGGTTTAAAGCATAATCTAATCAGTATAAGTCAATTATATGATTTTGGTTTTGAAGTATCCTTTAATCAAAATTCTTGTTCAATTATAAACAAAGACGGGTCCATATTCTTTTCTGCCAAGAGACGAAACAATCCCTATAAAATTAACTTAGACGATTTGAAAAGTCAAAATATTTTATGTCTTATATCAAAAGAGGATGAAAAACTGATTTGGCGCAAAAAGCTAGGTCATGTTAGTTTTAAACACATTTCCAAATTAGTTAGACATGATTTGGTAAGAGGTTTACCAAAGATAAGTTTTAACAAAAATTTCTTTTATGAGAATTTTCAAAAAAGAAAAAAAGTTAAAACATCTTTTAAGTCTAAGAATAGTGTAAGTTCGTCTAGACCTTTAGAGCTGTTACATATAGATTTGTTTGGACCAACTAGAATAGTAAGTCTTAATGGAAAGAAGTACGGTCTTGTAATTGTTGATGACTTTACTAGATTTTGTTAGATATTGTTTTTATCTCATAAAGATGAATCTGTTAAATGCTTTAAGTTTTATCCAAAAAAAATACGAAATGAAAAAGCAATTTCTATTGCTGGAATTATGAGTGATCATGGTGGAGAATTTGAAAATGAAAAATTCAAAATGTTTTGTGAAGAGAATGGAATTTTTCATAATTTCTCTGCTTCTAGAACTCCTCAAAAAAATGAAGTTATAGAGAGAAAGAATAAGACAATTCAGGAAATGGCAAGGACTATGCTATGTGAAATGAATCTTCCTAAGTGCTTCTAGGTAGAAGTTGTAAATACAACTTGTTATATTCAAAATAGAGTATTTCTGTGACCTATTTTAAATAAAACTCCGTATGAGTTATGGAAGAGAAGAAAACCAAATATTTCTTACTTTCATCCTTTTGGTTACAAATGCACTATTTTGAATAAAAAAGAAAATTTGGATAAATTCAATTCTAAGATCAATTTAGGAAATTTTCTAGGTTATTCTATTATATGGGCCCAACATGTTCACTTCATATGACATTTCGGATAGTTGGGCTCTGAAAATAGGGCCCAGCATCTTGTGGTATTAGAACTTAGGTTTTTCCTAGGCTTAGAATGCATAGTGGTATAAATTGTTATGCTGTGTGATAAATTGTTTACATTGTAAATTGATTGATTGCATTAAGTGACATGCATATTATGTATACATGTAGGAAATAGGATTAAAATGAAATGTAAGCTAATCGTTAGGGGTTTAATTGAAGGATTAAGATGCCACCTCATAGAAGGACACGAGAAATTTTGCAAGGATCAATTGCACCTGACTCTCTGCCAAGAGAGGAGAGTACTGATGAGCATGTAGCCCCAGGAAATGTTGAGGCTTCTATAGGGCAAGGTAGTGAGCCTGTTCGATCACAGACTCAGGAGTCTCCTCTTCCACAAGAGCAAGTACCTACGCCCTTAGATCCAAGGATGTTTTAGGAATTTGCTAAGGCATTTGTCTAGGCTATGGGCTAGATGCCACAAACTTCTACTCCGACCCCAACTAAGAAGGGGAAGTAGTTTGACAAGCTGAGGAATTATGGAGCAGTGGAATTCTATGGGACAACAGAACCAGAAGAAGTTGAGACTTGATTGAAAAAGACCGAGAGGATACTAGATCAAATGGATTGTGAGGATGATGAGAAAGTTGTGTACGCTGAAAGCTTGCTATAAGGAGATGCTCTGCACTGGTGGGAGAGTGTGCCAGGGAGTCAGTTGAAACCATCAGTGCTCACATGGAAAGATTTCTTAGCAGCATATAAGAAGAAGTATTTCTTTGAAGTGTATGTCTAACAAAAGCAGAGGAAATTTCTAAGTCTTATGTAGAGGAAGATGACAGTAAGCGAGTATGAGCACCGGTTTACGCAGCTATCCAGATATGCAGCTGAGATGATAATGAGTGAGGCGGCTAAGTGTCGTAGATTTGAATCGGGATTGCATTTGCCCATCATAGAAAAGGTAGTGGCGCAGAACTTCTGTGATTTCTAGCAGCTGGTTGAAGCAGCATTAAGGGTCAAGAATGTGGAGAACATCAAGAGTGTAGTGAATAGAAAGAGAAAGGGAAGAGAACAGTTTAGGAGGGGAGGTGGTACTCCTATGTCAGAAAGGAGTTCCAGGACTTTCCATATGCAATCTAAGGAGAGGAGCAACGATGCAAGTAGATCTAGGCAGTTGAGAACTGTTTCTCAGTAGGCCTCAACTGCTGAAGGCAACAAAAGGGGAGGAGGAGATAAGTCGTCCATCCCTAAATGTGATCACTGCGAGAAACTCCATAAAGGGGAGTGCTACCAATTGACAGGAGCTTGCTTCAACTGTGGGGAAAAAGGGCACATGTGCCCTCAATATGCAAGATAGGAGAAAACTCATATGCAAGCTTCAAGGAGGTTGAGACTGGGGGATAGAAGATGACAACTGAAGTGGGTAGTTCTAATGCGACCAAGAAGGTGAACCCTCCAGGAAGACCGAGGGTGTAAGCACCAACTAGAGTATTTGTAATGACATTGGAAGGACGCGAAAATTGCTCCAAAAGTGGTGACTGGTATGGTTACATTATTTGATGATGATATTGTTATTTCGATCGATCCGGGTTCTACCCATTCGTTTGTTTCATCAAGTAAAACTGTGCATAGTAGAGAACTGAGCCCATTAGATACTCCTTTGATGGTTAGTACGCCAATCGGCCAGTATATTATTATCAATCAAGTCTATAGAGATTGTGAAGTACGTATTGGTAGGGAATACTTAGTGGTGGATCTAATGCCATTGAAGATGGGGGGATTAGATGTGATACTGGGCATGGATACGTTAAAAAAGTATAACACCCATCTGGATTGCAAACAGAAGACAGTGAAGTTTGAATTGGAGGAAGGTAGAATGATAGTGTTTATGGAGGACAGGAAAGCAAGTCCGCCTAGAATTGTTTCGGCTCTGATAGCAGAGAAGACGATAAGGAAAGGATGTGAAGCATTTTTGGCCTATGTGGTAAACACGAAGGCAGATAAAGGAAAGTTAGAAGATAAAATTGTGGTCATAGAATTCTCGGATGTCTTTCTTGAGGAATTACCAGGACTACCACCTCCTAGAGAAATTGAGGGGGTGCTTGTTTGGAAGGTATGGAAAAAGGGGTATGGATATGGAATGAAAGATTGAGTTTGGTAAGGGGATATGATTATAGGGTTATTATTTTGATTACTCACTTTTGGGTAATACTCCATTCCTCTCCTAATCTAGAGGAATGGGTATCATTGTTATAGATGAA
This sequence comes from Erythroxylum rotundifolium, assembly GCA_027563915.1. Taxonomy (NCBI): domain Eukaryota; kingdom Viridiplantae; phylum Streptophyta; class Magnoliopsida; order Malpighiales; family Erythroxylaceae; genus Erythroxylum; species Erythroxylum rotundifolium. The sequence continues at coordinate 18,843,866 of JAOSBO010000006.1, read as the reverse complement.
TGAGTTAATTAATTACATTATAATTAATTAAAATATTATTAATAATTAATTAATTAAAATATTATTAATAATTAATTAAATATAATATAATTAATT
>JAOSBO010000006.1:18831921-18843670 GCA_027563915.1 Erythroxylum rotundifolium | reverse complement strand
TAGAGGACGTAGGTCTTAGCACCGAACCTCTATAAAAACAGTGTTTGCTATTCTTCCCTACTCTCTTTGTTTAGTTTGTTTGATTGTTTGTGTATTAACTTATTAATTTTTGTAGATCTGTGCGAAAAAGTTTAAACGATCTATTCAACCCCCTTCTAGATCGTTTTCAAAAATTTTATTTCTAAATTTTTGTTTGTTACAAGTCCCAGCCAAACACGTCCTTACTTTTGGTGTTCACATTCTAAAGTCCAGCTTTCATTTCGCAGTACTACCAAGCCCATAACCTAAACCCTACTGCTGTTTTCACGCTCCTCTTATCACTTCTCTTAAACCTCACCACCAACGTTTGATGTAAAACGAGAAGAAGCTAATGGACATGGACGGAGACTTGGACGAGAGGAGGATTCAAGCTCGATTCGTTACCAAATTAAAGCCTCCCTTCAAGCTCCCAACTACTTCCATTGCTATTCCTGCTAATCTCACTCGCCTTGGCCTCTCCACCATCGTCAATTCCCTCCTACAAGCTGGTGATTTTAATCTTCCGCTGTGTAATTTTAACCTTTTCTTACCTGTGGTTTTCATCTTTTTTGGGTTTTTGAGAGCAGGCAATCCTGAATGGAAATCTGAGCCGTTCGATTTTCTTATTGATGGGGAACTTGTTCGTTTGTCTCTTGATCAGTTCCTTCTTGCTAAGGGCATCTCTGCGGTAAAACAAAATGTTTAAGCGTTTTCTTTTGGGTTGCATGATGATAATTGAGTGAGAAAAAATCATTGCTGTCGAGTTAGATGCATTCTATCTTCTTTTGTTGTTACGGCTCACGTGAATATTGTGACTCATTGCAGGAGAAGACAATTGAAATTGAATACATCAAGGCTGTGGCGCCTCGGAAAGAGGAGGAACCTTCTTTACATGATGATTGGGTTAGCGCTGTGGATGGTTCTTGTCCTCGGTAAGCGTTGGCTTGGTTACTTATAGTTTATTTATTCACAATGCCTTTTCCTATATCTTACGTCAACCATATCTTTTCATTGATTGAAATTGACGAGAGGAAACGACATTTTTTGTTGATTCCAGTGTTTTATTTTATTGGATATGTGATCACGTATTTTTAAACTTTGCGTTTCACTTTAGCATTTAATGCTTCTATTATTTCCGTAAGCATGATATCAATTATAAAAATAGGATGGTGAAGGAATGGTGCTTACTTTTGATTTGAATTCCCTGTACAAAGAATAGTGCTTCTTATATTTCTTATATGACTGTTCCTTTCATCCCATAGAATTAGGGGTCATTAATCCACGTACTTTTGTGGAGGTGGATTTTTGGTGAGAAGAAAAATATGTTCCATCTTTTATCTGGTCTTTACTTTCGTCCATTTCATTATGGTGAAAGTTATCCCCGGATTATTCAAAATCAGCTAGTGATTAAATGAATTGCTTTTTGAAGGACTTAAATATGGTAATGTTATTAGAGATGTAACATACCATAACCATCATCGTTATATCTGCATCATGATCTCATAATTTTGATGAAACTTGAATTCACTGTAGAAACTACACTAATTTGTACTCTTTTACAGGTTCATTTTGACGGGATGCTATGACAGTTTTGGCAGGTGAATATTCACTCAATTCCTTGTTGTCTCTTTTTGTGTTTATTGTTCTTATTCAAAGAACCCAACTTTTATTTATTCTTGTAACCATTAGGGTATGGAAAGCAGCTGGATTGTGCACCCATATGCTTGAGGGACATAGCGATGCGATTACTTCTGTTAGTATAATCAACCCAACAGGTACAAACAAGAAACGTTAGTTTTTTTTAGCACTTATGATGGTAGCCACATAGTGTGGAGTTAATTAAAGAAGCTGCAAGGTACTGTAACCGGATGTTACAATGACGTATGTAAGAAGATAAGAGAAAGAAGATTTAGGGAATCCGTAATACATTATGCACTTTGGGTTTACTACATTAAAGTAACAAAATGATCATTTCCACAAATTTTGATTCTTTTCGTAATATGTGTGTGTGTGTGTGCCCTAATTAGGAGAACTTTGTTTCTACTATTCTTTCTTTTGGTTGCCAAGAGGTTGATATAATGTATAAAAGACGAAAAGAAAAACATTTTGTTTTAGTTCAATTACAAAATTTATGATGGACTTTAAACAGCTTGAATCACTTCCATAATCAGTTGTTTCTTTAGGACTATTTTAACTGCTAATTCTGCTATGTGTTCTGCTCTGATATGTAGGTATGGATTGTGTTACCTTGGCTACTGCATCAAAAGATCAAACCCTTAGGCTTTGGAAGGTAATAGGAAGTCTTCAGTTATTCACTAGAACTTTTTAGTTTTCACTTGAAAAAACTACTTAATAAATTCACAAAAAGGTTGATCCTGAGGAGCCTGCAAAGCATCCTGCAAAGATTAGGGCCTTCAAAGTGTTGCGTGGTCATAATGCATCTGTTCAAACTGTTGCAGCAGAAACTTCTGGAAGCATGGTTTTTTTCTCTCTGGAACTTTTTTCATCATATCTTTTCTTTGGGAAGTAATAGGTACACATTAGATTTAGAAGAGCTCTCCTTGTTCATTATTATAAACTAGATTTGTTCGGGTTCTTGGGATTGCACTGTCAATTTGTGGCGGGTAGATTGCTCTGATGATGAAGGCAATTCAGTTTCTACTAAGAGGAGAAGAGTGAAGAATAAAGCTGAGTCTCAGTTGGAGGTGTTGCACATTTTCTCTCTTCTGGTGCAATTTCGTTTCAGTAAATTGTGTTCTCCTGCCTTTTGTAAAATAGTTCACAACCTTTTTTTTGAGTGAAAACCTGCTAAAAAATACCATCTTGGGCTGTATGCACTGATTATTGTTATGGTTCTGGCACTCCTGAAGTATACAAGAGCTGTAATTGACTAGTTTCATATTGTATCTCAAAGGATTTTGTTTGTCTTTTATTATAAATTCCAATTGTGTATGCTTGTTCCAGTTTTCTTTTTGGCTTTTGAGATGTGTTAACTGCATTCAGGGAGAGGTTTTGTCTACATTTGTTGGCCATACGCAGTGTGTATCATCAGTTCTTTGGCCACAATATGACACCATTTATTCTGCTTCATGGGATCATTCTATTAGAAGATGGGATGTTGAGACAGGGAAAGATTTGCTGAGCATAGTGAGGATAATCTATCTTCTATCTCTCTCTCTCGCTTGTTTTCGTGAGTGTTTGTGGTGCTTCTATCTAAATTCTTGCTTTATTGTCTTCCCTCAATACAGTTTTGTGGGAAAGCCCTCAACTGTCTTCACATAGGAGGTGAAGGTTCTGCTCTCATTGCTGGTGGTGGTTCTGATCCCATCCTTAGGTTATGGGATCTGCGAAAACCAGGTTTGTTAAGTGAAATCTATCTCTGGTCCTCTCCCAATACCTCTGCATTACTTATGCATCTTGTTGTTCATGCAGGAACTTCTGCTCCTATTTATCAGTTCTCATCTCACAATTCTTGGATTTCGGCTTGCAAGTGGCACAATAAATCCTGGTTTCATTTACTCTCTGCATCATATGATGGAAAAGTTAATTTGTGGGATCTGAGGACAGCGGTATCATCCCTTCCTCTCTTTAATGATTCAAGTAGAATCCATTTTAGGAATCGGCAATAACCAGCATTGATTTATATAGTGTTCTTCAAACACTTAAAAAGGATCTCCAATATAGAAAATTTACTTAAACAAGCTGAAAATGAAGGGGGTTGGGGTGAAGATAGGAAATTAGGTCTTACTCTGATTGTTTTTATTTTATGGTATCATGCCTTGCTCTCTTTAATGATTCAAGTAGAATCCATTTTAGGAATCAGCAGTAACCAGCATTGATTTATATAGTGTTCTTCAAACACTTAAAAAGGATCGCCAATATAGAAAATTCACTTAAACAAGCTAAGAAGGGAAGGGGGTTGGGGTGAAGAGAGGAAATTAGGTCTTATTCTGATTGTTTTTATTTTATGTTGCAGTGGCCTGTATCTGTTATTGAATCACATGAAGACAGGGTATATATCATCCTTGGCATCTATTTATGTTCTTCTTTGAAACTATGTATTGAGTTACTGAATAGTTGGTTTATACTGGCGAGTATGCTTCTATTTTAGGTACTATGTGCTGACTGGTGGAAAGGTGACTCTGTGATCAGTGGTGGCGTAGACACCAAGCTTTTTGTATCTTCTCAAATCTCTGTTTAGTGAGGTAAATCTTTAAGATTGTATTGACCTCTATATTATCATGTTAGGAAACAAAGATGAAATTTATACCCCCCATTATTTTTTTGTTCATATTCTTCCCTTTTTGCATTGTGTGCTCGTACCTCTACTTCTCTTCCTTTTTCTACTTCCAAATAAATAAGGTCAGTTTCTTCTGCCTTTGTTTTTTTTCCTTATATATACATTGACAAATTTTCACTTTCTCTAATCCTTTTAAACCAATGAGTTGTTGATGATTGTCAGTTTTTGGAAAGTATCCAAACATTATGAATTTTGAATGCCTGGAGGACGCAAGAACATTTTTATTGACTGTTGGCATAGATATTTATATTGACAGTTGGGATTCCATCTTCAGATGAGAAATTATAACCTCCTTGATTTGTGTCTTAAGACTCGTGGGGATGACTCAGTCAATGAGATGGAGGCGTACGGATACTGCAATTCAAGGAAGGTGATCCAAAGGATTTAAGGCTGAATAAACTCCTGAAGAACACATTAGTATGTGGAAACGATAGCAACTAACTATTCTTGTTTTCTATAATTGTCCTTTAGAGTGCTGTTGTAGTTTGTTTTACCTAATAGATGCAATTTTTGACAGCGAGTTGAATGGAGCTGTTTTTGGATTTTCAAGGAAAATTAAATTCAACAGTAGAGTTTTATTACCTAAACAAACATGAGAGATGCTCTTACTCTCTCTAGCTGTCTTTTCTCTTCCATTTTTCCTAATCTATATTTATAGTTCACCCATGGAAACTGGCAACAAGTCTGTACCTTCACCTTATTGTCTCCGTCTCCTTGCATTGATGTTGGTGGCTACAGCGTTTAGTGATTGTATTATTTATACCTTCATTTTCATCGACCCTCCCACCTAATCATGTCCCAAACATGTGCGGAGGTTGGTCAGGCTGCCGTTTCCCTTCAAGCCAATACTAACCCCTTTCTTATGGCAGACACACTAACGCACCCACCTAAGCGCGCACTTGATTTTCAGTGGTGAATGGCAAACTCTCATGCGAAACCTTTTCCTTTTGTACAAATTTGAGTTGGAGAGATAATAATCTCTCCTCTAGTTGAAATTCTTCAAGTTGGTGCTCGAAAGTGTGGTCCATCACTAGTTGGATTTTTCGTTAGCGGAGGAAATGCAAATCGTTTCATAAAAAAATAGCGATTATTAACTCGGGAAATTATGGATTTTGTTACATTGATCAACGAGATTGAACTCTCAACTGCTAGAAGTGATGGATTGAATTCTCAACAGCTAGAAGTGATGGACTGAGCTACGTTGCTAGTGCCTTTGGGAAACGTTTGTGTTTAGATAGAATGACTAGCATTAAAAAAAATTAAAAAAAAAAAAGAATTTTGGTTCAGCTTGTTAAACCCACCTGACAAGATCTGGAAGCCCATTTAGAAACTACAGACACCAAAACTCGAAACCAGATCTTCTATATTTACTACCTTGTACTAATTTTGTTTTACTTGATCTCATTCATATAAATAGGTGAGACTTATATGAGACCTACATAAATATATGGATAAGATCGAATGGAACAGAATTGGTATAGAGTAGTGGATATAGAGGATCTCACTCCACAAAACTCAGCCCCAAATCCTTAACCTAAGCCTGCTAAACCTGCATCCAAAGAAGTTAGCAAATAACCAACCTGCACTGGTATTAAAACTTGCAAGAGATGATTCAAATCAAATCTCCTTTAAAGATACTTCAATTCCTGAAAATACTTGGAAGAGGTAAATAACCATTACTTGGATGAAAATTGCAATTCTTCTGTTAATGACTTACTTGAAACCGCTTATGAATTCACCGAAGTTGCAACTATTGAAAGCAAGATGACAAGGGGTAGGAAAAGGATCAATTTCAAGGGGATCCATTCCAACCCTGTCGTTATTAGATGACACTATTTAAGTTGGAACGTTAAGAGGGGTCAATGATCCCTTTATAGAACAGAGTCACAGTTTTCTAGATCCCATAATCCAAATCTTATTGCTCTTCTTGGACCAAATTGAAAGTTGAAAAACTTTGCTTTGTCAAACTATTTTGGCAGTTGGTTATTCATAAGCAATAGCAGTCACTTCTTCAATGGAAGATTAATGATATCTGAAATCTTGAAGTCACTCTCATCTTTGTTCTTCAAAACAATACATGCATCTTAGGATTTCTAGCACTCTCAATCGTACATCTTTTCTACTTACTACTGTATATGCCTATAAACCATTCTATAATTTATTAGCCGGTCTGTTTTCCTTCAGTTAAAACCATGCTTGATTGGTACAGCACGAAATCTTTTAAAAGGGCTCAATAGATGACGTAACAACAGGTAGAAAAATTCAACTTGTATTTATTGGAAAATCAGGTCGAGATTCGATCTCGACCGTAGCAGAATAATTACGAAATTTTTTGCCCAATATTTGATTTCTCAAAAAACAAGATTTTTTTAATTCTATAAAATGATTAATACAAATCATAATAAAGCGGAAATTTAATTCATACCTTATTCCAAAGCTTGATAATAATCTTGCTGTATCCTTCGAACTGTTCTCGAAACTAATCCGTTTCAACCACCGTAGCTGCACAAATATCCAGCCTCTAACAGTATCCACATAATGAGTTGAGAGAATTCTATAACTCTTACAGAGAGGGTTAAGCAAGAAGTGCTAATTCCATAGAGCTTAAGTCTATTTATAATAAGCTTTGGACGTTTTAGTAATTGAATTTAAATTAAGTTCTAATTTCAATTAAATTACTAAAATGTCCAAAGCTTATTATAAATAAGCTTAAGCTAATTTCAATTAAACTTTAATTAGAATTACAAATAATTCTAGTTAAATACAAATTATGCCCATATAAGGTTCAATATCTCATTTTAATCCTTATTTAGGCTTAGTTTGGGGGAGTGGTAGCAGTTGATAACTTGCTGAAATCAATATGCTGAAATGATAAGTACTTATTTTCAATAAGTATTTATGTATTTGAGATTGCTATTTTGGTATCTACTGAAATGTGAAAATAGATGTTTGGCATGTGCGGTTACAGTTGCTGAAAAAAGATAAAATGACTAAAAAGTCCATTGATTTAATAAACTGTTAATTGTTGTATAAATAATTAAAAAATATTATTATTCATATAAATTTAAAATTATAAATAATAAAATATTAAATTAAAATAAGAAAATATAAATAAAATAAATTTAGTAAATAAATATTTCAAAAAATATATTATTAGTCATATTAATTCAAATTATAAATACTAAATTATTAAATTAAAATAAGAAAATATAAATAAAAAAATTTAATAAATAAAATCTTTCACCTTACTTAAATGCTATTGGCAAAAACTTCCTTCTATTAATTAAAGGTATAATGGTAAAATACTAAAATATCATGAGGTTATTATTGGAAGGTAAAATTTTCACCACATAAGCAATTTCCTACCGCAGCCCCCTTTTTACTTATCTATTTTTACGGTAGTACTGCAGTTTTCTCCAACCTGTGGTTGTTAGCCGCAAATCCAAAAGTATGACTACAATTGGAAACTACGGTGGATAAATACTTCTCCCCACCGCATCGCAGATCCAAACGTAACCTTATTAAATATCTCATATTTAATTATAAAGTTTCTCAAACTTTACAATCAAATCCAATATGATTAATTAACTCTGCTCTCTTCAACCAATTCTATATGTGAGACTCATTAGGTTCCCAAATATGTTGACAATAATTATAAAACCTAATTCTAATTCACAATTAGAATTAGATAAATTAAAACTTCTTTTAATTTATTTTTAATTCTCTAATTAAATAATTTATAATCATAGATCAAGATTGGTGTCTAGCAATGCACCATGACCACCCAAATATTTAAAAATGTCAAAGTAGTTTTGACTAGCCTTTCTGTGCATGATTTTTCCATATAATTCAATCCTTTCATCATACAATATTCTGATTAGATATAAAGCATGAAATTAATGTCTACTATATTTTGATTCTAATCATATTACTTCTCGACCATTAGCAATCAATTCAATTAATGACATTTATAAACTATTTACAAAGCATCATTTCGCCTTGGTCAAGGATTTCCTGAATCAATACTAATTGAGAAAAACGAAACATTCTGCCTAATTGCTTTAGAGTGATGCATCATATCTTGATCACTCAACTACCTCCATATAACTGATACTATATCCAATGAATACCGATTAAATAACCCATGATTAAATAGATCATAAGTATTATCAAAACATAGCAATCCCCATACAAGATAATTTTGATGATCCTAAGTCAAAGGATCACTTAGACAATCATCATAACGAGAACTCCATAGACATACAAGTAATGTCCAAATAGATTTCTCATATCAGGTCTGTTCAGTGAACTTATTCTCTAACAAACACCCACACGTTTGTTTAAGTATCTTTATACTTTAGCCTATGAGATCGACTACTGCCTTCATAAAGGAAACATAACATATGCTAGTCTTTTTGCATTCTATTAATGTACAATCTTAATAGAACAATGACTATGAGCAATTTAGGAATAATACATAAATGCAATATAAATTTCATAATTATAATCTCATTATAATTTCATTTGCATTTTACAATTATCCCATGGACTTTATAATATATATCTAAACATGTACATGATAAAGAATGCCTTTAAATAATTTGTCACTAAACTACAACTAAAGCGATTTGCTGTAGGGCATAAACTAACAATCTCCCACTTGCACTAAGCCAATCATTTAAATATCTCATACGATATCACCATATGACAATTATTCTACTATTGGGACAGTGGCTTAATGAGAGAATTTTATAAGATTCTTTATAGTGAGCACTTGCTTAAATCTTACAACTCTCATCTTAGTTATCACATAATTAAGAAAATTTTCTTAAACACATTGTTTGATCTTTGATGAGACATTAACTCTTTATGCATGCCCAATGACTCTAATGTTCTACAGTACATTACTGTCTTAAACAATGCAAGGAACTATATCAAGTTCAATAAAGAACTTATTGATCCGATTAATCATTTACATTAAATGAAAAATGTATTACGACTTCATTAGTAACCAATTGCTACATTGTAACCTTTCTAATTCTAAATGATATTGTTCTAAGTAAATAAATCTTAATTAGGATTTACTTCTACAGTTATATCCTTATCATCTTAAATTCAAATATCAACTCACACATAGAGTAACGGATATCTTTAATACTTCACAAGTATTTGATATCTCAAATGCTAAATATCTTTAGTACGTTATCTATGTACTTGGACTTAGAATAAGTTAACAATGTCCAATTTATCTCTATAGATCTAATTCCCAAAATTAAGTTGTTATCTTTGCATATCCAACAAGAGCTGTTCTTTGACAATTATTGTTCAATAATTGGAAGTTAGAATTGTTGTTCTCTGTGAGCAATATGTCTCCACATACTCCCACTGAAGAGGACAACTCTACTCCCACTAACCTTCTTATTGACATGATAAATTCACAATCATCTCTAAAACAAACTTTTTGAATTCATTATGAAAGTAAATCTTTCAATATCTCGTAGCCTTTTAACTATACATCAAATGTATCATTAAAGACACTAGTTCCAATTAGATGTATTGTCATGAGATTTGAACTTTTTCAAATTTCATTTTACTTCATTACTTATATTGAGAACCTTTTTCCTATAAGTATACATTGAATCAAATAATTTGTTTAATGAATTTGTAAGATCATATCCAATTTTTGTATATCTCATAACCTTTTTTTTACTTAATTTAGTTTTAAACTAAATCGATAATACATGTTTCAGCTAAGCATTACATCCTTAAATCACTAGCTTTAACTATTTCAAAGACTTAGCATTTCATATCTAATATGAAATCTTTCTAATTGATTTAATTGGAACTATAGAAGGTAAGTCATTATAGTAGGCATTGCTATAAAAGAAATATTGTTGCATCATATAATATCTCATATTGTATTTTACTCCTTACGTAAATCCATACTCTTGTAAATTTAGTTATGAGGGTATTTACTAAAGAATCTCATTCCCTATAAATAACTGAAAATTTAAAACTTGTAACAAGGATCTCATCGATGTGCTTCAACATTCTCAATGCTTAATTTCTGCTTAGATTCAAAAAATTTGAACTTTTCAAAACTTTAAATCAACATTTCATTTAATACATATGACTATAAAGTAGTTAGTAATATAATGAAATATAATATTATCCTTTTATGGATTGTTATTCCATCTAATACATCATATGTATAAGATTTAACAATTCCATACCATCATCATTCTTTCACCAAAGCTTGATTTAGTTATTTTTCAACTTTACAAGTTTCACAAGTTCCATATGATTCATAATCATATGGATACATATATCCTAGTATGTAACTTATGATTCTCGTCATGTTGGTTTAACCAACATGACATAAAAGGATTGTCTTGGTTATCCAACTTTTTATTATTGCTATTTATGTTAAGCATAAGTCTCCTTTAATCCACCACATACAAACTCTTTATATAAAATTGGATCAACAACTTTTACTTAACGATCTATTTCTAACTATGCATTGAACATTACAATAATGTTGAATCCAAATTCATTATCAAATACTCATAAGCATGAATTAGAAATACGTATAATCTATATCATCATGTCACATATAGGTAAGAAAAATAATGCAATCATTTTCTTCTTATGACAATTATTATCATACTATAGTAAAGCCCTTAATTGACGTCTATGTTTATACTTTTAGTAGGTTAAATTAAGTGAAGCAATTTCATCAAGGTACTATATTTTTTAGCTCTACTTTATACAACTTCTTGCATGTTGCTATCACAATGTTAGCATAGATTTTACATGTTGTCATTAAAGTTTACGAGACATTAATCAACTCAAAATGTCAATATATTTTGTTATCTATATGATTTTGACATATCTCTAAAACTTTGTGACCGAATCCTTAACAAGGATTATAAGATAATAACATAATGGACATACAATTTTCTATCTAACTTTTGAGAACACTTCTTAAACATATCCTATGTCCAAGAATTTGGGTTTACTAATTTAGTATCAACTATACGAAATAAGGTAAATTCCACTAAGAATAAAATATAAGTGTAAGAGAAACAAGTAATCAATTATATGCCATGACTACCAAATAAGATAGGACTTTAATAATGCATTTGGTTACTCCCACTATTTTATTCGAAATAATAGCCTCCACTACTATTCAGAAAATTACTCTAATCTTTCTAGTGGGCTAGGACCATTCAAATATATTTGACCTTGAGTTTGCTCAACAAACTAACTAGACTTAAATTAGGTAGATAACAACTTTATAAATCACATCTCGTGTGACTCCTAGATTGTTTAGGTGACAACTCATACCAAAATGTATCTTATATATTGTTCCTAACCTTGCCTCTAAATTCATGTGATCATGAGTTTGCTCATCCAAATCACACAAATTTA
>JAOSBO010000006.1:18788174-18804207 GCA_027563915.1 Erythroxylum rotundifolium | reverse complement strand
ATCAGAACGAGGTTAGTTATTAATAATCTGAGCAGCTTCACTGAACTAAGAGCTGCTTCAATTAGAATTGAACAATTAATGAAAGATGGACAATGAGAATATGATAGGACTTTCGAAAGAAGAGACCTAATGAGTCTTAATTCAATTTTGGCAGAAGGTTCAATAAACATAAAAATAGATCTTTTTGATCACTGAGTAGATCTAGACAGTCAGGGTCTAGACAGAGAGTTCATTCTGTACAATCTGGTAGTGGTAAAGGTCTACTATTAGGAAGACAAATACCATTTATGCCTAATTATGAACATTGTGGGAAGAAAAATAGTGGATAATGTTGGAATTTACAGGGAACTTGCCTTCGTTGTGGCTTTTTTGAACATTAGATTCGAGACAGTCCCGTAACTTTTGGAACACAATCTAGAGTGAGAGGAGGAGCTATGAAAGAAATAACTATTCAATAGATTAGAGCTAGTGGATCTAGACTGAGAGGTAGAGGTAGAGGCAGAATAAGTTTAGCTAGTCCCACTGTCAGGACTGAGGTACAGAGTAATCAGTCGCAGTCTAAAGCCAGAAGTTATGCCATTACAAGTTAGGAGGCACAAAACTCCTTGGATGTAGTAGCAAGTGTGTTAAATGTCTTTCAATTTGAAGCAATTACATTGTTAGATCTAGGATTTACACACTCATTTATCACACCACATCTGGCATCTAAACTGCATTGTGATAGAGAGATGTTGAGATATGGCTTAGAAGTGAGTACACCGGTAGGTAGTACTAAAGTGATAGGAGAAGTGTGTAAAGGGTGTATGATTTGAGTTAACCAGGCATAATTGGAAGCTAATTTGATAATATTACAGTTAAGAGAGATAGAACTTATTTTAGGTATAGACTGGCTTACTAAACATAAAGTTGTGATGAACTGCTATACTAAGGAGGTGATTTTTAAACCTCCTAATCAACCGAGAGTGATATTTCAAGGTGTTAGTCAAGTAGTGCTAGCCAGATTGATTTAATCAATGAGTGTTTTAAGATTAAATCGAGGTGAATTTGAGGCTTACCTAGCCTGTATAGTTGACACCTATACTGACCAGATAGTACAGGATATTATTGTTGTTAAGGATTTCCTAGATGTGTTTGCCATAGAATTATATGGTTTACCCCCAGATATGGAGACGTAATTTACTATCGACTTCGTTCCAGGTATTGCTTCTATATCTATTCCTCCATATACGATGGCCCCTGTGGAATTAAATGAACTTAAGACTCAATTACAGGAGTTATTGAATAAGGGTTTTATCAGAACAAGTGTGTCACCTTAGTGAGCTCCAATTTTGTTTGTTAAGAAGAGGGATGGGACTATGAGATTATGTATCGATTATGGGAAGTTAAATTGGGTGATAGTGAAGATGAAATATCGTTTATCGAGAATTGATGATTTACTTGATTAGTTGTAGGGAGCTCAAGTATCCACTAAACTAGATTTGAGATCAGGGTACTATCAGTTGAAGATAGCAGAAGCTAATGTATTAAAGAGTGCATTAAGAACTAGATATAGGAACTTTAAGTTTTTAATGATGCCTTTGTGTTAACAAATGCTCAGGTAGCTTTTATGGCTTTGATGAATAAGGTATTTCAACCGTACTTAGATCTTTTTGTGATTACATTTATAGATGATATTTTGGTGTATTTGAAGAGTAGAGAAGAACATTATGAACATTTGAGGTTAGTCCTATAGATAGTGAGAGAGAAGCAATTATATGCTAAGTTCAGTAAGTGTGATTTTTTCCTTGGTCAAGTGGTATTTTAAGGTCATATAGTATTTGAACAAAGCATACAAGTCAATCCAAAGAAAGTTGAAACAGTAATGAAATGGGAAGCTCTGAGGAATGTGTTTGAGATTTAGAGTTTTCTTAGATTAATAGGATATTACACGAGATTTGTCGAGGGGTTTTCATTGATTTCAGCCCCTTTGAAGAAGGTTGTGAGGAAGAATGTACCATTCAGATGGACCAATGAATGCTAAAGGAGTTTTGAGGACTAGCTATTCCATCTGGATCTGGAGGTTGTCCTGTATAGTGACGCTTCACACTAGGGATTAGTATGTATTATGATGCACCATGGAAAAGTGATTGCATATGCATCAAGATAGTTAACGTCTCATGAATTCAACTATCCGATTTATGATTTAGAACTTGCTATAGTGGTGTTTGCTTTAAAAATTTGAAGACATTATCTATATGGTGAGACATTTCAGATATTCACGGATTATAAAAATTTGAGATATTTATTGAGTCAAAAAGAACTGAATATGAGAGAGAGGTGATGGATAGAATTGCTTAAAGATTATGAATGCATGATAAAGTATCATCCTGGTAAAGCTAATGTTGTAGTCAATGTATTAAGCATAAAATTAGATATTAAAGTAGTACGAATTCAAATATCGAGGTTACCAAACCTAATACAATTGAGAGCATTAAATGTTGAGCTGAAATTGGGGAAGAATGAAGTGTTGTTAGCTACATTGAAGCTTAGACCGACGTTATATGAAAGAATTAGAAAAGTTCAAAGTAAAGATCCAAAAATTGTGAAGTTTATCGTGAAGTTAAAATAGAACTCAAATTCTGAGTTTGAATTGAGAAACGATACATTGTGGTTGAAGCAGAGATTATGTGCACCTAATGTGGATGATTTGAGAAAAGAGATTTTAGAGCAAGCTCATATAGTAGCTTATGTTATGTATCCTTGTACTACCAAGATGTATAATATGCTTAAATAACATTTCTGGTGGCCAAGGATGAAGAAGCAAGTGGCAGAATATGTTGCTAAATGTTTGACTTGCCAATAAATTAAGGCAGAGCATCAGGCTCTGGTTGGGAAGTTACAATCATTACCTATTCTAAAGTGGAAATGGGAGAGAATTACTATAGATTTTATTATGGGTTTGCCAAGGACTCGGAGGCAACATGATGCAATATATGTCATTATTGACAGATTGACAAAGTCAACCCATTTCTTACCTTTGAGAGAGAACAATACACTGGATCAGTTAGCTTGGAGGTATATGAATAAAATAGTAAAATTATATGGAGTTCCAATATCCATTGTATTAGATCAAGACCCAGATTTACTTCGAGATTTTAGGGTAGTTTATAGACAGCTTTGGGTACAAGGCTAAATTCTAGTACAACATTTCATCCTCAGATGGATGGACAGAATGAGAGGACTATTAAGATAGTTAAGGATATGCTCAGAGCTTGTGTTTTGGATTTTTAGAGAGCATAGGATCAATATGTAGTTGTGATTGAATTTTTGTATAATAATCATTATCATAGTAGTATTGATATGGAACTATATAAGGCATTATATGGTAAAAAGTGTTGTTCTCCTTTGTATTAGGATGAAGAGGGTCTAAGGATTATTGGAGGACTAGAACTGATTCAAGATATTGTTCATAAAGTTAAAATGTTCTAAAATAGAATTAAAGCAACACAAGACAGGCAAAGAGTTATGTGGATCAACACAAGAGGGATATGGAATACGGAGATGGGGATAAGGTGTTTATGAGAGTATCACCTTGGCGAGGAGTGCTGAGGTTTGGCAAAAAAGATAAGCTAAGACCTAAATACTTGCTCCATATGAGATTATTGAGAGAATTGGACCATCGGCTTACAAGTTACCGTTAACAATAGAGATGTCTCAGATTCATAATGTATTTCATGTCAGTACGCTTATAAGATATCGATCGGATTAAACATACATATTGTATACATAGGAAATTGAAGTTACAAGTATTCTGAGTTATATTGAGGAATTGGTCAAAATAGTAGGATATCAGAATAAGCAATTGAGAAACTGAGTGATCCCATTAGTTAAGGTCATTTGGAGGAATCATTCTAGTGAAGAAGCTAGACAAGAAGCTACATCAGAAATGGAGGAGAACATGAGGAAAAAATAACCCTTTCTATTTGGTCAATCAGGTAAGAATTTCGAGGACAAAATTTCGTGATGGGGAGAGAATTGTAATGACTCTTTTCTCCATACTAAGGGTTAGGATATGGGATCCTAGACCACTGTACATAAGAAACAACATTGAGAAATTATGAGGTGCATTGCATTCATATGAATATTATTTACGTACAAACATAAATTATGATTTTTGTACACATTACAAAGATTATTTATATACTCAATTGACATATTTAGGGGTATAAAACTTTTAAAATGGTTATAACGCAAATTTTGAATTCTTATGTCTTAAATTTTGGTTGATGGATTACAATTATTAATTTTAAATTTATTTGTTAAAATTGGGAGATTTATAAATTTATGTGTATTTTTGGACTAGGAAAAATGCCTGGTGGCAAGACAAATTGACAAATGGTAGTAGAAATAAGTAACATATGATAGTAGAAATAAATGACACGTGGCATTAGGATTTATTAACAAGTGGCATAGAAAATTGGCTGAAAATGGTTTAGAGATTGAGAGACGAATGGAGGAGTTATTAAGAGACAAGTGGAACCACAAGAAGATGACATGTGGCAAGAGAATAGTGTCACAACGCTTGCCACCCAGCACTCACGACATAAACCTATATGAAAGACCATCTTTCTTTTGTCTTTCATTCTACTCTTGCTATATGCTTTCTTCATTTTCTTCTTCTTCCTTCTCTCCATCTGACGACACTCTCACCCTCACCGCGTTGAGTTTTTGCTATCATCCTTCATCTTGCCACTCCAAGATCTTTTTTATCGTCTTCTTCTTGATGAAAGCTTAACCTTTTCCTTCTTAAAATGGTGATGATCGTGTAATTGGAGGAGCTACATTTAGTTGGAGATTTAAAGAAGCTTTGAAGTTAAACAAGTAAGTTAAATATATTGTTCTTTATAGTTTGATTAATAGAAACTTATATGGTGATTCTTTTGAGATAGATTGATGGTGATAATGGAGTTGAAAGTGAGTTGAAATGTTGATGATGAAATGTATAGGTTCATGTTTTGTTTTTGTATAAACGATCAATATAGTTTATGAGCTATAGAATGGATGTTTTTAAGTTGAAATGGAGGTAAAAATAAATGAGGAAATGAAGTCTAAATGATGAACTATGAACTAGATATGTTTGATATATAATGTAAGTGTTAAAATTTGGTAAAATTTGAAGAGAAAGGGTGAAGAAATTTTAGATTACATAAACCACGATTGTGGGAATGCCTCCAAGATTCTTGAAAAGGAAATGGCTGGAAATTTTTGGATGGCTTAACTGATTGGTGTGATTTGCATCATGTTTTAGGGTTTAAATTGTTATGTATTAAGTGTTAAATTGAGTGTTTAGTGCATATTTAGGTTAGAATTATGTTAATTTATGTGTTTAGATGTTTTTATGGTTAGTATAAGTCTTTGAGCTTAAATGATATATTTTTGAGATACTTTTATGTGTTTGTTCGTGTTTCAGGGCCAACATCAAAGAACAAAGGAGTGTTTTAGAGACTTTCAGGCTGAAACCACGACCTACGATTTTGGCACAATAGGCCACGATCATGATAGAGACTTCTAAACCAGGCCACGACGTGGCCTAAAGGACACAATCGTGATAGAAAGACTTTGTCATCAACCACGATCGTGGCATTTGGGCCATGATCATGACAGAGAGGTTAGATGTTAGCCACGATCGTGGTAGGCAGGGCCACGATAGTGGCCTGCATCGAATAGATATGCAAATAAGAGAAAAAGACAGGTTTCGAGAGATTTTTCAGACTTTTTTGACCCTAAAAAACCCTAAGACTGCCAAGGTATTGAAAGAACATAAAGAACAGAAAATGGAGCTTTTGCATCAGCCACAATCCCAAACCCTAAAGAGAGTTTTATCGAGAGATTGGAAAAGATCGAAGGAAGAGAGACATGGAGAAGAAGCCACATGAAGTACTTCCCAGGACTTGAGGATTCCTTCGTTGCAGCATCTGCCATTCCATCCCAATCATATTTTCTGATTTATTTTCAATTTTATTGATGCATAGAATTGAGATAGTTATTTAGAATAGGATTTGTTTAATGTTGAGTGGTGTCTTTACTGACCTTTGGGAATTTTGTCCTTGATATTAATGAAATTTGATTTGTTACAATTTTATTGAATTATTTTTGATTCAGTTTCTACTCATAATAATTCGGTAATAAACTGTGAGGTGAACTAAGTAAAAATCATTAAATTACAGTAACGAGAGTTAGGTAGTTTAATAGACTAAGAATTGAATCAATTATGTAATGAGAGATCATGCATAGGTTTTCAGTAGGTTATTGGACAAGTTTAGAACTAATTTAGGTTTTGGTAAAATTGTGAATTGAGACGTTGCAATTCCATAATCTAATTAGGGTTAAAGATTAAAACTCAAAAGAGAGTAATCTACCCTAAAATTTTCTAAACTTGGTAATTCATTAATTTCATAATTAATTAAATTTCCATTAAGGTCGAATTGATACCCCCTTTCTCTTAATTGGTAGTTCATAGGTTGATTCTTGATTGGGTTGTGCATTTATATTTTTTGAATTTGATTATTAAAATTGATTGATTGATTGAATAATTTTTCGCCTTAGTTTGTTTATTTGAATTGTTATGAATTGAGTTCAATCTTAGATTTTAGGATTAGATTAGTCCTTTTCGTGGGATTGAAACCTTAGATACTACGCAAACGACCTATACACTTGTAGTATTATCAAAGTTAAAAATATTAAAACTTATTATATTGAAACTTGCAATTAAATTTTTGGCACCGTTACTGAGGAGGTGATAGTTTAGTTATATAATTTAAGGTGATAGTTAGTTTAGTTTTTAATTTTTGTTTTTGTTTTTTCATTTTATTTTACAGATCATGCTTTTGCAAGAACATAAGAGTCACGAAAGGTTTGAGTCATGCAACAAAAATGTTCGACGTAGATATCAATCAACTATAATGAACCCTTAGGAAAGCTCGACGAGAAGAAGAAGAAGAGATCGAAAAATCAACAATGGTTGAGGAGTTTTAGCAGAACATAAACCATGGAGTGAACTAAGGCCAACAATAGAGGACCCTCATGGACTTTGTAAGACCAGGGTTCAACGTGACGAACCAAGGAGTGGCTAGGCCTCCTCTTCAAACGACCTTGTTTGAAAATAAACCAGTACTCTTTAAATATTCTTTAGCAGAATATGCAATTTTATGGATTAGCAAATGAGGACCCTAATGCATACATAGTGAATTTCCTTGAAATCTGTGATATATCTAGTATCATCAGATGTCGAAAGATGTGGTGAGAATTTGGCTATTTCCATTTATACTTAGAGAAAAAATGAAGGGTTGGTATCATTCCCTTAGCCTAGCCAACGTCATGATGTGGGATCAATTGGTTCGTGCTTTCTTAGATAAGCATTTCCCATTGACGAATGCCACCAAGATTATCAAGGAAATCACAAATTTCCAATATGGTGATAAGGAATCAATCTATGAAGTATGGGAGAGATATAAGGATTTACAAAGGAAGTGCCCACACCACAACATACCTAAGTAATTCCTTTTGCAAACTTTCTACAATGGAATCAATCCACTGACGAGAGGCACAATGGACACAGCTTCAGGAGGATCACTAATGAGTAAAACAGTGGATGAAGCGAAGGAGTTGACTGAGGAGATGGCAAGCAACAACTATTTGTGGACTAATGAGTAGGGGAGGCAACCTATTACTTTCAGGGAGCAAAAAGGAATTGTCACAATCGATCAGATGATTTAGATGCAAGCAGAGATCGATAATTTAATGAGACAAATCAATAGTATGAAGGCATCGTCTTCAGCTTTGGTAAAGTTCATACAACTAAAGTGTGAGCTCTATGGACATTTAGACCATGACACTGTGGATTGTTACTTGATGAAGGAAGATAATTCAGAGCAAGAAAATTATATGGGGTGTAATATAGATGAGGAGGGGACAATAATCCCTACTTCAACACTTACAACCCCAGGGGGAAGAACCCCCCTAACTTCTCCTGGACAAACAACTTGGGAGGACAGTTCAAGTCATAAGGACAATCGGGCTTTTAGTAAGATAAAGCAAGCTAGATGGAACCGAAGTTGGACAAGATTTTGGATAAGATTAGAGGCATGGCGGATCCACGTAGGAGGCTTGAAAGCAAATTTAAGCAAGTAACGAAGAACCATGCCTTGTCAATACATAATCTAGAACTCCAAGTTGGCCAATCAGTAGAGGCGATGTCTACTTGGAATGCAAAAAGCATTCCAAGCAACACCAAGTATAATCAGAAAGAATGGATTATGGATATCAGTAAAAACCCAAAAGGAGGAACCTGAGAAGTTGAAGGAAGAAGATGATGAAGGAGAAGGTGAAGTAATTAAAAAAGACCTTCCAAGTGACCCCAGGATCAAAACTCTTAAGGTAACTCAACCTGTACCTCCATACCATATTTTTGCTCAGCAGGAGTTCTTTGCAAAAAGGATAGAGAGGAATTAAAAGAGATTGCGCAAAACAAGATCAAAGCAGTGACAAATCAACTATAGACAAAGCTTACATTAAATGAATCCATTAAGACGAAGGTTAAGGAGTGAACATTGGAAGAGAACCCTAATATCGCACAGAAGAAAGAACCCATGGTGCTTTTTCATTCCCTGCAGTATCAATAGAATCATCATAGATAGGGCATTCGTGGATTTGGGAGTCAGTATAAACACGATGCCCTACATCTTTAGACTGAAGTTGAGGTTAAGAGAGTTAGTACCCATCAAGTTTTTGGTAAAGATGACTGACATAACAATACATCAACCGAAGGTGATTATAAAGGATGTGCAAGTAAAAGTTAATAATGATACCTTACCATAGACTTTTATAATTTGGACATTGGAGAAGATGTGGAAACACTGATAGTTTTGGGATAACCGTTCTTCGCCACTACGCATTTGATCATTGTCGTTAATGGGGGAGAAATAACTCTTAAGGTAGGAAAAGAGCAAATCACCTTCCAATTGTCTAAGAAAGACTACGGATCTCCTTCACCTCCAGTAGATATCAAGGAACCTGAACCTTAAGGAGAATGGGAGATATCGAGGACCTTAAGAATGCATTCAGGAAGAAGCACTTACTAAGAAGAAGGCAAGGAAAAGAAAATCGTAAGGAAGGTTGGAGCTATAGCAAGGTAGCTAAAGTTCAAACTTTAAGATTAATGATTACACTACCATTGTGACTTGTATTCGAACCACCGTGAGCTTAAAAGAACATAGAGCTAGTAACATTAAAAGAAGCACTACATAAAAGGCAACCCATGGAAAATTATTACCTTTGATTTTTTTAGAACATTTGAATTCTGTAGGTAGGATTATTTTTTAGAATAAAATTAAAAAGGAATAGGATTTTGGAAAAAAGTGGATGATTTCTCAAGCAAGTAAAAGAGAGGTGAAAAGGGAGAAAAAAGAAGTAAGAAGTGAAATTGAAAATATTGGGAAAGAATAAAAGAAGAAAAATCAAGAAGTGGTGGAAAGTTATGGGCCACGATCATGACCTGCGACTGGGAAGGAAAGGCCAGATGCATTTTTAAAAGAAATTTTTACCATTTTACCCTTTAACCACCTATATATTCTGTGCTAACTTAACTTTTCCATTCATTTTCAGTTTCACTTTATCTCTCTAGACTTCAAGCCTACAAAATCTCTCACTTCTCTCTATAAATTTTCTTCCAAATTGGACTCAATTCCTAAGAAATATGTCGCGCATTAAGCAATCCACCAAAAGGTAGCAATCGGGAAGAAATCAAGTTACGGGATGTGAGAGAATAAATGGAGTAGAAACTTTGGCTTGCCCTTCTTGATCTACACAAAGGAAGAAGGTACTCATTTCTAATCTTTGAATGCTAGACAAATAGTAGTTACAAAATATTTTGATTTTGAAACACTCGATAGGTTAAAGCTGTGCGAGAGAGTAGAAAATTTTGCTAAGAGAATCCGATGGGCCCAATTTATATGGTTCCAATTTCCTATCTATCAGGAGCTCATTTTGAAAATTTTCTCTTCACTGACTCATGACCATAGGAACCCTAAGGAATTTTGGTTTAGGTTGAGAGGAAGAGCTTATAAACTGAATTTAGAAATCATGTTCGATATGTGTGGATTCCCTAAATCCTTCGTCATCGATCAACATGATGGTTTTTCTCCCTTTCATTATTGGAATGAACTCATTAGAATAGATCAATTTCATGCCAAGAATGCTAATAACAATATAATAATGTTCGACAAGCTCTTGTTGCTGCATAAATTCATGTGTCAATTGGTTTTCGATAAAACCTAAACCAACAAGTGTTCCACAAAGGAGCTCTTCATGTTGTGGTGCATGGGCCACAACATTCCAGTGTGCACATCCACACATTTCCTAAATGCTATTGTTGCCACTCCATATAAGAGGATTAATAATCTAGGTATGGGGTACCTAGTTTTTGAGGTAACTTAATGTGTTTGTTAGCTTTTCAGGGCCAATATCGAAGACCGAAGGAGTTTTGGAGACTTTCGAGCCAAAACCAAGGCTCACAATTATGACATAATTGTGATAGAGACTTGTGAACCAGAACACGATACGATCGTGATAGAGACTTTTGAACCAAATTATGAATGTGGCCTTTGGGCCACGATCATGATAGAGAGGTTAGATGCTGGCCACAATCGTGGCAAGTAAGGCCATGATTGTGGCCAGCATCAGGCAAACAAGAAAATAAGAGAGAAAGTCAGGTTTCGAGGGATTTATTAAGAATAAAAGATGGAGCTCTTGCTGCAACCTCAATCCTGAACCCTAGAGAGAGCTTTATTGAAATATTGAGAAAGGATTGAAGGAAGATAGAAATTGAGAAGAAGTTATGCAACGTACATCCCAAAACAAGAGGTTTCCTGCTATTGTTCCCTCCACCATTCCATTCCAATTTTATTTTTTGATTTATTTTCAATTTTATTGATGTATAGAATTGAGATAGTTATTGAGAATAGGATTTGTTAAATGTTGGGTTATGTCTATACTAACCTTCGAGAATTTTGTCCTTGATATTAATGACATTTTATTTATTGCATTTTTATTGAATTATTTGTGATTCATTTTATGCTCATAATAATTCAATAATAAACTGAGAGGGTGAACCGAGTGAAAATCATTAAATTGCACTAACAAAAGTTAGATAGTTTAATATATTAAGAATTGAATCAATTGTGTAACGAGAGATCATGCATAGGTTTTCAGTAGGTTATTGGACAAGTTCAGAACTAATTTAGGTTTTAGGTAAATTATGAATCGAGAGGATGAAATTCCATAATCTAAGTAGGGTTTATTAATTAGGGTTAAAAATTATAACTTGAGAGATAATAATCACCGTCTAGATCCAAAAATTCCTTAATTTCATAATCAATTAAGTTTCCATTAAGGTCAAATTAAAACCACCTTTCTCTCAATTGGTAGTTCCCAGGATGATTCTTGATTGGGTTGTGCAAATTGCTATCTTCTTTATATTTTTTGAATTTGAATATTGAAATTGATTGATTAATTGAATAATTTTTTGCCTTTTGTTTATCTGAATTGTTGCAAACTGAGTTCCGCCTTAGATTTTAGGATTATATTAGTCCTCCTCAAGGGATCGACACCTTAGGTAGTACGTAAATGACCAGTATGCTTGTGGTATTATCCAGGTTAAAAATATTAAAACTTATCATATCGAAACCTGCGATCATTAACCCATAATCTTGGGAAAGGCCTTAGATGCGAGATGTTATCTTTATATGATGTTTGAAACAACAAACGATAAACTACTTTAGTTTGATACATTTAGACTTGATTGAGGCTTGAACTGAACCTGGTTTGAAGCTTGAATAATTGGTTAAATTGTTTGATATGTTTAGGTTGTTAATTAAGGTTATACCTAAAAACATATTACGGATATCAACGAGTTTAAAATCTGGAAATTTATGAATGATATAAGAATGAAGGTGTTCTTATGATTGTAAATGTGATCCAAAGGATATGAGAAAGGTGTATTAGGTATAAATGAATGAAAATTTGGATATTGGGTGATTATAAAATGCTACAAAGGGATTAGTGAATGTTTGATTAATGATATTAGAATAATAAAGTTACTTTGGGGTGTAAACCTAAGTGCAAGCTAGACATATACAAATTATAGTGGTTTGAATGATCAAGACTTATGGTTAAGGACATATACCCGGGAAAATCATTGAGCATGCATTAAACATAATATATATACAGATGTGTATGATTGAACACTTATGCGAATGATCAAATTAGTAATGTGTTTAAAAATGTGTATTACATGATTTAGATGCTCAAGTTGAATGTCAACATCAAGACATTGATGGTTCGTCGAGGTAATAACTAATCTAGAGCTTACTGTGAGTCAACCAAGGTGTTACTCACTATAATTGATTGTATCTACTTAAATTTCAATTATTCAGAACAGTGATGGTCTGAGGAGTTTGATAGTTGAGATTATACTGGAAGTGCTTCATAATTGAATATGAATTTGAAAGAATTATGTGTAGTCAACAAAATGTTGAATGCCCAATTTAGATCTGATGAATATGTGAAGATGACTGTGTAATGAATGAAAGTGATTGATTGCATATAATGAGATATGATGCATTTTCATAACAATGATATGCAGGATCAAATAAAGGATTTGTGACCAGAGTGACCAGTGAAAAAGAGCTTAAAGCTCAGAAATGCTCATAAAGAGTCATAGTCTTAGTATATAAATGAACCTAGTATCAACAATGGATACGAGACAGTTATTAATGAGCCCGATATCTATAGCAAATACGGGACAATGGAAAATATGCTTAGCTGTAATAAAGTAACAATAAAAAGTGAGTCACATGTGGATTTTCATTTTTACACATGCACATATGATGTGAAAGATTACATGAATTTACTAAATTATGATGTTATGAATGATTGAATTATGATGAAATGTGACGTGATATGCAATATTTGATGATATGATCTGTCTGTGAATTGAAATGTGAATTTTCATTATGTTTTGATATGAGTGAGCACATCAAGGATGGTTCACTCACTGAGTTCGCAAAATTCATCAAAATTGGAAATGTTGATTTCAAGTACGAGGGAGAGATAGTTCTAAGACAAACTAGTAAAAGTATGGTATTATTGATTTTGGAAGTTAGGAATGGCTCAAAGATCGGTCATCTGATATTGAGGAGTTTAGATAAAGTACTTTTATATAGCGTTCTCATTTCATGTAGAACATGTTGTAAAGAGTGGTAAACTCTAATATATTTTTGATACTATATATATGGATTATGTAGCGAAATACTACAACATAAATTATGTTTTATAAATGGAAGTGAGGAGTTGATCTTTTAAATATTTGTGTTATATGTACGATGCCATATTAAGTGAATGTGATTGCTTTAACATGCCGCTTTCATAGGGTATGTTCTCGAATGTCCTCTGGATGTTCGGGCATGTGCCCTATGGTTGTGGGGTGTTACATTCCATGATTGTTGCCATGAGGTTTGCCTCGAGCTTCCTCTGATTCTGCTCTCTTCTTTTATGTTTTCCCTAAAATACTAGCAAACACAACAATGCACCTCAAACACATAAAATTGAAACTCACTCATGTTCTCTAACCCTTAAAAGACACAAAACACAAATATTTAATTAAATAACAAAATTCTAACCTAAACATGCACTGAGCATTAAATTTAATAACTAAACACATACTAAACTACCCGCTAAAACATTATGCAATCTACTACTATCATTTCTCACATTTCAAAAACTTATGTGAACGAATGGTACCTTATGAGGATACATTAATTAAAGTATTTGAACTTAGTTAAGGAGATAGAATAGTGTTTTCTTTGTCCTGTTAATATTTAGATTTCTTAAGAAATATTATCTGTTTAAAATTATCCAGAGACTTGAAAATTTGTAAGTTTTATGGTATTAATGATGATGGTGTTCATATGATTGTAAATGTGATCCAAAGGATATGAGAAAGGTGTATTAGTTATAAATGAATGAAAATTTGGATATTGTGTGATAATAAAATGCTACAAAGGGATTAGTGAATGTTTGATTGACGATATTAGAATAATCAAGTTACTTTTTGGTGTAAACCTAAGTGCAAGTTAGACATATACAAATTATAGTGGTTTGAAGGATCAAGACTTATGATTAAGGAAAAATACCCGGGAAAATCATTGAGCATGCATTAAACATAATATATATACATATGTGTATGATTGAATACTTATGTGAATTATCAAATTAGTAATGTGTTTTAAAATGTGTATTACATGATTTAAATGGTCAAGTTGAACATTAGCATCTAGACATTGATGGTTCATCGAGGTAATAACTAGTCTAGAGCTTACTATGAGTTAACCAAGATGTTACTCACTATAATTGATTGTATCTGCTTAAATTTCAATTATTCAGAACAGTGATGGTCTGAGGAGTTTGGTAATTGAAAATGTTTTTGAAATGCTTCATAATTGAATATGAATTTGCAATAAATAGGTGTAGTCAACAAAATGTTGAATGCACGATTTAGATCTGATGAATATGTGAAAGTGACTGTGTAATGAATGAAAGTGATTGATTGCATATAATGAGATATGATGCATTTCATAACATTGTTATGTAAGATCAAATAAAAGAGTTGTGACTAGAGTGACCAATGAAAAAGAGCTTAAACCTCATAAATGCGCATAAAGAGTCATAGTCTCAGTATATAAATGAACCTAGTATCAACAATGGATACGAGACAATTATTAACGAGCCCAGTATCCATAACAGATATGGGACAGTGGAAAATACGCTCAATTGTAATAAAGTAACAATAAAAAGTGAGTCACATGTGCATTTTCATTTTTACACATACACATATGAAGTGAAAGATTACATGAATTTATTGAATTATGATGTTATGAATGATTGAGAAAATGATCAAATTATGATGAAATGTGACGTGATATGTAATATTTGATGATATGATCTATCTGTGAATTGAAATGTGGATTTTCTTTATTTTTTGATATGAGTGAGCGCATCGAGGATGGTTCACTCGCTGAGTTCGCAAAATTCATCAAAATTGGAAATGTTGATTTCAAGTACGAGGGAGACACAGTTTTACAACAGTCTAGTAGAAGTATAGTACCATTGATTTTGGAAGTCAGGAATGGCTTAAAGGTCATTCAACTGATATTGAAGAGTTTAGATAAAGTACTTTTATATAGCATTCTCATTTCATATAGAACATGTTGTAAACAGTGGTAAACTATAATATATTTTTGATACTATATATATGGATTATGTAGCAAAATGCTACAATGTAAATTATGTTTTATAAATGGAAATGAGGAGTTGATCTTTTAAATATTTGTGTTATATGTATGATGCCCTATTAAGTGAATGTGATTGTTCTGACATACTGCTTTCATAGGGTATGTTCTTGAATGTCCTCCGAATGTTCGGGCATGTGCCCTATCGTCAATGTCATAGGTAACACTAAAGGAATCATTTAGGAACTACAACTCCTCTATTAAAGACCCCTAGGGTTTTTGATAGTTTCAATAGTTCTTAACATTGAAGGAGGGTTTAAAGCAAAATTAAGGAGCTCTTAATAGTTTCTCACCAAACTTTTCTTTTTGTTATTTCCTTTATAGTTAGATTTATTGATTAATGTTTAGTTTCTGTTCTGTTTAACAACTAGAAACCTTTGTTAGGGTTAGTGATATCGATTTTAACCATATTTCCATAATTAATTCACAATATGATTATTTTGTTATTAAATTTATTCTTTTTATTTTTAATTAGTTTATTCTTTGGAATCATATATACAATATTAAGGGTTTCATGAATAACCAAGAAGTGGATTATGATATGTGCATTAAGCGAATAAACAATTTAGCTTTAGAGATTGAAAGTGTTCCATACTTAAATGAATTTAAATAAGTTAAATTGCATATTAAGAGTTAGTAATTGAATAATT
>JAOSBO010000006.1:18772081-18788074 GCA_027563915.1 Erythroxylum rotundifolium | reverse complement strand
AGAGATTGAAAGTGTTCCATACTTAAATGAATTTAAATAAGTTAAATTGCATATTAAGAGTTAGTAATTGAATAATTAAATATACTTGTGTACTTCAAAAGAAAACATAGATCCTTTAGTTCAATTACTATTGCAATCTAGATAATTAATCATGTATAAAAATTGGAATTTTATATAGGTAAACTCTGAATCCCTAACATTTAATACTTCAATTTTTCCTTCAATAGTTTATTTGCATCATTTTTTGTTATTTTAATGATTTCATTATCTTTAGTCAACATCTAATTTATTTAGTTTATTTTTAACCAAAATTAGTAAAATAGTGATATAGTTTATGTGGGATTGATATTCTGGATTTATTATAGTCTTAATTACTTACTATAATTGACTCAATATGCTAGCAGATTCAATAGACCAATATATGACTAGCTTAGCTTTTAAAGGAGCATGTTGTGGAATGATTTCAAGAATATTCGTGCCAATAAGTAAAATCCTTATTTATTTTTGAGCAATTTTAACCGAATTATAAGCTCACGTAGGAAAGAGATTGAATAGTACACAAATTATTGATTAGATCATTTTTTGTACCTCTCAATTAAAGGTCACAAACTTAACATTTTGGGGTCACTTCTTCACCTAAAACCACAAGTAGAATGGAGATTAGCTCATAAGAAAGAAATTAGAAAATTTTATGGTAAACTTTGATTTTCTAGGTAGCTTCCCATCAAGTTGAGCTCATTTTAGAAATTCCTTACGTTTAGAATACTCCTTCATACAAGTTCTTGATATTTAAATTTAAATATTACTTTATTAATGCCAATGGATTTGAAGAGTCTATTATGAAAGGTCTGTTAGTACATATTGAAGGCCACAAAGCTTAGCAAAGCTGCTATACTTGACATATTTAACTTCTTAATTATTAAAGAAGCTTAGTGTAATCATTCAACAAATGGGGTGATCATTTCATAAACTGCATGCATTACAATATTAGGAAGAGATTGATTAGAGGTGAATAGCCTACTAGGATGGTGATATAATATTAAGAAGACATTGATTAGAGGTTAATAGCCTACTAGAATGACCATTTCATAAATTCCATTTATTACTCATTAATGAATCTTATCAGTTCTATATAGTTCAATTTGATGAATTGTAATAGTTTTCCCTCTCTTTCAGTAATAACTATATGGTTTTATTTTATTCTTACAGGTGCTGTTCTATTGATTGGTTGGAGTGAAGTCAATTTCTTTCTGGTTGGATTATGTTGGTTACTATTATGGACTTGTTATAGCTCATGTACTGGGCATTTTTTGTTTTAGCTACTTGTGCTACTTCATGCATATTTATACCTATGCTCAATTTAAAACCTAATAAAAAACTAGCTAATTGTACATAGGCTAGATTATAGGCCATGTTCTGTGTTAAAAAGTGTCGATAATTTTCTGACCTTATCTGCCTTCTTTGTAGTTTGTGGTTGTCTGTCTATCAAGGTAAGTCATTCAACTAAGTAATGTCTATAATGTGATTGGTTCTGTGTCGTTCTTTAAAAATTTTCCTCTAACAATGATTGATGAGTTTTTAAGCTAGGTTTAATATTCTAAGTATTTATGTTTGGCATTTTTTAAGTTTATAGGTAAAGACTTGAACTGCAATGTGATTAATTCAAAGTTAGTATTAGCTTAAGAAATTGATGTATTTGACATGACAATTCTTTGCATAATAAAACCTTAGGATGATATATAAGTTGGAAACCCATGATGCAACTCCCATGAGGCTTATCGATGAAAAAATCCATGAGCCTAAGAGTCACAATGAGAACTTACTTTCTCGATTCATATGGTGTAACAATGTCACGTAACATAGTGCTTGTTTAAAATCAAACTTTGGAAATGAACTTATAGGTGATTCATTCAAACTTAGTATTAATATAAGAAATCCACATACAATAGTGCTTTTTCAAGCTCATTTAAGGTTTTTAGACTGAATAAATCCTTATATGACTTGAAACAAGGTACTTGTTAGTAATACATGAAGCTATCGAATTCTATGTTTTCTCAACAATTCACATGGGCATCTTCATACAACTTTCAACATTAAAGATTTGAGGCTATTAAAAATTTTTCTTCTCTTGGAGATTGTTCGATCTAGATTTGAAATTAATATATGTAAGTAAAAAATGTGTTTTTAATCTTTTTGAGGAAACTGAATTTATTTATTGTAAACTAAAATCCACTATTTTTATTTTAATATAAAGTTAGAAATATAATGCTTAAGTGCTTTCTTTTACTTCTTAATGTCACTTCTTACAGGATATTGATTGAAAAATTGCTTTATTTGACTCATACTAACATATATTGTCCATCAATTACCTCAATATATCGATAAGCCAAGTACAACTCATTTGTACACTGCTTATAGGGTATTAAGATATATTAAAGATAATAAAGATCAAATCCTTATCTTTCCTTCTAATTCTTTTATGAAGTTGTAAGGTTCTTCTCACTTAAAATATGGTGATGGGAGTCTTAGCATTCTGAAAATGTAGATGAGAATTAGATATATCTTAATGCAATGGGTGGTAAGGACTGTTGTGGAAAGATCTTCACCTTAGGTTCATTTATAGACACATGTTATTCGCAATACTCCATATCCACTACAGTTGGTTCTAGTATTCAGTCCATATTAAATGAGTGACTTGTTCAGCTTGAGAGCACAGTAGAGAGGTTGGTAACTCAGTTGCAACAGTCAATGGAGTACATGGCCCAACTCCGTAATGAGATGGATGAGTTGAGGGTAAGGGCAACACCTAATCGCAGCAGTCAAAGCATCCGCTCTCACCAACTGCATAACTTAGATGGATAAGTGAATATAGATATTTTGCTACTCTTAAGTGATTTTGCATGAATTCTTTATATTATCAATCAACTTATTTTTTAGAGAAATTAAATGTAAAAAAATCTAAAGATTGTAAATAGAAAAATTAGGAAGGTAGTAAGAAATGGGGGTTGAAATTATCATATGTAAATTTTCCGACGGTAATTTACTGATGGACTATTAATTCTGTAGGTAATCTACTAACGAAATGATATATTTAGTAGATAAATTGCCAATGAAATGACATTCTCCCTATATAAATTTAGAGACAGTATTGTTTGTCCGTAAGTAAAAGTTACCAAACAGAATATTGAAATTATGTTGGTAAATTTACCGACAAACAAAAAACTTACTATCATTAAATATTTTGATGGAGTTAGAACATTTTGTCAGTAGATTGTTCCATCAGTAAATTTCCTAAGAGAATTACAAAATTCTTTCTCTAAATTTACCTACAGAATTTAGATATTTTATCACTAACTTTGCGACATATTCGAAATATCTGTCGCTTAATTTAACTTACGGTCACTTCTCCGACAACTCTTTCTATCGATAATTTCCATTTCCAAATTTCTTTTTTGATGGAAAATAATTATTTTCTATCTTTAATTTCCAATACTAAAACCAATTTTTCTTGTAGTGATAGAAGCTTATAATCTAATGTAATTCCTAGAAACCATATGTAATGTATGCTAATGTTAAATAATTTAATTAAGTTGTTTATAGGCATTAGTAAGGTGAGAATCTTCTTTTGTAATAAAGTATTTTTTATCATTCTTATTGTGATGTTAGTTATAATATAAGGTGAATTATGGATAGCCATGGAGATTAACAAATTCCTTTCTTTTAGTGTATATTAGATAAGAAAAACACGTTTTGTTAAAATTAAGTGAACTAATTGAAGCTTTTTAACTTATCAAATTAATGCTAAATTTATAATTTAACTAATTATCAGTCAAATTCAGTATATGATACCATATTACATTAATAAAGGGGACTTGAAGAAAACGTGGTTTTGACATTCATCTCTAAGGATATAAAGAGGACATGACTTGCCCATATTGCAAGGCATCAAGTCCTTCATTTTTAGTTTTGCCAAGATAGTCGATCATATATTAATACTAACTTTCAGAATGTTATGTTTAGATCACATAAGATTAACTAAGTGGATTTTGGTTCCTTTTAGTCTAATTTCCAATATGAGTTTTTATTCAAAATATGGAAAGAATGAAGTTCCAAACATATCATGGTATCAAGTTCTAATTATTATATGGAAATGGGGAGTAGATAATTTGATATGTTTGAATGATCTTAAAGATAACTCCATCTAGGTAAACACATTTTAAAGATTACTTTAATATTCAAAGGCTAGTGATTACTGATTCACAGTCTAGTAGGATGGTAATTAATTAGTATACCTAAGGGATTCTTAACTTCTTAAAGATAGTTTTTGCTAAGAAATCGAGATGGGCTCAAATATCAACCATAGTGGAATAATTACAAAACTTTTTTGTATTTTGATTTTTTGAAAACAACGAACATTTTAATTATATAAAATGATTAACATATAAAACATCACCAAGCATGAATCTTAATTAATATGTTATTTTGAAACTTGATCGTATTCTTGTCATGTCCCTCGAACCATTTCTAAAACTGATCCATCTCAACCACTATAGTCACACAAATATCCAACCTATAATGGTATCTATAGAATAGGTTGAGATAACTTTGTAACGCTTACAAAGATGGTTAAGGAAAAAAATGCTAGCTCCGTTATAAGTTTTGGACATTTTAGTAATTTAATTGGAATTAATTCTAATTTCAATTAAAATTTAATTAGAATTACAAATAATTTTAATTGAATATCAATTATGCCCAAATAAGATCTAATATCTCATTTTTATCCTTATTTATTAAATATCTCATATTTATCATAAAGTTTATCAAACTTTACAATTAAGTCCAATTTGATTAAATTATTTTTGCTCTCTTCAACATATTTTTTATGTGGGACTTATTAAGTTTCCAAATATGTTGGCAATAATTATAAATTATAATTCTATTTCAAAATTATAATTAGGTTAATTAACACTTGTTTTAATTTATCTTTAATTCTTCAATTAAACAATTTATAATCATAGATCAAGATTGGCACCTAGCAATATATCATAACCATCCAAATATTTAGGACTATCAAATTGGTTTTAACTAACCTTTTTATATAGTATTTTTCTATATCATTTAATACTTTCATCATACAATGTTCTCAATTAGACACAAAGTATGGAATTAATGTCTACTCTATTTTGAGTCCAATCATATTAGCTCTCCACTATTAGATATTGATTCTAAAAATAACAATTGTAAACTATTTACAAAACATCATTATATACCTTTACCAAAGATTTCCCAAATAAATACTAATTGAGAACAACAAAACGTTCTCCCTAATTACTTTAGGATAATAAATTTTATCTTGATGACTTAATTACCTCCATATAGTTCATACTATATCTAATTACTACTGACTAAACGACCTATGATTAGAATAGGTAATAAGTACTAACAAAATATAGCAATCTCTATACAAGATAACTTTAAAGACCTTAAGTCAAAGGATCCCTTATGTAATCGTCACAATGAGAATTTTCATAGACATACAAATAATGTTCTAAATGGATTTCTCATATCAGGTTAGTTAAGTGAATTTGTTCTCTAACAAGAACCCACATGTTTGTTTAAGAAAAAAAAACATGTTCTAGCCTTTTCAGATTCTATTAATGTCCACTCTTAATATAACAATAACTAGGAACAATTTAAGGATAATAATAAATATCATATGAATCTCGTAATTATAATATAATCATAATTTCATTTGCAATGTATAATTATCCCATGGACTTTATCATAAATATCTAAACATCTACAAGATAACTAATGTCTTTAAATATTTTATTTTTCAATAAACTACAACCAGTTGATTGATTGTAGGGCATAAACTAATAGTTTTTAGTAAACATAGTTTTTGCTTGAGGATTTCTTCTATACCTAGCAATCATTTACGCAAGTCTTGATGTTCCATATCACTTTTCACTATATGAGAGTGAATCTATTTAACCAAAAGAGACCCCTTATAATTAAATAACATTCAAATGTTTTCTAGGAACAAGAATTTATTATATGTTTTTAATGGACTAAATCTTTTAAAATAGGTACATAAACATCATTTTAATCAATACTGCACATTGTACGAGTGTATGAACTGTCTTTTAAAGGAAGTTTATAATTTTTTTTGCTCAATTAATTTTATGTCTTTAGAAAGTAAAAGGAAATGAGATAATTAGTAGATATGAATTTTACTTGAGATAGACTTGATAAGTTGTATTATGAAAACATAAAAAAAATGTCTTAATAATTTGATTTGAGATCTAAACCAACCATAAATTTTTGAACTATAAAGAGAACCACCAACCACCCTGTAAAATAAAGAGTCTCACTTAAAGGACCTAACCTAGAGCTGAGAATAAGATCAAAAGCATAACTTCTCACTGAAGCATAAAAGTGGTCAGGTCAAATCAATTTTCTACAAAGGATAAAATTGAAAGCTTGAAGTAATTGGCAAACTAAGGTACTTAAAAGAAAGTGGTCATAAGTAGAAGCCATTTAATATTTGGAGTTGATAAATGATACCAATTAAAATTGTAGAAACAC
The DNA here is from genome assembly GCA_027563915.1 of Erythroxylum rotundifolium. Taxonomy (NCBI): domain Eukaryota; kingdom Viridiplantae; phylum Streptophyta; class Magnoliopsida; order Malpighiales; family Erythroxylaceae; genus Erythroxylum; species Erythroxylum rotundifolium. The sequence goes on along the minus strand of JAOSBO010000006.1, from coordinate 18,781,486 downwards.
TGAGGGTAGTTTTACCATTACTAATTACGAAACCTAACATTTTTTAAAGAGTTGGAGTGATTGATTAAATAAGTGTAGATGAATTTGACAAAGCAATAGTGAATCATTAACATATAAATGTTGCACCAATTTTGAAGTTGAAAAATCGAAATGGTATTTACAGGAGTTTGGTTATATAAAGGAGTTTCTATACATGATAAGAAATGGATAACATCCATTAATATTAGTCATTAATAACAAACAAGAGGGAGGTTGAATTGGATATTGATAATTTGAACAAAATATTTGCTAACTTAGTGTATTAATAAGTAGAATTTATAAAACACAAAAATATGGTAAAAATAATAAGTTTCAGTAACATGCTTAAATAATAATGTAAGAAGGGTAACAAAACAGGAGCACAAACTAATTTTTAGTGGTTTGGTAAATAGTTCTTGCCTATGTCTAGCCTTAAGACTCTTCTCAAAATTTCACTATAACTCTTCTTTCAAATCAAAGAACAACCTTTGTACAATGTTTTCTTGGACAAAGAGAAACCCTTTTACAATCTTCTTTTATGACAAAGTGGAACCTTAATGCCATTTGGAACTTTCCAAATATACTATACAAAATCTTAAAAGAAGCTTATAACTCAAAATTTTCGCTTCATTAATTCGATAATACCAAAAAAGCTCACCATTTAAATATGAGACAATGAAGGCTCAAATACTTGATAAATACTTAGACATATGTGTATAAGACACCTAAGTAACTTTTCATGCAAGAACCATTAAAAAATTTGTACTTATAGGATTTTAGGAGTCCTACTAGTTATTATAGCCAAAAATTAATCCTTATAACAAATAGTTCCAATACATTACTAGATCATTAAGTCATATTAGTTGATAATATTTAATGTACATAATTAACTATTTGTTGTATATTTGTTGACCATTAAGACCAGGTCAACCAATCTGTCTTATGAAGGGACATTGGTCAATTACATTACCATATTGGTTCATTAATGTATCAACAAGCAATTTAGTTACACATTTAACTTATATTAGTCGACTACTAACCTAAATTAGTTAACCAATCCCCTAAAAAATATTATTTGAATAACTTTAAATGCTCAAATTTCTTTTCTTAATGAAATTATAATTAGAAAAACTTTGAAAACATCTTCCAAAGAGTGTTTGAAAGATCAATAAACTTTAAAGCTTTAATAGCAATTGATAAATGAAAAAGCTTATGAAATGAAGCAAGATGGAATATTTACACATAATGAAATTTTAAGATTATCAAAATAATAAAACAAGATTACAATTAACATTATAAAATATAGAATGACCTTGATCTTCTTTTATTCTTGACTTAAACCTCACTTTAAAGGTTGCAAATTTAAACTTTTCGTTATCATGTTTATAAAGTATCTTTTTTACTTACACATGACTAAATATTGTTCTATATAACTTCTCCTCAAGATACCAACATTAGTAGTATTTATATTTTCTCTATTAAAACATCTATTGGAACCTTCCTTGGCTTAATAATTATAATAAGAAATAATTAAAGTGAGGTTAGACACCGTACCTTAATCCTTTTACCCCTCAAATATGGAGAAGTTATTTATTGATCAAAAAAGAAAAGGATGTTCTGGTCATTCATTTAAAAATCTATCCAATAAAGACATATGAAAACCTAAAGGCATATAGAAAGCTAAGCAAATGGTCTCATTCAATTAAGTCAAATGCCTTCTTGATGTCAACTTTAATAATTAATCTCTTGTGTCTTATGTTTTTGCAACCCTCCTTCATCAATTCTTGAGCCAACATTATATTGTCTCACATTTTTCTTCCCTGAAGGAATTTTTTCTTATTAATCTACATGCTAGAATATTAGAAATCTTCTTATATATTAGTTTACATATGATATAAGTCTAAATTCTCAAAAAGTAGAGGGATTAGGTACCTTCATTATACGAGTTTAATTAATTTCCTTCAGTACTTTACCTCTTATGAAAAAGATTTGCATTGCTTTGGTGATGTCTTGTTTAATAATTTATATTTGAAAAAATATGCATGAAACCCATCTAATCCAAGTGCTTTGTTACTCTCAAAGCTCAAAAAAATTTCTTTGACTAATTTATCAATTAAACTGTTGTCAAATTCATTCACAATTAACTAGTTAAGCAAGTTTAACTCAAGTGTTTGATGTTATTTAGAGTGTTAGAGGATACCATAAGCTACCAATATTCTTTTGAAGTAATCAATAGTTAAAACATTGAAAAAGTTATTATATGTGATGGTGTTACCATTCTTGTCTAAGAGATGTGACTTTATTTGTGCTCTTTTCTTTCTTATAAGGAAAGAATAAATTTGAATTGTTATCTCTTTCCTTTAACCACTTAACTATTAATTTTAACGAAATAATGATTCTTCTGCTAAAAAATGTTAAGGTATTTTTGCATCATAATATTCTATGTGGCTCTCTATAAAAATATTATTAAGGTGGCTATCAAAATGGGACTAGATATTTTCAAGTCCCTTTTTAATATTAGGATAATGTTATTCAATATTTTTCATTATTTTTTACAAGCATTTTCAATTCATTTCTAAAAACTTGAAGTTTCTTAGTGGGCATAAAAGGGTGAGCCTTTAATAGTAATTTTCTAACTTTTTGAAGAACTTTATAAAATGGGTGTTTGAATAGGTAATTAAATAGTTAGAAGGTATTAAATATTTAAAACTAGTCTGATCAAAGAAAATAACACAATGAGAATGGTAAAACAAAAGCTATAGTTAAGGAAATTAGTAGTGAAGTTATGAAAGTTTAAAGACAAGATAAAATTCATGAGACTATTATCCATTTCTCTTCTTTTAAGTGTATTTTCTTGTTAATTGTTATACCAAGTAAAAAATCATCCTAAGAACCTAAGATCAAAAGGCTAACTAACTTCTAAGCAGTTAGCGAAATCAACTACGTTATTATCCTATATTTTAAGACTGCCATCAAATTTAGTATGGTGTAAGTAGGCCTTGAAATATCTAGCTACCATCCAAGGATGGTTTTAAGGCTATTAAAGAGATATATGCTATACTTCTCTAAATTTGTTTCCTCCAAGTGAAATTATTTAAAGAATAGACAACATTGAATACGAAAAAAATCACGTGTTGATATGTAAGTGGCACTGATATGCATGAATTGATCAAGGTTACAAATAAATTTGAATTATATAACACAAAAATATTTTTGTTATAATAATAGTTGAGGTTCTTGATACTTGTCCAATTCTTCACTGATATTTTGCAAGTGTAGAAGAGGTTATAAGCCTAACTTTGATTTCCTATAAAGTAATAAGGTTTAGATTGAGGGATTATAGAAAGTGCTTAACACCAAGTTATTTGGAGGGCTTTTTAATCCCTTTGACATTCCATAAGAAGAAGGTCATATGTTTAGAAGTGGATGGGTTTCTTCCTTTAGTCATGCTCATTTTTTGGTCTTTTCTTTTCCTATAACTAGTTGTGATGACTTAAAAAAGGTCCATAAGTTTTATGAGTTATGTTTGAAAAGTATCCCTCTTTATAAAGGCCCTATCTAAACTTCCAAGTTCCAAAATAATAATGTTCTCATCATATGGCGATAATGTATCAATCAAGGAGGTTTTGCAATAGACTCCAATCAAGAATGGTGTTTGAAATATTTGGTTCTTGTAATTTTTTTAGTAAGGTCCAAATAGTAGTTAGCTTAATTGAGAGGGTGATTAGTAAAGTCTAGTTTGACAAGAGTGAAATAATTTAAAGGCTTCCTCTAAGTTCAATATTCTTTTAGTAGCCTTCCAAGTTTTTACAGAGGGATAATATGTTGTATTGTTTTCCAAAGGTAGATGATGCCAACAATAACGATTTATTGGTTCCAAGTCATTTAATTCTTATGATTTGTAAGGTCTTTTTAGGTCAAATTTAATGTAAATTATTCAATTATTTGCAAGGTTTTTATCATCCTATCTAAGTATATAGGTTTTCCTAATATACTAGTAATGATGGTTAGTCAATCGTTATTCTAATACTTAAAGGCATAAAATCAAATTTTACTTATACAAGTTATTTGGTTTGCTCTTTCAAATTGAGTGAGAGTTCTTGATGCCATGATCTTTTGACAAAAACTATATGTCAAGGCTCAAACTCAAGCACCTAGAGAAATATTTCATTTAAGGTGAATCAAAAGGCATATATACTAGTTTGGTAATTCATTTTGTCAATATCATCATGCTTAGTTTGGTAATTCATTTTTTCAATATGATCATGCCTTTTCCAGTTTGAATTAGCTTATTTATTCATAACTTATTTATACAATCTCGGAGAAAGGATTCATAACTTCACCATCTTTTAGTGTATGCTAAATGAATTTCAATGGTCTAATATAGATATGTTCATCTATTATTAAACATAGAGCAAATGGAGAAAAAAGTAGACATTGGAGACATTGGAGATGCAGCAAGAGGAGGTCACACCTCTACCGAAGGAAGAACATAAATAAAGGATAGGAAAAGTAAAGAAACAAAAGAATGAATAAAATCAAACTTCTATAATTCCAATTGAAAAAATTAATTAAAAATAATTCATTTGTATAAAAGCAGGAAAGGTAAAAAGGTCTATCAAGAGATTAGGGAAGCTGAACTGGTAGGAAAATCAAATAAATTAATAAGTTCCTAAAAAAATCACCTACTTAATTTCTAATCAATTAATAAAAGTCAGCACCCAATAAATTGAACAGGATCCTTAAGAAGGAGCAATTTGTTTCTCCTTAAATTGATATTTTTAAAAATAATTAAACAAACGCACATGAATAGTTCAGTCTATCCTTATTAACCCCAAAGACCTATGTGATTGAGTAATGTGAAAAAAAAAAGGTTTGAAAATAAAAAAAAAGGAGAATCTGATGCTATTTCTCAACAACAGGAACAAGCCAGCTGGGCATACCATGAACTATTTGGAAATTATTATGGCCAAGAATCTTAAAAACAGGAGAACGTGAGTGGGTCCCTTTTTTCTTTTCTCACAGGAGAATGGTTTGTTGCTTAGGAAGCAGGCAACCGCCCTCCATGCGTCGGTTAGAATTACAATGTTATCTCACTCTCAATTTTATACCCGTGAATTTGACAGCTCATTCTAGAACGTATCCATCTGGCCTCTATGCTCATATCGTTCGACAACTGTTGCCATTTATGTCCAACCCAAACCGCTGTTTAGTGATTAGTAGTATAATTACATGCCATATAGAGATTGCAAGATAATTTTCCTTCTCATCCACTCAAACTGCCTCTTAATCAGTACGCGTAGACATTAACAGCACACTTCGTAGATTATCAAGGAAAACTAGCCGTATATCGTTCTGATATGTTTATCTATAATTTCTATCTATACATACTTAAAAACGTAAAATATATCTCACAAATTAAGCTAACATATTATCTCTTCCGTGACCAATTTGGCAATCAAATCTTAAGTAAATTATTTAAAAAAATCATAAACTTATCTAAATTTTACAATACTAGTTCGAACTTTAAAAGATGATGCTAAAATACTTGAGCAAAAATAACCCGACTTTAAATTTCCTGTTAGCATCGCTGATTTGGCTCACCAAGTTAGATTCTTATTCTTACCACATTACTTGTTACCACGTGTTAATTTTTTTAACTAATCATTTATTATTTAATTAAATTAGAAAAAACAAAACTTATTTTTATGCCTTCCCCGTATGCTTCTACCCTAGTACATTTTCAAGCTCTACCTTAAATGCCAAATGTCGTCACCGCTAAGCTTGCTGTTAGAATTTTATGCGCAAATTAACACAATAATCCAATATCAATTACATACAAACCATCGTCATATTTAAGGATTGATAACATGCAGTTTGACAAACATGCAGTCATATTAAATCGATAACTTCCCTTTAATTGATAAGCCTTAGATTCTTGATCTCTTCTTCTCCTTATCCAATGTGATACACTAAATTATGTCTTTCAAAAGGAACAAACATAAAGGGAGGATGTACCTTGCCTTTATAGATAGGAGAAGAGAGCCAAGAAATAACCATTGGTTTTCAATGTACCCACTCCATCAAAGTGAGCACAGCCTTAAAACAACTAACATTGTTATGGGCTTTCTTTTAATTGGCTATAAGTGGGTAAAACTTAAAACACTAGGTTAGTGGGCCACCCACTTAATTTTACCGTGAAAATAACATTCTTTCACTTGGTCCACTAATCTGATTATGAAAACTATAATATATATATACTTTTATATAAAAATATTTATTGGAAAATATGTTTGACACACGTGAGCACATTTCAACAAACTTAGCCAATACGCTCAAAATCATATGCGATAATACTGAATTAGCTTAGATCATAAATGTGAGTCATGGTGGTTACATAACCATAACGTCATGTTTCCTTCTATGCACCACACATCAATTACCCTTACTAACCCAATGCTGAATGCCACACTAGCCCTTGTAATTTGTCATGTCAGGACAATTCTTGTTTATCACATAATAAAACGTGCACCCATAATTGAAAACAAGAATATGCAGAAACAATCTTTAATGCGCAAATTGTCAATTACATAACCACCATTCATTATCATGCAAATTATGAATTCCTCACAAGACCCATCCTCGTAACATATTTCAAATATGCCTTTAGAAGTAATCCTTTGGTTAGTGGATCAACAACCATAAGTGTGGTCCTAATATTTTCAATTGACACTTGTTGTTTCTAGAGTCTTTTTTTAACAACTAAATATTTTAAATCTCTGTGTTTCGATCCACTAGAAAATTTGTCATTCTTAGAAAAGAAAATAGCTATGGTGTTATCACAATATATTCTCAATGGTTTAGCAATAAAATCGATAACACGAAGGCCTGATATAAAATTCCGCAACCACAAAACATGACTTGAGGCTTCAAAACAAGCAACAAATTCGGCTTCCGTTGTGGATGAAGCAGTAATTGATTGTTTTTCATTCTTTCATGATATTGCCCCATTTACTAGCATAAAGACATATCCTGAAGTTGACTTTAAGCTATCGAGACAACTACCATAATCAGAATCTGAGTAACCGACAACTTCGAAATGTTATGATCTTTTATATATGAGCATATAGTCCTTTTTTCCTTATAAATACCTTATAACCTTCTTTGCAACTTTCCAGTGTTCGAATCTGGAATCACTTTGATATCTTCTTAACATACCAACAGCAAAGCTGATATCCTATCTAGTACAAGTTTGAGCATACATCAAACTCCCAACAGCTGATGCATAAGGAATTTTCTTCATTTGCTCCCTCTCTATATTATTCCTTAAACACTGCATTTTACTTAATTTGTCACCTTTCAATATAGGTGCAATACCCTCTCTACATGGCTGCATATTGAATCACTCTAAAATTCGACTAATATATCCTTTCTGAGACAAACCTAAAACTCCTCGAGATCGATTCCTAAAGATCTCAATGCCAATAACATAGTTTGCCTCACCCATATCAACCATCTGCAAATTTTTAGAGAGATATTCCTTGGTTTCACATAACAAACCAAGATCACTGCTAGCAAGAAAAATATCATCTACATACAGTATCAAAAATATAAATCTTGCTCCCACTAACTTTTAGATATATGCACTGATCAACAACGTTTTCCTTAAATCTGACAGATGTAATGGTATCATTGAACTTAATATACCTTGTTTGGAAGCTTGTTTAAGACTGTAAATAGATTTCTTTAATTTGCAAACTAGGTGTTCATTACCTTTCTTTGTGCACCCCTCAGGTTGTTCCATATAAATATCCTCATCCAAATTCCCATTTAAAAATGTAGTTTTCACATCCATTTGATGCAACTCTAAATCAAAATGAGCTATAAGTGCTATGATGATTCTAAGCGAATCCTTCTTAGAAACTAGAGAGAAGGTATCTCTGTAATCTATACCTTCCTTTTGAGTGAATCCTTTGGCTACAAGTCTAGCCTTAAATCGTTCGATATTGCTTTGTCATAAAAAGTGATTTACAACTGATGAGTTTACAATTATTAGGCAATTTGACGAGATCCCAGATGCTATTATGAGCCATAGAATTCAACTCCTCATTCATAGCTTCCATCCATTTACTAGAATCATCACTTTCTATGGCTTGTGAAAATGAAATCAAATCCTTCCTTATCCCAATATCAAAGTCAGATTTCTATAGATACACCACATAATCATCTGAAATGGCAAATCTCTTATCTCTTTGAGATCTCCTCAAAGGTGCCAGTTGTGGTGGCTCCACATTATTTTCAATGGTAATATTTTTTGGTGGTAATGAATCAACTCTATTATGATGTTTATGTACCTCAACTTGCTCAAGTTGAGGAGCAATAGTTTGTTGAGGTAAAAAGGATGGTGGGATATCCACTCTTATCTCCTCAATATCTACCTTTCTTGGTTCATTACTCCCACTGATTTCACCAATCTCTAAGAATATAACATTACTAGTTTCAACTATTCTCACACTATGGTTAGGATAGTAAAATCTGTACCCTTTTGATTTATCTTGATAGCCAATAAAATATCCAAATATCATTCTTGAATCAAGTCTTTTCTCATATGGGTTATAGATTTTTGCCTCTGCTGGACATATGTCTCAAACTAGGTTTCTGAGTTCATAACTCAAAAGGAGTTTTTGGAACTACCTTACTAGGAACTCTGTTTAAGATATACATTACGGTCTTTAAGGATTCTATTGGATTGGAAAATAAAATATGCAAGATTTGGTTAAACGGTAGATTTCAAAACTTTTTTAGAAATCAAAATATATCAGAAGCAAGATAACCAAATCAACATGCCAAGCCATACATGATATGGTATATGGAAAACAATTATCGTAAGAACAAGATGGAGATTATATTACCGACTCCTTTTGCTACAGCATTAACTCCTCGCTGTGCTATCCTCTCCTACTTTAGCCTTTCTTTTGAATCCTTTCCTTTGTAAACGTATCCTTTTCTTGTTGTTGTATCATCAACCAATCCGATCTACCACTTGTTCTTCTTGGATAACTTAGTTAACAAGATCCTTTGGTGGGAAAGGAGAAGAAATATTTGGAATAGATTTTTCTTAGAAGAAAGAAGCCAAAGACGAGACACCTCTCATGTAAATTTCGGCTAACACATGTAGGAAAGGAGAGAGTCTAGAAAACATAAGAACACCTCTCTTACACCTTGTCAATTTCAGTTATGCATAAAAAGAAAGAAGAAGTATAGAGCATCCAATGCATCACTTCATTCTTTAATCAAACATAAAGAAGCCATTAAATAAGACCCTTCTCATTTGTTTTAAGATGGCTATATGAAAAGACCAATAACCTAAAATGACATGTCAATTTT
>JAOSBO010000006.1:18743415-18771981 GCA_027563915.1 Erythroxylum rotundifolium | reverse complement strand
GTAAGATCATTACTCCATTTAATGATGATAAAGCATGATAAATACCATCTTTATTTAGCAATTCAATGCTAAATGTGTAGCTGATGTGTAGCTGCACATTTAGCCCTAATAAAACCGAAATTTTACCTTACATTTCTTTAAGAATTTTGTTTCAATTTAATTAATCAAATTAATAAAATTAAACCAAAGTCTAGCCCATTTCTAAATAGCTTCTATCTAACCATTTAATTAGTGCAAGCCCAACATTCAATCATGGGCTCTAAAACCTCCATTTAGATTTCTTACATTGCTTGATAACCTTCTTTAAAGCCAAGTGAGGAGTCTTATTAGAATTAGATAATTCAAGCTTCAATAAGCCCATAATTAATTTAATCTCATTGTAATTAATTCTAGCTTGTTAACTAAATGTCATTCAACTAAAGATAATTATTTGAACTCTTGACTTACGAAATATTATGAGAACAAATGTCCAATTGCAAACCCTCTTATGAACCTTATTATAGTCATCCGCACAATAAAGGGTAAAATTACCGTTTTGCCCTTATATTGGTTTTTTCTTCTAGATCTCCATTTTACTCTATATGGTGATTAACACACAAGATCTCATCTTGGTGTTAAGACTTGATAGGTAGCTAGTCCATCAAACTCTTGGCACCAGTTTAATCACCAGTCTTCATAAAACATCTAGAAGTAATGATATCACTATAAATTCTTTATTTGAGTAAATGTTCCTTGATACATGTTTCAATTAATAATTCCAACATGCTGACACTAGATTAATTCTTTGTAAAAATCCATTCTGATCATATAAAAAATTATAATGAAATACATATGAGTTCACCATTCCCATCCCTTTTAGAAGTTCCTCAAAGCTCTTTTGAGATAATGTCTTTATAAACGGATTAACAAGGTTTTGCTCTGTGGTAATCTTAACCACATTCACCTCCCCACGTTGTATTATCTCCCTTATGAGATGATACTTTCGCTCAATGTGTTTGGCAACTTTTTAGTTCCGAGGTTCTTTAGAATTAGCCACTGCCCCACTATTATCACAAAAAAGTGTAATGGTTTTTTTGCCTCTAGAACTACCTCCAAATTGTTTAGGAACTTGAGGAGCCAGACTGCTTCCTTTGCTAGTTTATAAGCAATAACATACTTAGCCTCCATAGTCGAATCAGCAATACAAGATTGCTTGACACTCCTCTAGACTATGGCTCCACCTCCTAAAGTAAATATAGAACCAGAAGTTGATTTCCTTAAATCAACATCTGATTGGAAATTAGAATTAGTATATCCTGTCGAAATAAGATTACTTCATAAGTAAATAAGCATTAAGTTCTTCATCCTACAAAGATACTTAAGTATAAACTTAACTGCAGTCCAATGCTCCATTCCTGGATTGGACTGATATCTAATTACCAGTCCCATTACATAACAGATATACAGTCTAGTACAAAGCATTGCGTACATTAAACTTCCAACTGTTGAAGTATATGGAATGTTACACATGCATTCAACCTCCTTTTGGGTTTTAGGTGCTTGTTCCTTTGAAAGTTTGATTCCACGTCTAGTAGGTGTGAAACCCCTCTTGAAATCTTGCATGGCAAACTTATTGAGCATATTCTCTATGTAGGTTAATTAAGAGAAAGCTATCTGTTTGTTCTTATGATCCCTTATAAGTTTGATCCCTAGAACATAGTTTTGCTCTCCCAAATCCTTCATTGATAACTGTTCATTCAGTCATTCCTTAACTATAGATAACATTCCAACATCATTCCTAATTAGCAGAATGTCATCAACATATAGGATTAGGAAAGCAACCTTGCCTTCTTGTATTCTTTTATAAACAGAAGGCTCATCTAGGTTTTGTAGGAATCCATAGGTTTTGATAGACTTATCAAACCTAATATTCCAAGACCTAGATGCTTGCTTAAGTCTATAAATAGAACTTTGCAATTTGCATACCTTATACTCATTACCTGGCTCAAAAAAACCTTCAGATTGGGCCATATAAATGATCTCCTCAAGATTCCCATTAAGAAATGCGATCTTTCTCCTTAAGATTCCTATTAAGAAATGCGATCTTGACGTCCATTTGCCATATTTCATAATCGTAATAGGTTGCTATGGCCAAAAGAATCCTAATGGACTTAAACATAGCAACCAGAGAAAAAATCTCCTCATAGTCTAAGCCCTCTTTTTGAGTTTAGCCTTTAGCTACCAATCTAGCTTTAAAGGTCTCTACATCTCCATCTGATCCTGTTTTCCTTTTGTAGATCTATTTACACCCTATGGCTTTTATACCTGGTGGTAGATCTACAACGATCCAGACTTCATTAGCGCACATGGAATTTATTTCCGATTCTGTCGCCTTTAGCAATTTTTCTACATCAACATCATTAATAGCCTGAGTATACGCAATGGGATTTATTTCTTCTTGTTCTGAGATGGCAATGAAGCCTTCTGCTAGAACTAGTTACCTATCTGGTTGTCTCACAACCCTCCCACTATGTTTAGGCACTACTTGATGTTCAGGTTGCTCTTCTGATTTAACTCTTGAATCTGTTTCAACATCTTGTTCTATTATATCCATATCAACTCTTGAATTGGATGAAATAGCTAACCCCTTTAGTACTACTTCACTTATTCCTTTGTGATCTCTCACAAATTCTTCCTCTAAAAAGGTTGCATTTGTCGACACAAAAACCTTCCTATCCTAAGGACTATAAAAATAGTACCCTCGAGTACCCGTAGGATATCCTACAGTAAGCATACTTCTAACCTTGGTTCTATCTTTATGGGTTTAGGCCTTAGAATATGGGCTGGGCAACCCCCAGTCCTCAAGTTCCATAATGAAGGCACTCGACTAGTCCATAACTCCCTAGATGTTTCAGGCACCAATTTGGATTAAGCAAAGTTGAGAAGATATGTTGTCGTTTGTATGGCATATCCCCAGAACAATTCTGGAAGGCTAGCATAGGACATCATCGATATTACCATTTCCAATAGAGTCCTATTCCTCTTCTTAGCTACACCATTCTATTGAGGTGTTCGAGGAGCTGACAAGTTGGAAACAATTCCATTGTCAGTTAGAAATTGTTGGAACTCTTCAGATAAATACTCACCACCTCGATCCAATTGAAATCGTTTTAATGGCTTGCCTAGCTACTTCTCAGCTTTGTTTTTGAATTCTTTGAACTTTTCAAATGATTCACTCTTTTTATGCATCAAATACAAATAACCATGTCTTAAATAATCATCTGTAAAGGTTATGAAGTATTCATAACCTCCTCTAGCTTGTATGTTCATGGGCCCACACACATCTGTATGTTCCAGATCCAACATAGATTCAGATTTATTTCCTTTAGAAGGAAATGAGGCCTTGGTCATTTTTCCTTCAATACAAGATTCATAGGTGGGTAATGTATCATTATCCAAGCTCATAAGGATCCCATCCAATACTAACCTATCAAGTCTTTTATGATTGATATGACGAATTCTTAAGTGCCACAAATATTTTAAATTAATGCTAGAGTCATTGAAATGTCTTGGTTTTAATAATTCTGTGGTATTTAGTGAGCCTTTCATAAGTTCTATAAAGAACAAGCCCTCTTTAATTGTTGCATTACAAATAAAATCCTTATTCACATATATTGAAACAACATTTTAAAAATATAAGGAATAACTAGACTTAATTAAACGAAAAATAGAAATCATGTTCCTTACAATCATTGGAATGTAGTAAACATCCTCTAAATATAACCTATAAAAAACTAGGAAAATCTAAGATAACAACTCCCACTGATTCTACCGAAACATAGGATCTATTAGCTATCTTGACTTGAAACTAGCCTTTAAGTAGTCTTTTCCTTAACTGAAACCTCTGTAATGAATTACAAACATGGTTAGTGGCTCTGGAATCCAATATCCAAGAATTAGATGATTTTGCCATTCTAGTTCCTAAAAAACTTAGGAAACCCATACCTTGTTTGCTTGTGAGGGACTCAAGGTAAACCATACAGTTTCTTTTCCAGTGGCCCATCTCACCATAGTGGAAACATTTTCCTTTGGTGTCTAATTTGGCCTTCTTTTTCATGAGTTGGGCTTTGACCCCTGTTTGGGCCTTCTTTTTCACTGGACCTTTCTTCTTCTACTTGCCCTTTCCCTTAGACTTGGAAGAAGATGCTACATTAGCCTCGGGCACAATAGCCTTGATATTCAATGCCTCCTTTGTATTTTGGAGGGTATTCACCAACTCACTTGAGGTATAATGCTTGGTGTTGAGTTCAAAATCCAACTTAAATTTCTGAAAAGAAGATTTTAAGTTATTAATGATCATAATCATTTGCGTTTCTACATCCATATCTGCCACAACCATCCTAACCTCTGTAGCTGTAGAGATTACCTTAAGCATGTAATCCTACACCAGTTCACCAGGCTTTTGTCTGAGATTATAAAATGACCAGATAGCTTTCACCCTAGTAGACCTAGTCTTCGCACCAAACATCTGATGTAGGTGATGGATCATTGCACTTGCAGTTTCCATGCATGCAATTTGCTTTTATAGCATTCCACTAATAAAAGCCAGAATATAGCATTTAGTGGTCTTATCAGCATTTTGTCATCGTTCATGTTGTTGGACTTGCTTAGGAGTTGAATTGTCACCTGGAGGTACAAGCTCATTTTTCGTTAATACCCATGAAATCCGTTCATATTGAAGAGCAATGTCTAGGTTACATCTCCGTTCATTAAAATTCTCTCTAATTTCCAATTTGTTATTTTTCAAGAGCAAAGTAAGTGGATTCATTATGTGGTCATTATGTCTGAAAATATAAATTGTTAAAGAGTAAGTAAACTAGTAAAAAAATCAAAAATCTGTATATAATCATGATGCATGCATGCATGATGATAGATTTAACAAAACTTAGAAACAATTAAATCTTTATACGATGGTTATTTTTCTTCTCTATAATAGACTAAGTGACGGTGGGCCATTTTATCTATTAAAAGAAAAACTGGGACCCTCCCACTCAAAAGGCTACTAAGCATCTTCATGCCTAACTGTTTGAGAAGCGTCATAATTTGGTCCATACATTTATCAACAGAGCTATGGTGAGCAGGTTATTTGATAAACTATGTTGAGTGTATGACCATTTGATTCATCCAGTAAAGGTACTTGCAAATCATGCCTCGTTGGGAGGTCACATTTGCTACCATTGAGTTGACTTATCCTTTAGGAAACCTAAACCATGCAAGATTTAGGATTCGTGTCCTCCAGTGGAGAGTAACATTTCACCACATGCAATGGGCCATCATATGGAGACCGTGGACTCTCACATGAGAATTCTCTCCCACTTAATCTTTTTGGGCTTTAAGTTTTAATAAATACCATCTTGTCTAGATGCAATTTATTATCCATCATATATTATTTCATTATATATCTCACACATAATGAATGCATGGCAAAGCCTAGGGTTGGCAATTTTCTAAATGGCATACAATCACATAATATCACATATTATTTGCATCCTTTCATCCATTCATCTCATGAACTAATAAGCCACTTTTGATTGTCCATCCTAAAACATAAGAAAATACAAGGCTTTTAGGTCCAAAATAATCTTCTTGGACTGGGATCTACCACTTCAAACTCTTTGCTCACATGACCCGACCCATTCAGTAAAAAAATATGCAATGGCATTTTATAAAACCAAATTTTGTCACTTTGAAAACAAAAATTCCAATACTAGATTTTCATAAATTTGAACCTTTGTCATAACAAAAAATTCCAGTACTTGTTTTCATTAAAACCAAAAATTGTTCCATTAAAACAAAAAACCAGAACTTTGTTTTTTATCAAAACTGACTCTTGATTCATTGAAACAAAAATCTAACACTTGTTTTACCTAAAAATCGAAACTTGATTCACTGAAACAAAAATCCAGCATTTTGGTTTTCGCAAAACCTAAACTATGCCAATACATAAAAGGATACATCGAAACTATTACCTCTTCATTTCTTCAATCCATGACTGCTTCATCTTCATCATTACATTAATTTGTACATTACAAATCAAAACAAACAAAAAAATGAAGCCAAGTAGGAAACATGGTGATGATAGACCACCCTCCTTGTGACAAACCAAATGAAGAAATCTTACATGGTAAATATAAATTCTATGGACAACCAAAAGAGCAAAACATACACCACATATATTTCTATCAAATTAAAATATGCAGAAAAAAATTAACTGCCAACCTATGCATCACATATAGGAACCGAAATCATGCATAATAAAAATGGCTTTGATGCCAATTATTGGATCAGAAAATAAAAGATGCAAGATTTGATTAAACGGTAGATTTCAAAACTTTTTTAGAAATCAAAACACAGCGGAAGCAAAATAACCAAATCAATATGCCAAGTCATACATGATATGATATGTGGAAAACAATTATCATAAGAACAAGATGGAGATTATATTAGTGACTCCTTTTGCTATAGTTTTAACTCCTCGTTGTACTATCCTCTCCTTCTTTAGCCTTGCTTTTGAATCCTTTCCCTTGTCAATGTATCCCCTTCTTGTTTTTGAATCCTCAACAATTTTGATCTACCACTTGTTCTTCTTGGACATCTTGGTTAATAAGATCCTTTGGTAGGAAAGGAGAAGAAATATTTGGAAGAGATTTTTCTTAGAGGAAAGAAGCTAAGGATGAAACACCTCTCATGCAAATTTCAGCTAACACATGTAAGAAAGGAGAGAGAGTCTAAAAAATGCAAGAGCACCTCTTTTAGACCTTGTCAATTTTAATTATGCATGAAAAGAAAGAAGAAATGGAGAGCATCCAATGCATCACTTTATTCTTTAATCAAACATAATGAAGCCATTAAATGAGACTCTTCTCAATTATTTTAAGATGGATATATGAAAAGACCAATAACCTAAAATAACATATCAATTTCAGTTTTAGTGATGAAAGAAGGAAGATGGTCCATCAAATGCACCTCTTTCATCTTTAATCAAATGAATGCTAAAAGGTTATAATATATGTCATCATTAAAAGACAACCATTAAACCATTTAATGGTAAGATCATTACTCTATTTAATGATGATAAAGCATGATAAATACCATCTTTATGTAGCAATTCAATGCTAAATGTGCAGCTGCACATTTAGCATTGAATTGCTACATAAAGATGTGCACATTTAGCCCTAATAAAACCAAAATTTCACCTTCCATTTCTTTAAGAATTTTGTTTTAATTTAATTAATAAAATTAAACTAAAGTTTAGCGCATTTCTAAATGTTCATTTGGGCTTCTAATTAACCATTAATTAGTGCGAACTCAACATTCAATCATGGGATTTAAAACCTCCATTTATATTTCTTGCTTTGCTTGATAACCTTCCTTAAAGCCTAGTGGGGAATCTTATTGAACTTATATAATTCAAACTCCAGTGAGCCCAAAATTAATTTAATCTCATTAAAATTAATTCTAGCTTATTAACTAAATATCATTCTACTATAGACAAGTAGTTGAACTCTTGAATTATTAAATATTATAAGAAGACATGTCTAATTGCAAACCCTATTATGAACCTTATTATAGTCATCCGCACAACGAAGGGTAAAATTACTGTTTTGCCCTTATAACGATTCTTCCTTCTAAATCTCCCGTTTTACTCTACATGGTGATTAACACACAAGATCTCATCTTGGTGTTAGGACTTGATGGGTAGCTAGTCCATCAAACTTTTGGCGCTAGTTTAATGACCAATCTCCATAAAACATCTAAAAGTGATGATATCACTATAAACTCTTTATTTGAGTGGATATTCCCTGATACATGTTTCAATTAATAATTCCAACATGCAGACACTAGATATTATTAACAAAAGAATCTTGGTTCCTTATGACTAGTTATATTTTATTTATACAAATAAAACCAAACTCTTTTGTTTTATTAATAATAAATATTTTCATTACAAACCTATAACTGGAAGAAGATTAAGTTACATGTAAATACACTTGCTTTTCAAGGCACTATATTTACATAACTACAACAACTTCACCCCACAATGAAATTGGTACAGAAGAGTAACTCATCATACTCCTAACCATTTCCATTAATGTGCGATTACGCCTTTCAACAACACCATTTTGTTGTGGTGTACTAGGCATTGTGTACTGAGCACGAATATCATGCTTTTCAGGGAATTTGGCAAAAGGACAAGGATTTTGTCCTAATTCATCATATCTACCATAATATTCACCATCTCGATCCAACCTCACAATTTTAATCCTTTTATCTAATTGTCTCTCAACTTCTGTAATGTACACCTCAATGATGTCAACAGCCTAAGACTTTTCATACATTAGATAAACAAAACCATAATGAGACAGATCATCTATAAAGGTGATAAAATAATTTTTTCCCAGTAAAATATGGGACAGAGAGTGATCCACAAATATCCATATGAATTATCTTAAGAAGCTCAGTGCTTCTTGTGGCATTTTTTTTGTATGTTTAGTTTGCTTTCCCTGTATGCAATCTATGCATACCTCAAAATCAGTAAAGTCAAGATTTCGTAAAATCCTGTCCTTCACTAATCTCTCAATTCTTTCCCTAGAGATATGCCCTAGTCTTCTGTGCCACAAGATTGAAGAATTTTCATTAATTAATCCATGTTTTGAACCAACATTTGAATATAGGGTCATTAAAGCTTATGCACATTCATGGTCCAAGGAAATTTTATATAAAACATCATATAAAATACCAGAACCAACTATAATAGAATTTAACCACAAACTTAATTGTCCAATACTGAATAAAACATCCAACAACATCTAATTTAGATAAAGAAACTAAATTTCTAGAAATCAAAGGTACATAAAAGGTATTAAGAAGATCCATTTGATGACCGGTCTCTAAGAACAAGCGATAGGTGCCGACAGCTACCACTTCAACTTGGAGATGGTTTCCCACATAGAGGAACTTTTCACTTTCCTTCGATTTCCTAGTTATAAGGAATCCCTGCATTAAATTAGTCACATGAGTTGTGGCTCCTGAATCAATCCACCAAGTATTTGAAGGTGCTTTAGCAAGATTGGATTCATAACATACAAAAGAAAGATTTGTACCTCTCTTTTCAAAACAAGTCTTGTTCTTCTTCACATGTCCTTTCTTGCCACAAAAGTAGCAACTTACTATGAATTTTCCATCATAACTCTGGCTACCTGCCCCAGGTCCACTTTTCTTTGGTGGAAAGTTCTTTCTTTTTCTGAATTTCCTTTCTTCTTTATCACTCCATGAGATATAGCAAGAGCAAGATTATATCCTTCTTGTCTTAATCTCACTTCCTCTTGAATGTATTTATTGGTAAGTTCATTTAAGTTCCACTGATTGTTGTTAGTATTATAGTGGATCTTGAATGGAGCAAACTGTGATGGAAGTGAGTTAAGGACAAATTGTACCAATAAGGACTCATCCATACTCATGCCCAGTGCCTTAAGTTTTGCAGCCTTTTCAGTCATGTTCAAAATATGCTAATGAATACCTTTCTAACCATCATATTTCATGGTGGTCAATTCAGCCATTAATGTGCCTACAAGGAACTTATTGGCGCTTTTAAAGCTCTCCTCAATATATTCCAGAAATTTCGAGGCTGACTCGGTTTGTAGGAGAGAGGTCAATATTATTGGCAATGGTCATTCTCATAAACATCAGACTGAGTTTACTAGATTTTGTCCTAGCCTTTGATTGTTCCACCTGCTCCGGAGTACTGTCATCCATAGCTTCAGGAGGTTTGTCAATTATTAAAGCCAGGTTAAGGTCGAATACACCCATTGAGAATTGGACCCTTTCATACCATTCAGAAAAATTTGACCTATCAAAAACAATCATTCCAAATACAAGAGAGTGTAAAAAAGTGGGAACTGTACAAAATAGATAAATGCTCACAATAAGGCCTCAAGTATAAAATTAAATAACAATGAGCTATTGATATCGTTAAAATGCTCACTTGGAGGGGGCTTAAAATAGATGACTATTTTATGTCATTTATATGTTACCTTTAGGTATCCGTTTGTTTCCTTTCTAAACATCATAAGATAAATCATTAACTAATAATTAGCAGAAATTGACTCTCCTTTAGGTTAGTCTCATTCTTCTAATTATAAAATATTTATTACGAAGATTTAATGTCTCCCTTTATTGTTTTATGCAATTTAATAAATATAAGATTTGCTAATTTAGGTCACTTTGGTAACAATCTAAACTAATGAACCTTATATTTGTAAATTGTCTAATATTATAAAAAATATATATGGCCCAAAACAGCCCAAAATAACATGTTGGGCCTAAAGCCCCTATTTGGCCAATTGTATGCATGCGCCAGATGTCTGCCAACTATAAGCAACGTCTGACACGTGCACTATTAAGTCAAGAAGACTTCACTTCTTCTATTGATTTTGATGAAAGACAAATAATAATAATAATAAAAGTGTGTGAACTATTTTGATGAGTTTATTAAGTGCGCAGATAAATGTAAGTAGCACAAATCATCAAATCAAGACGATATTCAAGAGCTGACTAAGACAAAGTATAAGACAGACCAGACGAAGGGTTTAAGAAGAAGTGACATGTCTAAGATGAAGTCGTAAGATGAAGCGAAGTCATAAGACGAAACGAAGACATAAGATGAAACAAAGTCATAAGACGAAGTGAATACATAAGATGAAGCGAAGACATAAGATGAAGCATACAAATCAAATCAAGATGCTATAACTGAAGAATAATCTACAATGTCAGTTAGTTAGTTAGTTGGAGTTGGTTATAGGACTTAATTAATAACAGATCTCTGTAGTCACAGATAAAACAACTTTTTACTTACTTTTACTTACACAAAATAATTCTGTGATCAAGTGAGTATATTGTAAAAAATATCCTAAGTAAAAAGAAGGAAAAAGAGAGATCAAGAACACCTATAACATGAGTGTAGAAAGCTCAAATAATATCTTTTCAAGTGAAAGGAAGGCTAGAGCCTAAAAAGGCTAAGATAGCATCTAAAGAATACTTTGTGAAAGAGACCTGAAGAGGCTCTAGAAAAGTTGAAAGAATACTTGGAAAGTTGCAAGAGATAGTGAAATCTCTAACAAACTCTAAGGACTTAACGTAGCCCAAAGGTTTAGGGTGAACCAATATAAATCGCAGTGCCATATTCTTTAACCCTTATCTCTTTAATTTGTTAGAAGAATAGATACTATTTCCACTGTTGCATTACTTAAACAAATTAAGTATGTTGTGTTGTAATCGTCTGAGTTTTTCAAGAAAATCAAGAAGATTCTAAAGATTACTATCTTAGACAATTTAACACAATTCAACCACCTTCTTGTGTACTTTACATTTTATATGTGATTCCTATATTAACAAGTGATTTACTTTAGTTGGTATCAGAGTGCAAGTTTCCAAGAAACACTATTGCAAAGTGAGGACAAAGGTCCATGGCTAAATCACATGTTTTTATAGTTGAAGGTGCCTCTGTCTCAATACCACCTGCATTCAACGGTGAAGATTATCATTATTGGAAGGATAGGATACGAATCTTTATAGAATCCACATGCATTGATCTTTAGGATATCATTGAAAGTGGTACATATATTCCAACAGACTTAGAAGGGAAAAACATCCCTCGTGACCAATGGTTAGCTAATCAGAAAGCTCGTGTTCAATTAAATTCAAAGGCCAAGTTCTTTTTAAGTTGTACTCTAAGCAGAAGTGAATATGATAAGGTTTATGGATGCAAATCTGTAAAGGAAATGTGGGACACATTATCCATTGCACATAAAGGCACAAACCAGGTGAAAGAATCCAAGATTGGTATTCTTGTTCATCAGTGTGAGCTGTTCAAGATGAAAGATGATGAGTCTATTGATCAAATGTTTGAACGATTCCAAACAATTATTAATGGACTTAAAGCTCTATGGAGAATCCACGATAGTCAAGATCATGTCAGAAAAATCCTCAGAAGTCTTCCAAAAAGATGGAGACCCAAAGTAACAACAATACAGGAGGCTAAGGATTTAAGCAAGCTAAAGCTAAACGAATTTCTTGGTTCACTGAAAATCCATGAAGTAGAGCTTAATGTAGAAGATAAAACCAAAAGGGATAAATCTATTGCATTGAAGGTTGGTCAGAAGAATCAGAAAATGTAGAAAAATAGAAGTATGTCTTCAAAAGCATTAAGGATTGATGAAATCAAAAATGATGATGCCAGTGAATCTGATCAAGATTCAAGTGAAGATGAAGACAAACTATCCTTCATTTCAAGAAAAATTAGAAGGATGTGGAAAAAGAAAAAAATGGAAATAAAGACTCCTCTTTCAAAAAGATTAGCAAAGACAATTCGAAAAATGAGAAAAGCTCTATCATCTGATATAAGCGTAATAAACTAGGACACTATAAGTCTGAATGTCCCTTGCTCAAAAGAAAACAAAAGAAGAGTCAAGGAAAGAAAAAAGGCATAATGGAAACAAGGAAACAAAAAAGGCATAATGTATTCATTTGAATCTGAATCCAACTCAAAACTATCAGAACAAGCAAATATATGGTTGGTAGTTGAAGGTGAAAGCGATGATAACGTAATCTCTTACTTTAATGATCTTTAGCATTCCCATTTGGAATTGTTAGATGATTTACATGCTATTCTAAAACAATATAGATTGTTGAAAAAGAAATTTGTTGAAAATTCTAAGAACACAAAACTCTTAGAAGAAGAAAACATATGCCTTAAGAAACAAATAGACGATATGAAAAAGAAAGTAACTGTAGATAGATCTGAGGAGATTGATTAGTTAAAACAAAGGATTAATATTCTTTCAACAGATTTATCGAAATTTACAGAAAGCACAAAAAGGATGAATGATATGACTGGAAGTTATAAACATCCAAATGATAAAAGTAGTTTAGGCTTTTCTGGTGGAAATACTATTCATAATAGTAATGTTCTTTATAATAGAAATTTTGTTCCTAATAGGAAAAAAAAGGAAACAGTATTCTTATTATTATTTTAAGAATAATTATAAGACTAACCCCAAAGGACCCAAAAAAATATGGGTACCTAAGAAGGATATAATATATACTGGAGATCTCTTTACTTGGAAGAAGCAACCACCATCAATGGTACTTAGACAATGGCTGCTCACGACACATGACGGGCAGAAGCTCCATGTTCCTAGACCTCCAACATAAGCTAGGAGGATTAGTAACTTTTGGAGACAAACAGAAAGGAAAAATAATTGGGATCGACAAAATTGGTAAAGATTCCTTTTAGTCTATTGATAATATTCTACTAGTTGATGGCTTAAAGCATAATCTAATCAGTATAAGTCAATTATGTGATTCTGGTTTTGAAGTATCCTTTAATCAAAATTCTTATTTAGTTAAAAACAAGGACGGGTCCATATTCTTTTCTGCCAAGAGACGAAACGATCTCTATAAAATTAACTTAGATGAAAATTTGATTTGGCACAAAAAGCTAAGTCATGTTAGTTTTAAACACATTTCCAAATTAGTTAGACATGATTTGGTAAGAGGTTTACCAAAGATAAGTTTTAACAAAGATTTCTTTTGTGAGAATTGTCAGAAAGGAAAACAAGTTAAAACATCTTTTACATCTAAGAATATTGTAACTTTGTCTAGACCTCTAGAGCAGTTACATATAAATTTGTTTGGACCAACTAAAACAGTAAGTCTTGGTAGAAAGAAGTATGGTCTTGTAATTGTTGATAACTTTACTAGATTTTGTTAGATATTGTTTTTATCTTGCAAAAATGAATCTTTTAAATGCTTTAAAGTTTTATCCAAAAGGTTACAAAATGAAAAAGGAATTTCTATTGCTGGAATTAGGAGTGATCATGGTGGAGAATTGGAAAATGAAAAACTCAAAATGTTTTGTGAAGAGAATGGAATTTTCCATAATTTTTGCTCCTAGAACTCCTCAACAAAATAGAGTTGTAGAAAAAAAGAATAGGACGATTCAGGAAATGGCAAGGACTATGCTATGTGAAATGAATTTTCCTAAGTACTTCTAGGCAGAAGCTATAAATACAGCTTGTTATATTCAAAATAGAGTATTTCTGCGACCTATTTTAAATAAAACTCCATATGAGTTATGGAAGGGAAGAAAACTAAATCTTTCTTACTTTCATCCTTTTGGTTGCAAATGCATTATTTTCAATACAAAAGAAAATTAGGATTAATTTGATTCTAAGATCAATTCAGGAATTTTTCTAGGTTATTCTATTAGATCTAAAGCATATTGAAGTTAGACATCATTATGCAGAGAGGGACCATCAATCTACAATTTTTTGAGACAAATCAACAATGGGCAGATATCTTCACCAAACCCTTAAGTGAAGACAAATTTAAGGAAATTAGATGAAATCTAAACATGGCAATGTTAAATGACCATTCGTCTGAAACTTTATGACCCAAACAATATCTCCTAATGAAGCAGAAAAGTCGTAAGTTTTTGGAATAGTAATGGTAACTTTCACTAGGTAGTATCAATATTATGATTACCTGTAGATCAGTCACAGACATTACAAATGGTAACTTTTCAAGAGTGTTTATAAAAAGAAATCTCTCAAAATGTCGAAATATCTTATCTATGGGAGACTCGTCGATTTCACTACTCTGAAGGAAGATCGAATGGATATCGAACTTGAGATCAAAGTAGCTGGATGGGAAATTTTCTTTAATGTCTAAGAACCAGTGTATCCAAATGAAGTATATGATTTCTGGAAGAATGCAAAGGTGGTAGATAACACCTTGGTATCCGTAGTAGTATGTTGTCGGTGATTGTCACACAAGATTCTATTATGAGGGCTATTGAGTGTCCAAATGAAGAGGCAAAACTGTTCAACAATATAAAGTGGATTGCTCAAAGTCACATAAATGAAGACAACATCAATAGACAACTATATGGATCGAGTAATCTAGGAGTCAAAAAGTCCTCAAACCTAATTTCAAAGGCTAGGGTTCTTCATTCAATTCTTCTTCACTGTATTCTACCAAGAGTGGGACCAAAGGATTTGGTGATAATGAATGATGAACATTGTCTATTTCATCTACTCATACACCAATCTATTAATCTTATGTTCTTGATTCTAAACTACATGATAAAGGCTAAGGAGGATTATCATCTGAAGAGTAGTTTGTTACTTTACGGTATGCTATTGACAACATTCTTCAAAGAATCTAGAATCCTACTTAATAGAGGAAACAGAGTAAAGTTGAATATTAAGAGTATTATCAATGCCTCTATTATTTGCAAAATGGGGATCAAGACTGAAGCTGAAACGGATAAAAATTTCACACCAAATGCTCAGTCTAAGAAGGAGCTTTCAATCAGACGAAGCAGGAAAAAAGATGTTTCATCTGGAATGTAAGCAAAACCCTAATCATCCAGAAGAATCTCACCAGAGGTAAAATTTAAACAATTGTCTTATAAGTCAATACAAGCTAAGACGATTCTGGAAAGGAAGGAAAGTGTAAAGGTTCAACAACTAACCCACAGAGTGTCTTTAAAGAGGAAGGCTGAGACGCTCCAATCAGAAAGAACCAAAAAGCCAAGAAGGTCACCAAAAGTGATGACCTTATGACAGCAAGAATAGAAAAAGAAAAAAACTCTGTTCTTGGTTAAGTTTCTTAAAGTGCAAAGGAGCAACAACAACAACAACCTAGCAAAGCAATTATCTATATCCCTCAGACTCAATTAGAACAATCGTCTGGAGAGACAGAGATAAAAAGGAAGTTAGTATTTGATCAGAAGAAGTATCAACAACAACTCTCTTCCAAGCCAGCAAAAGAACAAAAGAAGACGAAATTGATTCAGAAAAAGAAGGTTTCATCGTCTGATGATCAACAAAAGACACAAACTATTAGAAAGCAGCAAGTAACTTACAATCCCCCTCAACCAATGAAGAAAGAAGATTTAAAGATGAAGATTATAAAAGAATCAATACTTGATCACAGCAGAGGTTCAGTTATCATCAGAGAACCTCCTAAACAGAAAGTTAAGGTTCAAGTTCAACCTGTAATAGTAAACGACCAGACGATTCATCTTTTAGGCCCTGAAGAAAGAAGATTGTATGGTATTATGTGAGATGAAAAGGCAGAATCATATCCATTGAAGGTGACGAAAGATCCTTACACCATCTACCCAGTGACATAAGTAGAACAATAACAAAGATTGTACCAAAGGTACAACCTAGATGTCCAACACTGGTAGACAGCAAAGACAAAGGAAAGAAGAAGAAATTTCCTGAGAGTCAAGAAGATTATCTCACAGAAGAAGAAATTCGAGTGGTGATGAAGAATATAGACGATGCATCTCATGCAGTTCAACTTGTAGGCATCTATATTTCAAGTCACATATCAAGGCCATCAGGAAGTAACTTTGGCGCATCAATCACAGATGAAAGTTTAAGGTCATCGCGAAACTATCATAAGGAAGGTATAAAAGTATTACAATTGAAGGTATCAAGTTCTGCTTAGAAACTTTTATGCATTCACTTATTCATTCTAAACCCTTAGGTTTCATTCCTTTAGTCAAAGATATCCTACACCTTTTAGGAAAACCAATTCTCAAACTACCCAAACCTGATGATCTTGACATCCCTCACCAAACACAACCTTTCCAATTACCCTCCATCAAAATTATTGAGTTAGATGATTCAATTAGAAAACCGTCTGTCTCTGAGTATCTTCATCCACTAAGTGAAAAGCTACATGATTCTACTATTAATTCGGAGCTCTTAAAGAATTTCATCGAATGGACTGAAGTTAGTCAAAAGTAGAAGGAAGTTCAAGAAGCCTTAGCTAAATATAATGAAGAAATTGATACTAAGGTTTATGAACTAAGTGACTCATTGGATGATCTTCATGCGGAAGTAGCACTTCAACGTGTGACCATGGAAGAAGACTTCAAGACAATCTGCACCGATATTCAATATATGTTCTCTGAAATTTTAAAGCATCTGAAATGACATTTTTTTAATTAATAACAAATAGGAGGAGAATAGTAAAAAGGTGAATAGTATTAGTTTTAGAAATTTATTTTATATATATATGCATTGTATATCTTGCATTATTTGTCTGAATAAATATATTATTTGTCTGAAAATTATTCATCCAAATATTATCATTATTCATCTAAATATCTTTTTTATCTTCTAATATTATAATTATTTGTTATCATCAAAAAGGGGGAGATTGTTAAGTCAAGAAGACTTCACTTCTTCTATTGATTTTGATGAAAGACAAATAATAATAACAAAAGAAGAGTGTGAACTGTTTTGATGAGTTTATTAAGTGCATAAATAAATGTAAGTAGCACAAATCATCAAATTAAGACAATATTTAAGAGCTGACTAAGACAAAGTAGAAGACGGACCAGAAGAAGTGTCTAAGACGAAGTCATAAGACGAAGTGAAGTCATTAGACGAAGTGAAGACATAAGATGAAACGAAGTCATAATACGAAGCGAAGACATAAGAAGAAGCATACAATTCAAATCAAGACGATATAACTGAAGAATAATCTACAACGTCAATTAGTTATTTAGTTGGAGTTGGTTATAAGACTCAACAAATAACAGATCTCTAAAGATTCTAAAAGCATTTTTCTCAAGAAGACCATTGGAGAATTAAACTATAAATATCAGGTGTAGTCGTAGATAAAACAACTTTTTACTTACTTTTACTTACAAAAAATAATTTTATGATCAAGTGAGCATACTATAAAAAATATCCTCAAGAGCACCTGTAACGTGAGTGTAGAAAGCTCAAACAATATCTTTTAAAGTGAAAGGAAGGCTAGAGCCTGAAGAGGCTAAGATAGCAAATAAAGAATACTTTGTGAAAGAGACATGAAGAGGCTATGGAAGAGTAGAAAGAATACTTGTAAAATTGTAAGAGATAATGAAATCTCAGATAAATTCTGAGAACTAGACGTAGTCCAAAGGTTAAGGGTGAATCAGTATAAATCATGGTGTCATATTCTCTAACCTTATCTCTTTAATTTTTTATTGTTAGAAGAATAAATACTATTTTCGCTGTTGCATTACTTAAACGAATTAAGTGAATTGTTTTCTAATCGTCTGAGTTTTTCAAGAAAATCAAGAAGATTCTAAAGATTACTATCTTAGATGATTTAACACAATTCAACCCCCATTCTTGTGTATTTTATATATTATACGTGATTCCTATATTAACAAGTGATTTACTTTATGCACTGCATGCGCCAGACGTCTGCCAACTATATGTAGTGACGTTGCTCTTTTGTCTTCGTCCTCTAGACATTTTCTGTTTGGTTTTTTTTGTTTATTCTGCATATTTGTTTTATATCATGGATTTCTTTCATGCTACAACACTTTTATGGTTGTCTTCATACCACAGAAACATGTCTTCACATTTTGTTTAAGAAACAATCATTATAATAATCAACCATGTGGTATCAAAAACCAAACCTATCGATTCTTGCCAACAACCATAATCACAGTCGACAATGGCATCAATCCAAGTTGCAACATCTAACAACACAAATAAAACTCAAGAAAAGGATTTCAAACATGTAAATAAAATCAATCTTTTGGTTTCAAGAACCAATACTTTCAGTTCTTTCTTAACAAACATAAATATATGTTTAGAGTAATAAGAACGTTATTGCCAGAAACAGCAAACTCAGACATCATACTCAAACATCATATTTAATTTTGTTTTCTTCTTTCCATTTCACCGCTAATACCGAAAATCAATTTCGGAAATGATGGAAATAGAACAATATAGCAAAACCCAAAGTTTGTGTTTGATGAAAATAACCAGAAGCGTGCATTATCCATGATAGAAAATAACCCAAACAATACAAACAACACAAGCAATACAAACAACGCAGGCTCTGATACCAATCATTAGAATTTCATGCAAAAATTAACACAGTAATCCGTTATCAATTCATACAAACCATCATCATATTTAAAGATTGATAAAATACCATTTGACGAATATGCAACCATCTTAAATCTATAACTTCCCTTTAATTGATAGGCCTTAAATTGTTGATCTCTTCTCCTCCTTATCTAATGTGATACACTGCATTATGTCTTTCAATGATGGAAAAAAAAAGAACAAACATAAAGGTAGGATGTATCTTGCTTTTATAGATAGGAGAAAAGGGCCAAGAAATAATCGTTGGTTTTTTAATGTACCCACTCTATCAAAGGGTACATAGCCTTACAATAATTATTATTATTTTGAGCTTTCTTTTAATTAGCATGCTCCAAACTCCAAAAGGACAGTGACTAGTAAGACTCATAAACCCAATTATTCAAGTAGTCTAGGGCACAATCAATATGGTTCTTACTCAAAGTTAGTCCTAGAGATGTTTTAGCATTAGTGCTTTAGCTTCTTTACACTATCTTCAAGCATACCCAGGGCACCCAAATTGTCTTTTCCACTAGAAAGCATCAAATATGGTTGTTAAGGCAACATATCCACTTCATTAGAGCATGTTGATGATTATATGATAACAGTAGGACTTATTTGATGTCAGCAAGTTAGATGAAGTGGGTTTGGGCAGTAAGTTAAATGATTTGATAGGAAAGAAAATAGGATGAGGAAAAGATAAGAGGAAAGGTTCTTTAAGATTTTATTTGCATCTCCCCTTTCTAGAACACTTCAAATGATTTAAATAGAAAACTTACATTGCTAGAAATTAACAACTATGCTAGAAAATAGGAAAAGAAACTACAACTACTTAACTGTAGCTAAAGACCAAATTTTATTGGCTTATTAATCAGAAGACAAATAACAACATGGCCTAAGTTCTTCAATATCTGATTACCCACGATTGAGCAGTACTCCATATCAATTCCTCTCCCTTTAAGCATCCTTGTCTACAAGGATAAAATCTAGATATTTCTTGTCAAATTGCCACTCATTTTTCCAAGGAGAGTCTTCCATAGGTGCTCCTTTCCACTAAATTGAGACTTCAGATTTTGAGCAATATTTTCCTTTGTGAATGAATCAAAAATCAAATACAACTTCAAGTTGAGGAAGAATTATATAATTTTCTATAACTGTTAGAGTTTCAACAAAGACTGGAGTGACTAGTGGTCCTAAATGTTTCTATAAAAGACTAACGTGAAATACGCTATTAATTTGAGAATTAAGAGGTAGAGCTAACTTATATGCTACTAGAGCTACCTTCTGATTAATCTGATAAAGACCAAAATAGTGTGGAGCAAGCTTTATTGAGGCTTGAAATGCCATAAAATTGTGCTGATATGGTTGAAACTTGAGATAAACATAGTCGTATACTACAAAGGGGACTTCTTGTTAGTTTTTATCAGCTTAACATTTCAGTTTATGAGCCAGTGAAAGATTGTGATGTAATTTGTGTAGAATAGTATATCGATCACGTAAGTAATCATCAACTACTTAGATAAGACTAGTTCCTATAAAATAAGTCAGTAAGCTTGGGGGTGGGACACTATATATAGCTTTAAAGGGTTTGTAGAAGAATTAACTGATCTATTATAACTAAGCTCAGCCCATAGAAGCCATTCGAACCATTCAGTGGTTGGTTACCTACAAAGCTCCTTAAGTATTACTCCAAAATGCGATTTACTACCTCAGTTTGTCTATCTGACTGAGGATGGTAGCTTTAACTCAAGCAAAGCTTAGTTCCTTGTAACTAAAATAGTGTTTGCCAAAAGGAACTGATAAACACCTTTTCAGATCACTTACTATAGAGATTGGAATTCTATAGAGCTGGACCACATTAGTTGCAAATGCCTTGGCAACAGTAATTGCAATGAATTTATGTTTGAAGGCTAAAAATTGAGCATGCTTTGTTAACTGATCAACAATGACCATGATGACAATATGTTTGCTTGATGGTTGCAATCTTTCAATACAATCCATTGATATCTCTGTCTATATTTTAGTAATGTTTGGAGTAGCCTAGCTGGCTTCATACAATCAGCCTTGTACCTTTGGCAAATATCACATTGTTGTAAAAACTTCTTTACTAGTTGGCATATATTAAGCCAAAAGAAGTCATCCTTAATATGAGAGAATGTTTTATGCACCTTTTAGTGGTTGATGAGTGACAATTTGAAATTATTTATTGGATCAAAATAGAGTTAGGACTCAAATAAACCTTATCTCCTTTGAACCACTCCCCATCTCGTTGTATTAGTCAATGTATAAGAAAGGGCCACATAAAAAGAATCTTGTTTAAGCTCATCTTATAACACATTCTACCAATCTGTATAGGGCATTGAAATTGATTGAAATTGAAATTAACCATATGAGATAAGGAATCGATAGCTGACTTTTAGAGCCTCCTTTGTACTCGATCTTATAATCATATCTAAGGATCTTTGAAAGGCAGTGAGTTTGTGTTAGGGTAGTAATCCATTACTCAAGTAAATACGTAAGACTCTTCTTATCAATACGGACAGTAAAAGATTTACTGAGTCAATATGGACTCAATTTTTGAATAGATTTGACAATAGCTAACATCAGCTTCTTATAAGTAGACAACAACAAAGCTAATCCTTTTAGAGCTTCACTAAAATAAGCTACTGGTATATAATTTTGGGAGAGTATCAGTCCAATTCCAACCTCATTTATGTCACATTTAATTATAAATTGCTGGGAAAATTTTAGAAGGTATAATACTGGTGAAGATGTCAGTGCTTCTTTTAATTTTTTGAAGGCTAACTTAGCTGACTAATTCCATTTAGATCCCTTCTTTGACAAGAGTTATGTTAATAGGTCAACTATGCTTCCAAAATGACACATGAATTTTTTGTAATACCTACTAATCCAAGAAATCCATCATCACTTTTCGATGTTGTTGGTGTTGGTGTTAGTGCTGGCCATTCAAAAACTACTTGTATTTTTGCAAGGTTGACTACTACACCCTGTTCAGAAATGATATGGCCTAAGTAATCAACTTGTGAAACACCAAACCTACACTTTGATTCTTTAAAAAATAAACGATTAGTTGTTACCATGTTGAGTACAATTCAGAGATTTGAAAAGTGTTCTTCCCATTTCCTTAAATATATGAGAAAATAATCAAAGAAAACCAAGATAAAATTCCAAAGGTAAAGGTGGAAAAGGTCATTCATAAGGCTGTGGAATGTTGCCGAGGCAATGGTGAGGCCAAACGACATCACCACAAACTCATAATTCCCTTAATGGGTTTGAAATATTATCTTCGAAATACATTCCTCTTGTACTCATAATTTGATAATAATTAGCCTTTAAATCTAATTTAGAGAAGAATTTGGCTCCATGCAACTCATCAAGAAGATCATCAATTACTGGAATTGGGTATTTGTCTTTAACTGTTATCTTATTTAGAGCTCAATAGTCAACATAAAATCGTTGATCCCTATTTACTTTATTTATTAATAATACTGGTGATGAGAATGGGCTATTACTAGGCCTTATTAATCCGAATTGCAGAAATTCCTTCACCATCCTTTCTATTTTTATTTTTTTGGTAATAAGGGTTTGATATTGTCTAACACTTATTTGCTCTATGTTTGGCTGCAAACGAATGTGGTAATCATGTGATTGTTTTGGTGGTAGGATGTTGGAGGTGGTCGGTGTCAAGAGGGTATGAGTTTTGTTAGGGGTTATTAACAAAAAGTAGAATTTGGAAGAGAAAGGTTGTACCTTGTAGGCAACTACCTTCCTTTTTTTGTTAAAGCTTCATTACCATTCTGCCTTAAACCTTGAAATGTGTGAGAGACTCCCCTAAGCTTGAATGTCATGGTCATGTACTTGTAGTTTGTTCAATTGGTCCAAAAGTCTCCAGCCATTTTACTACCAGAACCAATAGACATGTTGTAATAATAAGAACGTAATAATTTGTTGTAATAGGCTTAGTTTGTTTGATTATTATGAGTGCTTATCATTGTCCAACATATTTTATTTCTCTCGATTGGCTACTATGACTTGGAAATTCTTACTCTAAAATATTGGCAACCCATACTTAGCCACTATAGCTTGATCA
The DNA here is from genome assembly GCA_027563915.1 of Erythroxylum rotundifolium. Classification (NCBI taxonomy): domain Eukaryota; kingdom Viridiplantae; phylum Streptophyta; class Magnoliopsida; order Malpighiales; family Erythroxylaceae; genus Erythroxylum; species Erythroxylum rotundifolium. Next base: position 18,748,884 of record JAOSBO010000006.1, on the reverse strand, counting down.
ACAAAGTTATGGGTGCTATCACCATCTACAAGTACTATCACATTTTTATTTTTCAGCTTGCCTAATAGATGTATCTTTTGGGTATGGTTGGCTCCAATAATTACATTGAAAGAGATTTCATACTCAACTTCTTAATTTTCCAGTTTAGGCTCAGTAGTATTCTCTTCATCCAAGGTTGGTGAAGCAGAATCTTCTATCATATACTTTGGATGAACACACAGTTGACCTGAAACAAATTTCTTATCACAACAGCAACATAAACCCTTTTCTTGGCATTCCTATTCCTCTTGATTAGTTATTTGTTAAAATGTGGTTGGAGTACTTGAACATGTATTTTCACGTTGGTTTGGTGCAGGTCCTAGTGTACCAATCGTCAAATTAGGATTTCACTTTGGAACTACCAAACCTGGATGGGAGTAAATCGGCTAGCTAGTTTTTTTTTGGGTAATTAATCCCATTCTTCAATAAGTCGAGCCAATCCTATCATATCTACCAAGGTACATGGTTTTTTCATTTATACATCTAAATGGATCTCATCCTGAAGTCCTGCAATAAAACAATCAATGAGGAAGTTTTTAGTAAGCCGTCAACACGGTGAGAAAGTTTTTCAAATGTTTCTTAATAAGTTGTTATTGTTGAAGTTTGTCTCAATTAGGTGAGAGCTTTTAAAGGGTCCTCGTAGTTAGTTGGCCCAAAGCGTAAAGGGACTTTAGTAAACTCATCCCAAGCGTGTTGTTCTCGAAATTTTGTTAGTCATTGATGCCATTATAGAGCACTTCCTTCTAAATGGAAGGAGGCAAGCTGCACTTGTTGATCAGGAGCAATGATCTTAAATTGAAAATATTGTTCTTCCTTATAAATCCAACCAATTGGATCCTACTGTTGAACTTCATAAAGCCCAATGATTTAAATAGAAATTTCACATTGCTGAAGAATAACAACTATGATAGAAAATAGGAAAAGAAACTGCAACTACCCAACTATAACTAAAGACTAGCTCTTACTGGCTTATTAATCGGAGAAAAATAACAACATAGACTAAGTCCTTCAATATCTGATTACCCACAATCGAGCAATAGCCCATATCATTGAAATTCAGATAAGTCCCACATTTTAGATGCCAAGGCAGTGTGAGATAGGTTTACAGTAAAGAAAACAACATCGCACAAAACTATCAGAGATTAACAACTTTAGGGAGTCATATCTTGTTGTTCAGCACTAATATGAGCTTAAGGAGAGTCCAGTACCACGTCTTGACATTTGTGGACCACGACGAGGCCACGGTAGGATTTGGGGATTGACTTAGGCATTTGCTTCAAACGAAAATGTGACGGTGTTTATGGTTGTGGCCATTGTAATAAGATAAAAAGATAAACTAAAAGTTTGAAAATGTACCAAGGTAAAAGCATATGGCTTATCGGGAAAGACACAAAATTGGGTTTTATGTTTTACAATTTAATAAAATAATAAATAATTAGTTGGAAAAAAAGTAGACGTGTGGCAGCCACGTGACAAGTATAAAAATGTGGCATGTAACATTAACAAAAAAAAAACTTAACATTGGCTATGTTCACAACAAATTGAAGTTTGAATATTTTAGTGTCACTTTTTAAAATTTAAGTTAATATTACAAAAATTGAGATAAGGTTAAGATTTTATGATAATTTACCCTTAAACATTTGCATTTTATTGTTTTATGGCGATTTTTGTATTCTCCTATATAAATTTTAAATTTTTGTATAGAGTAAAATAGGCAACGTGAAATAATACTTATTATTGTTTATATGCTATATAAATAGATATATATTTCAGACACCTAAATCATTTATATATAATTATTATAAATATGAAAGAAAGTATAATAAGCATGTTAACTTATGGATCATTTTGTATTCTTTCCATGTAATAATTTACATGAATTAGATATAGTTGGGAAAATTTTATGTATGTAAAATATTGAATGTAATTAATAAAAAATAATATTAATAATGATCATTGTTATTGTTATTGTTTCCCTTTCACTTATTTATCATTTCAATAAAAATATTCTTAAAATCTTGTTGTGTGAAAAGTATCAAATAAAAATGTTAATTAGTCTTCAATTCGGTTTTAATTGTAGTAAGAAATAGTGTTCAAATTTCAATCTGAATACATTTATAATATGCTTAATTAGTCTTCATTTCAAGTTTGGGAATAATTTATTCTTCTAAATTTAAATGAAAAAAACTCTGAAGATGAACTTTTTCTAATAAAAATTAAAAAGATTTGAATTACGGGACAAGAAAGATTTTACCTTGGGAAAATCATGGAGAGATACTGGCATACGGAACATCATAAATTAGGTGGAGTGTAGAAGGGAAGATGGGCAAAAATTTAGTCAAACTATGAGGCATGAGTCTGTCCACTTACGCTACAGAATTAAACAAGATTGTCTGCTTATGAATATGACATGAAAACTCAGCATTTGCAGCTCAAGACATATTTGGTCGAGCATAAGTTGGTGTATGAAGACTTAGCTGCAGCAATCCCAAACTGACGTCTGTTTGACTTGGTTTTTAGCAGCGACATGCAGCTTGCCTTTTAAGACAGCCGTTGCTTTCTACTATCAATCAACTATCCTAACATTTACTCAAGGAGGCTAGTCATTTTTTGAGAGACAAAAATAAGACAAGGAACATATCATGTACCTCCAACATACAATAATGTGGTCGGCTTAATAATAAAAGCATAATCATCATGTATGGCTTACTAGGAAACCTATGGAGGGTCAATTGTTGCAACTTGTACTTTTTTGAAAATTTGAGATTTTGTATGGCTTTAATGCAGACATAAACCTATCTTAGCTGACCACATTACTACCATTGTCTCCCAACTTTGCTCTTACATTGAACCTATTTCAAGTTTTAAAGACAATCATCTGACTTTAACTAGTTACTAGTTTTAAATTTCCGGCGTGCACTTTTGCTTTTCTTTGCTTTTTCACATCAAACAATCGCAAAAACTCTTCATCACATTTTTATTTTTGAAAAAGGTGCTGACTTTCACTAGTAAATCACATACTCATTGATAAAACACGACCCAATAATATGTAAATAAGATTACAATTTACTCTCAGTTCTACCACACTTTACAATAATTATCATCCATTAGAATTTGTAAAAGGAAAAATAAAATTTCTATTTATTAAACAGTGGGATAGATACATATCCTTTTTATTTTTCAGTGAAAGATTTTGCCTTACCAATCTGAAGTTGCATTTACATTCTCTTACCATACTTAAATTAAAAACTTTAAAAAGATCACTTACATTGCAAAATTTATTGAATCACAAATATTCTTTCCTCCTTGGAATCATGTAATCAGGGATTTCAGAATATATATAATTACTTCCATGATAGTTGTAAATATTCTCAAAATATATTCTTTTTTTTTAAGGATAGTTAACGCATTTGTAAATAGCTTTACAAGGTCCTATTACTCTTCTCTTCTTACACCTTATATTAGTATTAGAACCACTAACATGGTGTTTTCTATTCTAGTTTTTTCTTTTTCTTTTTCTTTTTCTTTTTCCCCACCCTACAGTCTTTTTCTCTTTTCAACACAATTAATTACCAGCACCTTCTTCTATCATTATAAATATACTATCTTGGCCTCCTTTTTTTTTTTTAATCACAACTTAACCTATTACCAACCATCAAAAATATTACATACTTTATCACTGCTACTTTGAACGAGACAAATTATCTAGTTCGAAGAAAACACGTGAAACATATGCTACTAACCTGTGATCTCATGAGTTATATTGATAGCACCGTCTTGTCCCCATCCCAGGCTTCGAGTTTTATTTCTGACTCTTTATTATCTTACTCTTAATAACTTTACTAGAACAATTTGTGTACTGTTGTTGCATTGCAACCCTCTCCTTTATCATTGCTTCAGTCTTAGATGTGAAATACTAAGAGATGTTAGTCATAACTCGAGCTTTAATGGTAGATCCAAGATCAACCTTGAACTTTTATTAATGAATAAAATGAAAAAAAAGTACTTGTTTTACAATCCATTGAACGATGAACAAACTGTTGAATTATTTGAACAAGCTCCTTAATGTATGAACAAACTCTTGAAACTTTCGATTAACTTTTAAAAAAGATGTGTATCCTCATGTGCTTAACATCTTTTTGTACATTTTTTTAATGTATGAGCCTCTAAATGAATCAAAGAAACTGAACGTTCTCGAACTTACTTAAACAGGTAGCAGGAGCGCTTAGCAACCATTTATAGTAAACTTATTGAAGCTTCCCATCAGAGGCCCAATAAATAGCTAGCTCATACTGATTATGACTCATTTTCCTCATTAAACTTCAATCCATTTAACCATATCCTTTATTGAACTTCTTTATTATCTTAAATTTGGATCAATTTAAATTTTATTAACTTTAATTTTATAAAAACCAATAATTAATAATTGTCTAATTAAAAAGCATTGGCATTCTCCTCCTTGGACAAATGTTAACTGTAGTAGTTGTAATAACAATAAAAAATAGTAAAAGTTGTTAAGAAAATTAACGCAAAGTTCGATCAATTTAAAACAATTGATCCAATGATAATGAAAGTTCACTATTCGAACCCGTAAGGCTTCTGATACCAAAAAATATCAAATGCATGTGTTATATATGACTCAAATTCAATACAATCACGCATGTCTAATACCTCACTAATATAAATGAGAAAATGGAGTGTGGCAAACTACGATGATACCTATATGATCTTAAATGTATCATCTTTCCATTTGTTGGTCTCAATTTCTCCAAAATTTATACTAAACTGCATCAATGAAATTTGTTTTCTCTTACTGAATGGTAAACTATATGAGAGAAAACTCTTATGGAATTAAATACTTATATCTCCCTATATCTCATCAAATCTATGGATTTATATATGTATCTGTATGTATCCTGAAGACATGGCTCAAAGTCAATATGTATACATATGCCTAATAACATTTAAAATGCTTAAAATTGACATAGATCTTAAGACTTTCACATATATTATGACAATGTACATTAAACTATATGATTGGTGATGACCATAAATATATGTAAAAACATATTGTCATAATACCTAAAGTCTGTACAAATATATCAAAATCAAATACAACAATCCCTATTTAACAGTGTTTGAAAACTTCAATAAGCCTATACAAAATACACGTATCTTAAAAGTAACTAGTGAAGTACGTTAGTTAAAGGATTAATAAGCATGTACTTAATCTCCAAATATTCCCCTCAATGTTAACTTTTTGTATTAATTACTTTACAGATAGATATTTGACCTCTAAATACTTGGATCCCATAATGTTCTTATTAAATAACTAAATAATACAACAAAAAAAAGAGTAGCAACAGAATCAACCATAGACAACTTAGAATTCAAATTCCTAAGTTAAACCACCTATGATGTAGCCCCATA
>JAOSBO010000006.1:18714037-18728451 GCA_027563915.1 Erythroxylum rotundifolium | reverse complement strand
TGTGTGTGACAAATAATCTTTAATTTCTTATAATTTCAAGAAATCGATTACAAAACTCTTCCTTTTCTCATCAGAAATTTTTATTGCGTAAAAGTAGTATGCGTGAACTGCGGCCTGGTCCTCATATTTGCTCTCTACCCTTGCAGTTGGTTTTAATATGTATGAAGAATCAAATGCATCGCTTTGTTTTAGTGCCTAGGGATATTAATTAAGGAATAAAATTAACATATATGCTTTTAAATAAATCCAAAAACAAATGTGTAATTTAATCAGAATGATGATTAGTCTAGTTCTAGTTCTAGGCAAGTCAACCAGTCTCCTGAGTTTTCTTAAGCTCTATTATTACGTTTATCAGTATCAACAAATTGTATGAAAAATTGTTTTTTCTTTTACAAAAAACTTAACTATCTCTATCTAGTTGACACCGACTGAGAGAGGGAGAGCTCAGTTCTCATCAAACACCCAATACACACAATAATAACATCTACAATGGAAGCAACTCTTTTATTGCTAATATTGGAAATATTATTTAATCATAATTAGTATAAATATGCAAGCATTTTTAAAGCGAACCTGATAGTTGGATAGCGAACTCTACTGACTGACCGTAAGAGAGGAAGATTATTAATTACAAGAATACATAGTTGGCCATTTTTAATATGAACCAGATAGTTGGATAGCAAACTCTACTGACAGACCGTAAGAGAGGAAGATTATTGATTAAGAAAACATAGCTGGGCATTGATAATTATATCAGAGAATTTGTATTTAGATAATTTAACAATGTAAGCGAATGAGAACTACATGTTTTTGTTTGTTTTACAAACTTTATTTCGAGCATCTTAACTACAGCGAACTTGGGTCTTTTTAAGGTTAAAAAAAGACATTTTCTGTAAACTTACATTTCTCTGTTATTTGCATAAGAAAGCTTTTAAGGAAAGATGGGAGAGCAGAGCACGAAAGCCAAACTTCCAAATCTCGTTCCTCGGGCCATCCGTTCACGAATATCAAGGAAAATTGTTCCCTTTCCTGTTTTACCCTTGTTCAATTTCTCCTTCTTTCACTTTGTTTATTGTGACATTATATGGTAAAATATACTTTGTTATTGTATCTGATCCTTGTTCCAGTGTTCCGCTGCTTGAGGGATAGACAGAGAATAAAAGAGAGCGACAAAAAGCTACAGTTTTTATGGATGTTTCGATCGATGCCTTCATCAGTCTCAAGGAAATCTCATAGAAACAATCCCATGTAAGCAAATGTCTCATTTTTTTAATTCTCATTTCAGAAAGGAAACCTATCTACCTTGATAGTCATTTTGCGTGCTGTAAGACAATATTTATTGGATTCATTTCTTTGAATGCAAGCATGCAATCTTCAGTTACCGTTAATGGGTTCTCCTATCTGTGTACTTTGGTTGTTTTAACCCTTTTCTGGTGCAAAATTCTGTGCTGAAATGACCACCCCCCCCAATCGGGATCCATGTTGGATTTCTTGGTTTTTGTTTTGCTCTTTTATAATCACTGTTAATAATATACTTTGTTGGGTCGCTGCTGGTTGGTTTTATAAGCGTTTGTGGAGGGATTGACCTCGAATTTTGCTTTCGTGATTGTTTTTGTACTTCTGCTCTCAGTTCATTGGGGTTACTTGTTTTGAGGGAATTTAGTTATTGCTACATTTCCTTGGGCCTAAAAAGGTTAGTTCATTGAGGCGGGAATTCATGGGTTGAATTCCAAGGACAATGGCCAGCTTAACTGAAGAAGGGTTTCAGTTCTTTGATGCCCTCGAGGACCCTGCATCAATCTCTGATGCAATTTCTGATGGTGTTGATGTGGTTGATTGCTGCAGTAGCTTCAATAATTCATCTACAAACAGTCCGCCTTATGACGTATGGCTTAAGAGCCCAAAAAGTGTTGACGAGCGTCGACGGATGTTCTTGACGTGGATGGGGGTGCGTGTGGAGCAAAGTGCAACTCAAAATTCTGTTGTTTTCTGTGGTTCAGAGTGGGAAATTGATAGATTTAAACAAAGTAATGGGGCAGTGTTGAGGCTTTCTGGTTTTGAAGATGAGTTCCTTTCACCTCGGTCAAATATATCTTGTGGGTCTATTGATGAGTTAGATTCAAATGAGAAGTCTATATGTAGGGATAGGAATTTTGTTGGGGGAAAATCTTGTAATGTAGATGATCATGATAGGCAGATAAATGAAAGTTCTGAAGCAGACTTGGGCCCCTCAGCTAGCACTGTGAAATCTGAGAAAACTTGGGGGTTCTCTTCATCATTTCGGAAAGTCATACTGAAGAAAATTGAGGAACCAAATCATTCAATTTACACACTAAAGACAGCTAAGAAGGGATGGTTGAGTAGATTACGTTCCATCACATGTTCTGTGGACAAGCAAAGAGAAGCTGAGATACTGATGCATGACGATGATGATGCTTATAATGTTCAGAGAGTTAAGGTTCGTCGACATGGGAAGCAGATTAGAGAATTTTCAGCTCTTTATAAGGGGCAAGACATCAAGGCCCACGAGGGTTCAATTTTGACAATGAAATTTAGTCCTGATGGACGATACCTTGCAAGTGCAGGTGAAGATGGTATTGTGCGAGTGTGGCAAGTCTTGCACGATGAGAGGTCAAATGAGCTTGACGTTCCAGAATTTGATCCATCCTCCATATATTTCACTGTAAATCATCTATCTGAGTTAAAACAACTTTTTGTCGATAAAGAGAAAGCAGGCAAATTGAAGAGCATTAGGAAAACATCTGATTCTGCTTGTGTAATATTTCCTCCGAAAGTTTTCCGGATGTTGGAGAAACCGTTGCACGAGTTCCATGGGCACAGTGGAGAGATTTTAGATCTGTCCTGGTCGAAGAATTGTGTAAGCTACTCCCTAAAAGAAATAATATTTGTGTGTCCTGCAAAGGTGAAAGATTCTTATGTAGTAGATTAAGAGTTCACCATCTGTTTTCTTGCTACAGCATCTACTGTCAGCTTCAGTGGACAAAACTGTTCGACTATGGCAAGTACAAAATGACCATTGCCTCGGAGTCTTTTCACATAGTAACTATGGTAGGCTTTTGGCCAGTTTTACATCATTTTTATAAACCAATATGCTCTTTAAGATACAATTTATGTCAAAGTTGATTTTTTTTTTTCTGAACATCTTAGGTATGTCATGTCTTGTCAGCTCTCAACTTGTGCTGACAATACTTTACCCTGGTCCTTGTTTGATGCAGTAACCTGTGTTCACTTTAACCCTGAGGATGACAATTACTTCATGACTGGTTCCATAGATGGAAAGGTTCGCATTTGGTCAATTTCTAGTTGCCAAGTAGTTGATTGGACTGTTATAAAAGATATTGTAACTGCAGTTTGTTATCGTCCAGACGGGAAGGTGTGGTGATGTTCTTGTCCTTTCCATTCTTGTTGCTACAACATGATTTTTCTGGTTAAATAGTCTGATAGAAAGTCTTCCTTTTTCCCTTTTTCATATAGGGAGCGGCTGTTGGCTCTATGGAGGGAAATTGTCGCTTTTATAATTTGTCGGGTATATAATTCACACCCACTACATTCTTGGTTCTTTAGTAAATCTAGATCTTCTGCTTAACCTTTCAATGCCATTTTCCAACTCATGTTCCATTAAATTTATTTTGCAGTTGTCTAATATATGTTGTTTGGCTAGTATTCATTTCTTGTGATGAATTATCTGTTGGTTAGAGGGAGAGCTGGGTTTAGGCAGTTTTGCTTGATTCATTAATAACAGAAATTACTCAATAAACAGGCACTAACAATTATTTTCTTCTATGTTTTTATTGTTCAGACAATCACTTGCAGCTGGATGCTGAAGTAAGCTTACACAGCAAGAAAAAATTAGCTTGCAGAAAGATAACTGGGTTTCAGGTGGTTATCATTTTCCCTTGAATGTCACTTTTACTTATAGTCTACCATACTTGTTATTAACTTAATTTAGTTATATCTGTTTTCAGTTTTGCCCTCAAGACTCAACCAAAGTAATGGTGATTTCGGCTGATTCACAAGTTAGAATTCTACAAGGACCGAACGTGATTAGTAAATACAGGGGTATGAATCTGACTCTCACAGTGTTAAGACTTTTACTTTGGACAAATCAGATCCCTTAGTAGCCAAACTAGCAGTACCTGCTTATGCTGAGGGATCAAAGTACTGCCCACATTAATCGAAAGAAGCTAAATTGTGTTGATACAAGATGCAATTCTTTGACCATTTTGAAGTACCTTTGTTCTTAGTCTCTTGTTATTGATAGATGTTGATTCTTGTATTCCCATATTTCTGTTCTTTTAGGACCAAAAAGGGCAGTGAATCCAACATCAGGATGCTTTACTTCAGATGGAAAGCACATTATCTCAGCTTTTGAGGACTCCAATGTATATGTTTGGAATTGCATTAGCGAGGAGGAGCTTTTTCCTTTTCAAGCTAAAAATATGAGGTCTTGGGAGCGTTTTTATGCAAACGCATCTGTTGCAGTGCCTTGGTGGGGCCTGAAAGATGAACACTCCAAAAGTGAATGGGGACTTGATTTACCAAAGGATGATCCTACGGGGATTCCCCGATTTTGTTCACCTACCTGTTTTTCTCTGAGCCAAGAATATGTCTTGGAGTCTTCTCCAAAGTGTTCTGCAACTTGGCCAGAGGAAAAGCTTCCACCATCTAGCTCATCTTCCACATCATCATCATCAATGGACAGATCTGACTACAAATTCTTGAAAGCTTCATGTCAGAGCACAGTTAAGTCTCATGCATGGGGTCTTGTCATTGTGACTGCAGGTTGGGATGGACGAATAAGATCATTCCACAATTATGGTTTGCCAGTAATGGTGTGAAAGTTAAACTGGTTTGGCTTTAGTGACAATTACGATTCATTCATCTGGATGGGATTTACATTGATGAACGACATAATGCAAATCTCTTATGTGGCATGAGCTACCCAGTAGTACTGGCAATGGCAGCATGAAGAAAACAACATTATGATGAGTGTAGAATTTTCTGAGTTGTGAGATGGGCCCTTCGCTTATAGCCTAGCATATGAGGAAATGTTGAATGCAGTGACAAGTGGTGGCCTTTTAGTGGTTGGAGTCTAGTCCAGCTTGGGATGAGCTACTGGCTGAGGTTAGCTTCTCCTAATGTAGAATTTGTTGCTTAATTACATACTTTTATCTGCGGGCCAAACAAAGATGCACACACACATATGTTGGATACCACCAATTTGGGATGTTTCTTCAATATAATGGAGGTACCTATGCGACCTTTGCATTAACATCTTTGATTTGGGGTATCTAAAATGGGAGGATTGGATCCAGAGGTCGTGGTGGGAGTTCATTTTGGAAGAAATTATAGGGAACTTTTGCCATTATAATAACTTGGCTGACGTTGAATGATTGAATTGTCTGTCTGCCATTTTGCCCTTAACGATAGGGCCAACTTCAGCTGGGATTGACTTGTAGGGGTGTTATTGGATTCCTTCACTGCTACTGGCTGGCATGTTGTTAGCCAAGAGCTTGAAAATGCTTCATTACATTCATACTGTAAAAGTGTTGTGCGCCTTCTACGTGGATACGGGCGGGCCGTTGACCAACTGTGATCATAGCTTTTACTTGAGTCCTTTTTCGTTTCATGCGAACAGCATTTGTACATGTAATGTCTTGTCTATTCGTAATCTGAAATGTCTTTTTTAGTCAGCGAAAGAAATGCCTTTTGAGTAACGATTTTACAGAAATGTAGTTATGTAATAACCTGTATGCTTGATTTGTGATGGGAATAGCTGTACAAAATTGGAGCAATTTACCGCGGATATGAACGGCCAAGGGTCTCGGCCTGAACACATTTTACGTACTTGGTTTTATTTGAGTTGTTGACTGTAAAAGACGTTCAATTATCATCGAAAGCTGCAACGGCTTGTTATCTTAAAAAGAGTCTTCAACCTTCACTTTTAGTTAAAATATAAAATTTAAAGCATATCCGCATAGTTCAGGGTCGGTTCAGTTTCGTTAATTATTTTTATTCTTTTAAAAACAAGTTATGTAATTGTTAATATCAATTTAATTTTAGTCTCTTATATGATAATAAGTTCATAATATTATTAACAATAAATTGTTGAAATTTTTATGAAATTATATTTTGGAAGGCCTATTCATTTATTTAAACTGTTTACACCTAAAAATGGGTTCGGCCCATTTTACTGTTTTGAGCCAAAAACTCGAAACCTAAAGAAAATTCATGGTTCGAAGTCCAGACACTAGCCCTGGCCCATTAGAGTTCGGTGTCCAGTAGGAGAGGACGTGGTAGAGTTGGAGTTGAATTGGGAGTCTAGGAGGCCAAATTTAAAGAGGAGACAAGGGGATAAGATGATGGACAACAGCCAAACTCAATCTTCATCGGATAAGATAAGGTTTATTTGAACTTTACCTCTATCTCGTGGGATAAGATTCTATCAAGATTACAATTTCAATTGGAGTAGGACACTCAACATCTTTGGCTATAAATAGGAGCTTTGAAGAAGAAAAAAGGATCCGAACTTTGACAAATTAAAAGCCTGGCACTCCAGCAAATCCTTGCACTTTTTAGTTTACTTCTTTTTCAGCAATCCTTTATTTTTCCTAGCCTAGCATTTTTCTTTCCAATTGTTATTGGCTATTTCTTCAACTTTTATAGTCATTGCGTTTTGTCAATTTGTTTATAAAAAAAGCAAAGTACTTTCTGTTAGACTTTTGTCCCTTTTCTAGCAATACACAGTTGTTTTAAATTTTAGTTAGATTACGAGGCGCAACAATCTTTTTTCCTATTTTTCCTAGTTTGGAAATACTTTAATTTTCTGGCACACTCGCAAACCAAACAAAGGGCTAAGTGTTGTCCTTTAGTCAAATAAAGACCAAACATATTTTTGGCACGCCCGGTGGGATCCACACAATGACGAGAACAAGATCTAGTAAGAGTACTGACGTTTCCCCCGGTGGAGGCGATGATATAGAAAACGTTGCAATAGCAACGCTAGAAGACCAACCTCAGCCTCTTGGGTTGAGTTAATCAAGCAACATCGAAATCCTTTTAACAAGGGTTCTGGAGGCCATAAAGAAATTAGCAGCTGACACGCGCACTCTCTTGAACACCATGGGAGGTAATCAAAAAGAGATTTTGGCTGGAGTTGTTGGATCTGCCGTGCCAGAGAAAGACAAAGGCATAGGCGGGGTAGAATCAAGTAAGGCGTTGCGCCAAGCTGAATCGCAGGCCAGTAAGTTACCAATGGCTGCGGAAAATCAACTAGTGGCATCTACAGTCACTCCAACTGGAGGTGAAGGGTCGCCAACCAAGGCGATCAAGTAGGGAGAAACTTCTCCCGTGAAAATGCTCGAGGGGCAGTCCACTAGGATTGACAGCCCCAACAAGGAGAAACAGCTAGTGATCACTTACCAGCCACCACACAAAAGGGATGAGACGCCGAGTGCTACCATGCCTCTGGTGTCCATCAACCACAAGACCCCTGTCCAGTTCCACAATCACACTGGACCGTCGATTCAACCTCATCTCTATAAAGAAGGAATGAGCTCAGGGGACAATGGGAGTCTGATGACCAACCAGATACAGGTACTCCTAAAGAGTGCAAGTCACCAGGCTGTTCAGCAGTCGGCGACCATAAGCCAAGTAATGTATGGGCAGAACGCTCAGACTATCGATCCGGTTACCAGGGATGCACTTGGGGAGATCGAGAATTGTATGGTCCTGGGTTCAACCAGATCGTCCGACCTGAGTTTAGGAAACCTTATCCCGAATTCATAGACAGGGCAGCCTTTCCCAGGAGTGTAAAAATCCCGAATTTCACGTTGTTCTCTGGGGAAGACGGGCAGTCTTCCATCGAGCACATAGCAAGGTTCAATACTCAATACTCAGAATTTTCTAGTTATGACAACTACCAGTATCTGCTTTTGAAATTGTTCCCGAATTCGTTAACTGGAGCCGCTTTCTCTTGGTATGTGTCACTGCCGAGGGACTCTGTGTTCGGCTGAGCAGATATGACAAGAGTCTTCCACGCCTAGTTTTACAAAAGTGAGCCCGAAGTCAGTATTGCAGACTTGTCCAGGCTCACTCAGTGCGCTGGAGAAAGAGCAGATTACTTCATTGCCAGGTTCAAGAGAATGAGAAACAAGTGTAGGATTAACATCCCAGAGACTGAGTTTGTGAAGATGGTGCAAAAGGGGTTAGACCTGGAGCTGAGGAAAAAATTTCAAGGGATGGACTTTAGAGACTTTTTCGTGTTGGTGATGAAGGTGACAGAATACGAGGAGCTACTTAAAGAAGACCATAAGTTCAAAAAACAAGTCATAGGGACCTATTTCAATGAAGTCCACAATGCTAAGGTAGAGGTTGCTATAGCTGCCGTATCTGATATTGGAAACGTAGTATGCCCATACCTAGCAAAGATGCCTCCAGGAGTACAACAAAACAGTGACAAGAGGGAGAATAGGTGCAAGTTCAATATAAGTAAGACTTCGGAAATTTTCGATTATCTCATGAAGATTGACTTTATTTCTTTGCCGGAAGACCATGTGCAGCCCACTAAGGGGGAGATGAAGGCCAAAGATTATTGCAAATACCACAATGCGTGGACTCATTCTACCAACATGTGTTGGGCCTTCAGGAACGTGATTCAAGATCGCATCAACAGAAAGATTCTCAAGTTTTCAGAGGAGGCAATGCTCATTGACAAAAATCCATTCTCGATGGGGTCAGTGAACGTAGCAAGTATCGATATGAGAAGTTGGCTCAACCAAAAGTGGAGGGAAGAGCATACGAATCAAGCGTGGAGGATTAAAAATTTGAACACGTGGAAAAGGGAAGACAGCCTCATCATTGCTTCTAAAGGAAGAATCAGTGCACTGGAAAGGCTCAGTAGACGGATCACCGGAAATAGCAACGAAGTTGGTGACCAGCCAGCCGCCACTATTGGTGGTCACCCGAAATTTGTCAAACCACCGATGCCCAGAGCAGTAGGAGAGTGGATTCGAGTGGAAAGCAGAAAGAAGGGTGAGAAGGAAATACCTACCGCTGCACAGAAAAGCGCTAGAACAAGAAAAAGAAGGTCGCAGCGCAAGAAGTTGGCCGAGAGATTGTTTTGAGAAAAAGAAGAACTGGAGGCGAGATTTCAGAAGCAGACCATGGCTCACTTGGCGGAAAAACAGGAGATACTCATCAAAGGGAAGGAGTTAGTCAACATGACTAAGCAGATGGTTGAGCATTGTGATGGAGAGATTCAAAGGAACAAGTTCAGAAGAAAGGCAACCAAGGATGGTGATATTGAAGACCAGGAAGAAGGCTACTTCAATGTTGGTGAAGTCCCTGTGTATTACTTGGGAGCCGCTTCAGTGTTATTACCAGTCATTTTTCGTCGAATTGATCTTGATAACGAGACGGAAGACAGGCCGACAAAGGAAGGGAAAGTGTTGGCTGCAAAGGAAGAACAAAGTCCAGCGGAGAAGTTCTCAAAGGAAACGCAGGACACCGAGGAGAGTAAAGCTTTGACGTTCGAAAAGCCGTTGACTGTGAATCACACTAAACCACTGTACATAAGGGCCTGCATCAATGGAAAACCACTGAATAGAGTCCTGGTGGACAATGGAGTACCTGTAAACGTGATCCCCCTGAAAGTACTGTTAGGACTCGGGAAAAGAGAAGAGGACATCATCGTTATAGACCTAGTGGTGACCGCGGTGACCGGGGACGTAGTAAGGACTTTGGGAGTAGTTCCACTACAAATCACGGTTGGGAGCAACACGACGTGTCTACTTTCTTTGCAATCAACACCAATGCGAGTTACAAGTTGCTTCTCGGCAGAGATTGGATTCATGCGAACAAGTGTCGTCTTCTCTTCACCAGTTCTTATTGTTCTGGAATGGTGACAACGTGGAAATGGTTAAGGCAGACACTAACCCTTTCAGTGTTGAAGTCAATTTGGTGGACGCCTGCTATTACCACGGAGACATCACACCAATTACCTTTGAAGGATCGAACAAAGAGGGCAGGCCTACGTTGATGAAATTTGCCAAAGACAAGCATCTGCTACTCCAAACAAGTAGTATCAATGAGAAAGACAAAAACATCAGTCCTTATAGATCGATAGAAGAAGACACTAGCCAGTCAGGCCAATGATAGTTCAAGGAAATAAAGATGGGTGGCCAGTGGCTGCAAGGGTCACCCAGTAAGCAATTTTGCAGCAGACTAGGAAATAAATGGTGGTCAACCATGAAATCGAGATGTTTGGGACAGAGTTGGTGTACAAAGGAGAGATCTCAGAAATAGTAAGAGATGAAATAAATCTAGAGGAGCTACAAGGTGTGCCGCCTAAAATGGAAGATGAGAGACTCCAAGTGAAGGACCCTCTAGAGGAAATCATCTTGAATACTACCGAGGATCCTAAAGTGACGTACATCAATGGCCTTGTTATTAAAGAACTATGTAAGGAGATAATCGAGCTACTTCATGAGTACAAAGATTGTTTCGCATAGGATTACAAGGATATGCCAGGGTTAAGTCGGAGTTTAGTGGAACACCGATTGCCCATCAAACCTGAATTTCGTCCCTTTCAGAAGCCACCCAGGAGGATGTCCAAGGAAGTCGAGATGAAGGTAAAGGAAGAAATAGAGAGGCTCCTCAAAGTAGGTTTTATCAGACCAGCTAAGTATACCGAGTGGCTGGCAAATATAGTTCCCGAAATCAAGAAAAACAGAAAAATTAGGGTATGTGTGGATTTCTGGGACTTAAATGCCGCCACACTCAAGGATGTGTATGTAATGCCGGTCAGTGGCATGCTCATTGATGCCACGGCTAACCATGAAGTATTGACATTTTGGGATTGTTTTACTGGCTATAATCAAATCAAAATCGCTAAGGATGATATTCATAAGACAGTGTTCTGGTGTCCAGGGGCAATTGGTACATTCGAGTGGATTATGATGCCTTTTGGGCTGAAGAACGCTGGAGTTACTTACCAAAGAGCCATGAACATTATTTTCCATGATATTATTGGAAAAATTTTCGAAGTCTACATCGATGACGTGGTCGTCAAGTCCAAAAAACAGGGTGACCATGTAGAACATCTCAGGTAGGGATTCGAGAGACTAAGTAGACACCAACTCAAGCTCAATCCACTAAAGTGTGTCTTTGGAGTTAAGGCCGAAAACTTTCTTAGATTCCTAGTCCATCAAAGGGGTGTGGAGGTGGACGACAACAAGGCTAAAGTGATTGCACAGGCAATGCCGCCTAAAAATAAAAAGGAACTACAAAGGATCTTGGGTCAGGTTAATTACCTAAGAAGGTTCATCTCTAATTTTGCAGGCAAGACCAAGGTTTTTTCAGAGCTGCTCAAACTGAAGAAAGAAGAAGATTTTCTGTGGGAGGACAGACACCGGCAAGCATTTGACAAGATAAAGGAATATTTGTCTTCACCACCAGTGCTCATGACCCCAAAGAAAGACCATCCTCTCCGTTTATACTTAGCAGTGTCAGAAACTTCAATCGGATGCGTTTTAGCTTAGAACAACACTAAAGGTAATGAACAGGCCATTTACTATTTGAGTAGGACTCTTAAAGATACTGAAGTTAGGTATTCTCCGATCGAAAAAGTGTGTCTAGCCTTATATTTTGCGTGCACTAAGTTAAGGCATTACATGATGGGAAATTTGGTGTTTGTGGTATCCAACACCAACGTGATTAAGTACCTGTTGATAAGGCCGATTATCACTGGGAGAATAGGAAAATGGGTTATTGCGTTAGCCGAGTTCTCTCTCCAGTTCCTACCCCAGAAGTCTATGAAAGGGCAGGCCATCGCAAATTTCCTAGCTGACCATCCGAGTGTAGAGATCCCTGATACTGGAGAACCAGATTTGAATGTGTTCTATTTAGAAAAAGCTCCATGGATTTTAGGTCTAGTACAACTGATGCCACTGGGGCAGGAGTCATTATGATATCCCTAACAGACATCAAAACTACGCTCTCTTTCAATCTCAATTTTCCATGCACCAATAATCAAGCCGAGTATGAAGCTATGATAATTGGGTTGGAATCCTCAAAGAATTCAGTGCCAAAGACTTAGCCATATATGGGGATTCACAACTGGTCATCAGACAACTAAACAGCGAATACAAATGCAGTAGCTTTTCTTTAGCACCGTATTTTGCTGCTGCAGTTCAGTTGTTAGACAATTTTGAGAGCGTAGATCTATTCTATATTCCACGAGAAGACGATTGGGAGGCGGACTCAATGGCTAGGGTGGCTTCTGGAATAAAGATATCTGATGAGTTGATGCATAAGTTTGTCCTTATCTAGAAGAAAAATCATCCTGCCATTGAAGGCTGGGGGATGCCAGTGGATGTGTTTAATACTGATGTAGAATGCGCTGGTGACTAGAGGAGCTCTATTAGAGAATAGTTGGAAAATCCAAAAGGAAGGACACCCTACAGAATCAAGATGTAGGCATTGAATTATCTCCTAGTCGAAGGCACTCTGTACAGGACCCGGTGGAGTCAATGGAAGTCTTTAAACAAGTACATGAAGGTCTGTGCGGCGCCCATCAATCCGGGGAGAAAATGCATTGGTTGATTCGTAGACACGGTTATTACTGGCCCCGGATATTCGATGAATATTTCAGATATGCTAAGGGCTGTAAGTAGTGTCAGAGACACGGGAAAATCTAGAGACTACCAGCCGCGGAATTGATAGGTATAATCAAGCCTTGGCCCTTTCGTGGGTGGGCCATTGACCTGATTGGGAAAATTTACTCAGCATCATCCAAAGGCCATTCTTTCATCATAGTCGTTACGAATTTCTTCACCAAATGGATGGAGGCTCAACCGATGAAGAAAGTCGAGCAAAAAGAAGTCATTCAATTTATCAAAGAGAGTTTGATCCACAAGTTTGGGATTCCTGAGTCAATTACCACTGACCAAGGGACAATGTTCACTGGAGAATTAGTCAGGGAATTTGCAGAGGATTACGGTATCAAACTATTAAGGTCAAGTCCTTATTATCCTCAGGCAAATGGACAAGCCGAGGCCTCAAACAAAGTTATAATTAATATTCTACAGAAGATGATGGAAGATAATCCTAGGGACTGGCATAACCTCCTCTCCGACACTCTATGGGCATATAGGACATCGAAACGAAGCGTGACTGGGGTGACCCCATTTTCATTAACCTTCAGACATGATGATGTATTACCTATAGAAGTAGTGGTGCCCTCTTTAAGGGTTGCATGGAAAAACAATTTAACGCTAGAAGACTACTCGCAAGCCATGATGATGGAGTTAGAGGAGTTGAACCACGTGAGGATGGATGCCCTCAATAAGATGGTTCTACAGAAAAAGAGGGTGGCCAGAGCCTACAACAAGAAAGTAAGAAAGAAAGATTTTGATGAAGATGATTTGGTCTGGAAGTTGGTACTGCCTATTGAAAGAAAAGATCGGGTGTACGAGAAATGGTCAGCGAATTGGGAAGGGCCATTTAGAGTCCATAAAGTATTGCCTGGGAACGCCTACTGGTTATCAAGCCTATCCAGAAAAGTTCACAACAAGTACATCAACGTCAAGTAGTTGAAGAGATACTATCCCACCATGTGGGAAAACATTCAAAACGAGTAAGGTTTAAATGTTTGCATCAATGGGTGGCCACTACGAAAATTGTTGTGAAGTGGGTTGCCTAACTTTGTAATTGGTTTTGCCCAAATAAATGGAATGAAAATTTGGCACGTTTGTTATTCATTCAAGTTCGAATATAGCAAAACCAAATACAAAAATCCTTCCAAAATAGGCCGCTTCTAGAGCTGGCTACATGTACAGTCCATAAAGATTACAGAAAGGAATATTGAGTATGCCGGATCTCGTCCCACTGGACCAGACAGTCATGAATCGTCCTTTCAGCGCCCCTCAGATTGGAGGAGCACGCCACAATGGAGGGATAGAGCTTCTTTAGCTCTTCACCATTTTCGGTGGGCTCCTGTTTCTGCACCTTCAAGGCTTCCTTTTTGCCCACTAAAGAGGCCCAATGCCCTGATACTTCTTGCCGAGTGGCGGCGACCTTTCCTTGAATTACCACAATCTCTTCCTCCTAAGCTTTTATTTGAGCAATGTGGTTGTCAGCCGCCAGCTTGGACTGCTTGATGTCCTCAGCAAGGGTCTCTATTGCTTTCTTCTGAAGACCGTAAGAAGCATTCAGAGCTTGGAAGTGACTCATCTGGCGATTGGCGTCTTCTCTCTGGATGGAACAGGCGGAGAACTGGACTCGCAAGCTACTGATTCTACCTTTTAAGGAGTTCAACACTACCTTTTCAGTGGCCAAGAGATCCGAGGACAGAAGAACCTCCATAGCTTGGAGCGACTCCTGTACAGTAGCCT
>JAOSBO010000006.1:18702929-18713937 GCA_027563915.1 Erythroxylum rotundifolium | reverse complement strand
TCTTCAACTTTTATAGTCATTGCGTTTTGCCAATTTGTTTATAAAAAAAGCAAAGTATTTTCTGTTAGATTTTTGTCCCTTTTCTAGCAATACACAGTCGTTTTAAATTTCAGTCAGATTACGAGGCGCAACAATCTTTTTTCCTATTTTTCCTAGTTTGGAAAAACTTTAATTTCCTGGCACGCTCGCAAACCGAACAAAGGGCTAAGTGTTATCCTTGTCAAATAAAGGCCAAACAAAAACAATCAAATTTTAAATTTCTATTAAATAACTAGTTTAAAAAATATAAAGTTTATGTATTTTGAAGATGTTTTATATTTGTAGATAATTATTAAATTTGAAAATTTTTTTAATGTTAGTCATAATTTTGACCAGTAATTAATATTTATTTATTTAATAATATCCAATTATTCGTTTAACTTTTCAAAAAAAGATCCGATTATAACCAAAAATAAAACCTAAAACTATTTTTTTATCATAAAAAGAACCGAGAATTAATAACTACTTAAATCTTTTGTTTGGTTTCATTATTTCTTTGTGGCCAGTATTATTTGATATCTAGATTAGAAGGTACCTTGATTTTGATCTTGTATCGATTAATTATAGTACTTTTATAAAAATGTTATATGTTTGTAAAATATATTGATCTTAACACTAATTAGATATAAGCAAAAGTTTGAATCAAATTGTTTGTCAATTAACCTAGGCAATGTTGTTGATAATTGAATGAGATACCAGAAATAAATCTATAAGATGCTTTATTAAGGTTATTTTTTTATGAAATTTCATAAAAATTAGTGCATTCTTAGGTGTATTAATTAGATATAAATATCAATTAATTAATCGAGGGATAGATAATTATACATTGAAAGGTAACAATTCATTACAATAGATTTTGCCAGTCCAAGTTAAAGCTTCTTCAAATAATTGAACATGAGTACAAGTTGAAGGTAGAAAGAACTCTTTTTTTTTTAAATTAGATAAACTGATTCCAAAAGGAATGGAGGCAAAGCCTTACATAGGTTTAACCAAGAGATCAAACAAGCTTGTTATTAGAATCCTTGTACGTTCAGAATAAGTAAATTTAGAGGCATTAATATACAACCTGTAAATTATGAACCATGATAGACTAAATACAGGGGCTCAAACTAACATTTGTTTAGTTGAATCCCCACATATCGATTACAATCTTGAAAAATTTTGCATTTGGTTAGTAATAGCTTCTTTATCCTGGCCAAGGTGTTGGAGTTAAAAGTTCTAAAATCATTTCCATATCTTGTAAAATATTGTGCATAATGCAAGCTTTAGAAGTAAGTGATCATCATTAAGGAGTGAAACATTAGAAACTTCAGATATTAGAAAGTCCCGATATGTTTCATTACAAGAGAAGTTGCAGGCTACCTAAATTTTCAGCCAAATATCTTTAATGTAAGTGCACTGAAAGAAGAGACGATCTCTTATTTCTTACTCAAGGCTGCAAATACTACAATGTGGGTTAATAACCAAGTTAGTCTTACTAGATGTGCTTAGTTTATTAAGCAATGTGTGCTACGTAATGAAAGCAATTCTTAGGATACAATCACTAAACCATATGACCCTATGCCAAGAGATTTTAGGGACTTGTAGCTTGAACAAGTTAAAAGCAAACTTATTTGTGAACTTATCAAAGTATGTTTGCACCAAATTAACCTATCTTCCTCATCCTCTCTCGAGTTGTAACTTAGAATGGATTCCTTTAAGCATTAAAATCCCTTAAATCTGATGAACCAAACATGATCCCTAATTAGCTCTTCCACTCTAGCATTAGGCTTCAACATGTTTCTAAGTTGGAAGATACTAGGGATCAAGTGCAAAGGACCCTTATCACTCCAATCATTGAACCATAAACTAGTTTGCTTGTCATTGCCCATTAAGCTTTTAAAATCCTTGCAAAGTATTTCCCTGAGCATGAGTATATAATGAAAGGTCTAGGATAAGTTTTGATTTTTTTTAAAGCCCTAAAAGCTAGCTCCTCTTAAGTGAAAAGTGTGCATCTATTGAGAACATACATGTTCTTATTAGTTAACAATTTCCAGATCCTTTAAAAAACCTTACTTGGTATGTAGATTGATCAGAGGCCAAGTCCTCTATGAACTAATGGTTTGCACAACTCATGTCATGCTACCTTGGAACCTAAATTATTTTAGGTATCATCATTCTATAGGAAATTCCTTAACATCCTCTCATTGTCCTCAACAAGTTTCTTTGGCAAGATTAGATGAGCTAACCAATATATTTATATATTGCATAGTATCAATTTAATCAACTGGAGTCTTCCATCATAAGAGAGTCTTTTATTTCATAATTAATTTATCCTTCTCTTAATAATCTCAAATAATTTCTTGTAATATTTATAAGAGGGCCTTGTAGTTGATATTCGAACTTCTAAATAAATAAACTAAATTCTGTAATTCTGAAACCTGTTAAGGAAACAAGCTAATCGCTAAGGTATAATGCATCCCTGGAAAACATAAGGAAGCTTTTATCAATATTGATTTCAATGTTTGATAGTTTGATGTACTTATTAATAGAGTTGAGGATGGTAATGACTGATTTAAAGTCAACTTTTCGAATCATAAGCAAATCATATGCAAAAGAAAGGGTAAACAACTTCATTCTATCATAGCTTTTACAAAACATGAAAGAAGGATTATTCTCTATGTTGAATGCTATGAGTCTTAGCAACACCTCCATGTAGACTGAAAAAGATAGATAAGGGATCACTTTGCCTTACCCCTCATATGTTAATTTGGGTTATCTAACCTAAATTATGTTGTTCCTAACGATACAGAATCATTAAATGCTACTAATAAATATCAAATATCAAACGTGACAATTACATATTACATTCAACATTCTAGCAATAGGTTTTAAATAGAACAATCAAAATGATGTATTAAGATCTTCTATCTAAAGCCCAATTCAATCAACACAAACAACACAACAATCCAAAAAGATATTACAACATTAATAAGATGAAATATCTTACCTATGACTTGGTTTTGATATCCCCATTGAACCGGTGTCGAGAGGTTAGCCTTCCATCTCCATCTTTAAGCTCCCACCTTCGGCCATCCTCTCCATTGCTACCATCGGTGTTGAAGAACGAAGAAAAACTGAAGAGAAAAATGAGAGAAATTTGTCGGCTAGATTATGTCCCCATATGTAGTAGTCTTTCAGGTTTAAACAAAGTGTCGTTTAAACAAGAAAATGACAAACCTATAAGTGGCCTCTCACTAGTATGAGAAGGCCTCACAAGAGTGACTTAATAAGTCACACCCATGACTTGCTTCTCACAGCAGTGAGAAGCTTCTCATGACTGTAAGAAGTATACTGGCTGGTTGACAAAGAAGGCACCTTACTGGCAATGTTAGAAGAATAGGAAAAGGCAGCTGGCATCACTGAAGCATGAATGAGCTCTCAAGAGTTTGGATGGGCTGTAAATCTAAAAAGCTTGGATGGGTTGTCTCTTTGGTGAGAAACATATGGTGAGAAGTATGCATGTCACAACCATGAGACTTCACTCACGGCTGTGACAATTTTCCAGCAATTTGTTCTTCACTTGACATTCTTAACTTGTCTCTTCTTCTTTCATTCCTCTTTTTTCTCTATGAATCAATAGAATATGGAAATTGAGAAGATGGTTTCAATGAACATGCTTCTAGGTCACTTTAGCTCCTTTACTTCTGAGATACACCTAAAATCAAATATAAGCTAAAGTGAGTATCATAAGCATTTCTAAGGCATTAATCACTAAATGTATTAGATCAAATGAATCAAAATTTAAACACCTATCATTTGTGACCATATAATTTACTTACTTTTCACTCGTCATCTATCTTGGGCATTTTCGAACAAAGTGTAGCCCTTCACAAATGAAACAAGCAATATCTTAATTTTGATTGTTTCTTACTTTGAAAAGATTCACCTCCCTTCTCCTTGCCTTTCTCTTAGCCATTTCGTATCCCACCATTCTTCTCTCCCTCATAACCAGCTCGGTGGTCACATTTGGAGATCCATTAAGGAATCAATAGTCGCTATCGTGCTTGGGAGCTCCTTCACATTCTGTCTTCGAAACTCCATTTTTGCCCAACCTTGCAAACCGCTTATGAAATTGAACAACTTGTCCTCCTTCGACATGCTCCACATGATCAACATCAAAGATATGAATTTTCTCACATACTTTCTCACTGAGCTATCTTTCTCCATAAAGTGTTATTGGGGAGGAACTGATCCGTTAGCTCCTTCTTCATCTTCTCCTAAGTGTGGATGGGAGGTCTACCTTTCACTGATATTGTTGGAGGTTCTTGCTCTCCATCATAGCTTTGCGTCCTCCATCAGATACATTGTTGTGATCGATATATTCTCCAAGTCAGCCAACTTTGCCGCTGCAAAGTACTGCTTTATAACCCATAAGAAATTTTTGAGCTCCTTGGTGTTTGAGTTATATAAATATAGTTCCCTGGAAAGCAAGTGTATTTACTTATAACTTAATTTTCTTCCAGTTACTTTTTGTAATGAAAATATTTATTATTAATAAAAAAAAGAGTTTGGTTTTATATGTATGAGCATAATAAAACTAGTCATAAGGTACTGAGATTCTTTTGGAAGTAATATATATATGCATAGAGATGTATGGGAAACATGTATATTATTAGAATCTAAAATAATAGATTCATAGTTGAATAATCAAGTTGGTCGCTTGATTATAGTTTAGACTGTAGTGTTGCGATTTATCTCCATGTAAGTAAAAGAGTTTACTTCAAGGGAATGATAAGTTTCATATCATGATAGTAGTTGAATATTGATAGTGGCACTATTAAATGAATCTAGAATCACGTATGTTTTAAAAAATAAAGTAGGTCATTACTTTAATCTTAAAACATACACTTAAGCATTCGTTTATTATGGACCACAATCTTGATGAGTAGTGAACTCATATATGCTTCATTATAATTCTTGATATGATCGGAAAAGATTTTTACAAGGTATCAATCCAATGTCTACATGTTGGAATTATTAATTGAAACATGTATCAGGGAACATCACTTAAATAAATAGTTTATAGTGATATCATCACTTCTAGATGTTTATAGAGATTGGTGATAAAATTGGCACCAGTAGTTTGATGGACTAGCTACCCATCACATATTAACACCAAGATGAGATCTTGTCTGTTAATGACCATATAGAGTAAAATATGAGATCTAGAAGGAAAAATCAACATAAGGGCAAAATGGTAATTTTACCCTCTATTGTGCAGATGGCTATAATATGGTTCATATTAGAGTTTACAATTGGACATCTTATTTGAAACATGTGTTCTCATAATATTTAATAATTCAAGAGTTCAACTAATTGTCTTTAATGAAATGACATTTAGTTAATAAGCTGGAATTAATTTTAATGAGATTAAATTAATTCTAAGCTTATTAGAGCTTGAATTATATAAGTCTAATTAGATTCACCATTTGGCTTCTAGGAAGGTTATCATGCAAAGTAAGAAATAAAAATAGAGATTTTAAAGCCTACGATTGAATGTTGGGCTTACTTTAATGAGAAGCCCAAATAAATATTTAGAAATAGGCTAGACTTTGGTTTAATTTGATTAATTAAATTAAATCAAAGTTATTAAAGATAAAAGGAGGTGGATTTTCGGTTTTAAAGGGCTAAATGTTCAGCTACACATTTAGCATTGGTTTGCTACATTTAAGATGGTTTTGAACATGCTTTATCATCATTAAATGGAGTTATAACCTTATCATTAAATGGTTTAATGGTTTTCTTTTAATTATAGCATGTAACCATTTAGCATTCATTGGTTTAAAGAAGAAAGAGGTGCATTTGATGGACCCTCTTCCTTTTCATCACAAAATCGAAAATGAGACGTATCATTTTAGGTTATTAGTCTTTTAATATAGCTATCTTAAAACAAATGAGAAAAGTCTCATTTATTGGCTTCTTTATAATTGATTAAGGAAGGATGTGATGCATTGGATGCATTGCACTTTTTTTTAGGCTTAACCAAAATTGAGAGAAAGAATACAAGGGATTGTTGAATTTTTATCTCTCTCCTATCCTGTATGAGATAACCGAAATTTGCATGAGAGGTGTCTCATCTTTAGCTTTCTTTTTTAAGGCAAAATTTCTTCAAGTTTTCTTCTCCTTTCCCCCCAAAGGATCTTGTTAACCAAGTTATCCAAGGAAAACAAGTGGTAGATCAGATTGGTCGAGGATACATTGCCAAGGTTAAAATAGCACAGTTAGGAGTTAAAGTTGTAGCAAAGTAGTCGGTATATTTCTACCATCTTGTGCTTATGATAAATATTTTCCTTATACCGTATCATGTATGGCTTGACATGTTAATTTGGTTATACTACTTCCGTTGAAATTTGATTTCTAAAAACAAAGTTTTGAAATCTACCGTTTTAGCCAAATCTTGCATGATTAAGTTTTTGATCCAACACTTTGCACTCCACTTGCCATCAAAACTTGTGACACTCGCACCTTCACCAAAGTGCTTTATGCTCATCCAACTTCTTGTGTTGCAATGGCATGCTTTAAGATCGTGATCTCGAATCTAGAATCCTCTTGTGCCTTCATCAACTCCACTATTTAGTACTGCAACTCTTGGATTTCTGCCTCCAACATTTTAATTGAGTATTGTAAGAAGTGACCTCCTCCTCCCCTTGGGGAATCGGCCTAATGAGTGCCTCCACTCAGTTGACAAGGTCTGTCAAATTGTTGCCTCCTACCATTTCAAAATTTGGCTATAATACTAGTTTTTACAAAGATTTTCCTTCAAGGATGAACTTATCCCACAAGATGCACAAACCCCCTTTACAAGAAAATCTCACTCAGCTCTGTTAAAGCAAGATTCAGCCTTGTCCCTTGATCATTGACCAACCTACTCATTCTTGAATGCCTCACAACCTTTGCAGTGTTTCACTTTGAGACCTTTGTAAGAAACTACAAAAGAACTAATTATTCATAGCAACAAAAGAACACGAGAAATAGATACAACTAAAAAGCCAACCTTTTTTACTTCCCTTAAAGTATATAAAAGAATCCTCTCTCAATCTCTAAGTGTCTCCCACACTTAAATGAGCTATTTATAGGCACCTCTAGATGGCTAAATTAGAATCCTAATAGAACTCTACTAGCTAAGATAACAATTTTATCTTATCTTATCCTTATCAGATTACATCAAACTAACTAAGAGATGACATCCCCATCTAATTAGGACTTTATATAATACGATTAAGTTACATCATAATAGCAAGATAAAAGATTACATCTATCTAGAATGATCTATCCATATCCACGACGATCTCCTCTATCTTCAGATGATCCTTCCATATGATCTTTATCTCTTGGAGTTGATGTTTATCCACTGTGATCTTAACCGTCTCATCATCCTAGATCTCCTCATCTCTATCTGTTAACAATAAGCCATCTAAGCCAATAGCAAACCGATCTGCCCAATGCTTTCTTATGTTAACTCCATTAGCCATGATTTTTCCATTTAAGAAAAATCTAATTCTTTAGTCCATCAAGAGCCCAGCCTTAGTAAGTCAACTCGTACAAGGTCTAAAACTCTCTCAAAATTCTTACCATATTTGATCTAGTTACTAAGTAACTTTGGAACTCTCACATATTTCTTTCATGTGTGTGATCTAACTAACCTTCCACCTAATGTCTATCTCATGCCTACGTTTGGTCTTACATCCGAATCTTGCATGTTATCGAAGATTTATGCCAATGTGCACCAATACATGCCAACATTTGACATTGCCTTATTTATTCCTTGCCTCCTCGCAAGTCTTTGCCTTACTTCATTATTCCTCGTGTCAAACACTAGTCAAGGCTCGCCATTACCGCATGATTTTGTTATTATAACTTAGAAGCCTCTTATACATTTTAATTGCTTAAACATTTGCATATTCAATCTCATTGCATCTTGCTTAAGCTCTATCCATTAAGGATGAGTCATCTAAGCCAATAGCACACTCGTTTGTCCAATGCTTTCCCATATCATCTCCATTAGCCATGATCTATCCATTTAAGCACAATTTAAGTCCTTAGTCCATCAAGAACCCAGCCTTAGCAAGTCAGCTTGTATAAGGTCTAAAACTCTCCCAAAACTCTTACCATACTCAATCTAGTTGTTAAGTCACTTTGGAACTCTCATATAGTCCCTTCATGTGTGTGATCCAGGTAACCTTCCACTTAATGTCTATCTCATGCCTACTTTTGGTCTTACATTCAAATCTTGCATGTTATCCAAGATTTCTACCAATGTGCACCAACACATGCCAACATTTGACATTGCCACATTTCGTCCCTGTCTCCTCGCAAATCTTTGCTTTGTTCCACTATTCCTCGTGTCGAACACTGGTCAAGGCTTACAAATACTGCATGATTTTTTTATTACAACTTAGAGGTCTAACACTAAGCCTCTCATACATTTGAATTGCTCAAACCTTTTCATTTTCAATCTCATTGCATCTTGCTTAAGCTCTATCCATTAATAATGAGCCATCTAAGCCAATAGCACACCGGTCTGTCCAATGCTTTCCCATGTCAACTCCATTAGCCATGGTCTGTCCATTTAAGCACAATTTAAGTCCTTAGTGCATCAAGAACCTAGCCTTAGCAAGTAAGCTTGTACAAGGTCTAAAACTCTCCGAAAACTCTTACCATACTCAATCTAGTTGCTAAGTCACTTTGGAACTCTGACATATTCCCTTCATATGTGTGATCCAGCTAACCTTCCACCTAATGTCTGTCTCATGCCTACTTTTAGTCTTACATTTGAATCTTGCAAGTTATCCAAGATTTCTGCCAATGTGCACCAATACATGCCAACATTTGACATTGCCCCATTTTGTCCTTGCTTCCTCACAAGTCTTTACCTTATTCCACTATTCCTTGTATCGAATACTGGTCAAGGCTTGCGAATACTGCATGATTTTGTTATTACAACTTAGGGGTTTAACACTAAGCCTCTCATACATTTAAATTGCTCAAACCTTTGCATATCCAATTTCATTGCATCTTGTTTATGTTCATGAAAGCCTGCACCCCCCCGCCCCCCTCTCAAGGGTTAATATTAAGAGGGACATTAACCAAATTATGGATTTCAATCAGGAAGGGATATTAGATTTCAAAATTTGTATGTTTAATTTATACAAGTTTAATATCTATTATCAAAGGAAATGTGGTCTCAACTTATATAGGCTCAACATATATAGTCTCATTATAGATGAGTGATAAGTTATTAATTTACATATCAATTTGAGGTATTTTAGAGCATATTGGATGAATATTGTTTTGATTATGGTCTTTTTACATTGTTTTTGGATGTTAGGAAATGTGGAGCTATTTTGGAAAAAGAAGCTAAAATTAACTAAATTAGAGAAGAAAACACACAGTAGTAGAAAAAAGTTAGGTGGAAAATGAAGCGAAACAGTTGTGTGAAGAAAGAATTAAATGACAATATGATAAGTGTGAATTGCATCATGTTTTAAGACTTATTTTGATACGTATTTAATTGCTAATTCAATCGTTTAGTATGTATTTAGGTTAGAATTGTGATAGTTTGCTAATTATTTATGTTAGGTTAGAATTATGTTAGTTTGCTAATTATTTATGTTTTAAGTGTTTTATGAGTTAGTACAAGTCTTTAAGCTTGATTATTATGTTCATGAGGTATTTTGATGTGTTTGTTACTATTTTAGCATCAACGTCGAAGAACGGAGAAGTTTCAAAGGCACTATGGTGGAAATAATGACCTATGATCGTGGCACAACAAGCCAAAATCGTGACAGAAGCACTAGAGTCAGCCCACCCATATTCCGTGAATGTGACAGAAGCTTAGAACATGGCCCAAGATTGGGGCAAGGCTCAAATGTGGCCCACGATCGTGGCATGTAGGGCCATGATCGTGGCCTTCATTGGGCAGACATACAGACACTCAAAAAATTCAAGTTTTGAGAAACTTTTTGTACCTTTGTATCCTAGAAAAACTATAGGGCTGCTCAAAACATAAAAGAATTTAAAGAACAATCCAAAGAAGAGGAAGGAGCTTTTACATCAGCCACTTTCAAGGAAACCCCAGAGAGCATTGTTGAGAGATAGAGAAAGAGAAGAAGGAAGAGAGTAGTGGAGAAGAAGTTGACGACGTACTTTCCGAATTAGGAGTTTCCTGACATTGCTGCCTCCTGACTCTGTTCATATCGTATTTCCTATTTATTTTTCATTTTATTATTGTATATAATTGGGAATAACAGCATGATGATAGGATTTTTGATTGTTGAGATGTTCTAAACTCACCTTCGGGGGTTTTTATCTTTGATTTAATGAAATTTGATTGTTTGTGTTTTTACTAGATTTATTGTGATTTAATTTCTACAATTGCTTAATTTGATGATAAACTGAGAGGGTGAATCGAGTGAAAAATAATTAAATTGGGCTAACGAGAGTTAAATGATTTAATAGAATGGGAATTAAATAAAATTGGTAAATTAAGCTAAGAGAGATCTTGCATAGGTTTTTGATAGTTTTGGATAGCTTCAGATGTAATTAGGGTTTTGGATAAATTGTTAATCGAGAGGTTGAAATTTCCATAATCTTATTAATTGTTATAACTCAAGAGAGAGTAATCAACCCTAGGATCATCTAGAACCAATCCAGTAATTCATAATTGATTAGGTTAGCATTAAAGATATGTAAAATTCCCTTTTCTCTCAATTGGTATTTCCTTAGGTTGATTCTTGAGTGTGCGTTGCGATTGCTAAATTGTCAATATTTTGTGATTGATTTTTGAATTGAATTGCATTCTTGTTTTAGTTTTATTACATTTGAATTTCTGCGATATGTTTTGGCCTTAGTGTAACATCCCGTCATCGATAGGATGGGTTTAGTTCATTGCATTCTTATGTGGCATGTTCATGCATTATTAGTTTTG
>JAOSBO010000006.1:18687778-18702829 GCA_027563915.1 Erythroxylum rotundifolium | reverse complement strand
TACTTTCTCACTCTAACTTCATCTCTCTAAAATTTCAGTAGCTTAGCTTTATAGTTTTGTGCATGATAGACAGATAAACGACTACAGAAAATTGGACCATTTAATGCCTTAGTTAAGATATCTGCAAGTTGCATATCGGTAGGAATGTACTGGACCTATAGTGCTCCTTCTATAATCTTTTGTTGAACAAAATGAAAGTTAGTTCTAGATGCTTTGTGCGGGCATGATAGTACTTGATCCTGAAATAGTATGTTGTTTACTAGAACCCTAAGAGATCAATATGTTGTTAAAAAGATCACCATTCCAATGGTTGAGCGATGAGCATCTGGGCAACCTGCCTGATCTGCATCAAAGAAGACCCCGAGCTCAAGATGATTATTAGCAAAGATGTCAATGTCATAGTCAATCGTGCCAACTACATAACACAAAATTTGTTTGACAGGCCGAAGATGAGCCTTGGTTGGAGCACAAATAAACTGGAAAATGTTGCTCACAGTGTAAGTAAATATATAGCCGTGTAATTGTTAGATATTAGAGTGCCCCCGCAATGCTATGATACTGTATAGGATTTGTTAAAAGCTCACCTTTAGAAGATGATAACTCAGACCCAAAAATAGGTATCAAGACAGGTTTAAAGGACAACATCTGAGTTTTACGCAACAGGGCATACTTGGACTGAGAGAGAAATAACCCTAAGGAAGAACAACTCACTTGAATACCCAAGTAGTAGTGCAGTGGCCCAAGATCGGTCATCACAAATTGTTGCTTGAGGGATTTTATGAATAAAGTAAAAAGAGTGTCACTAGAGCCAGTAAGAACGATATCATCGAGATAAAGTAAAAGAATTATGTTGGCTCGTGGGACTCGAAGAATGAACATAAAGTTGGCTGAGTGGCTTGGTTTGAACCCATACGAGAGCAAGAAGTTACTCAATTTTTGAAACCAAGCTCCAAGAGCTTGCTTGAGGCTATAACGAGCATTCTTCAATTTGCAGACATGATTTGGGAAATATTTGTCATCAAAGCTTAATGGTTGATTAATGAAGAATTCCTCTGTAAGAACACCATGGAGAAAGGCATTCTTTACATCTAACTGTTTGATGGGCCAATGATTTGTAACAACATGAGTAAGGAGCATTCAGACTGTGGCATTTTTTATGAACGAACTGAAAGTCTCACGGTAATCTAGGCTAAATTGTTAATTGTAGCCTTTGGCTACAAGTCATGCTTTTTAAGTGCTTCAAAGTCCCATCAGTTCATTGTTTTACTTTGAACACTCATTTTGCCCCAACAACATTCATACCTGCCGAGCGAGGTACCTACTCCCAGGCGTTGTTTGCAACCAACGCATTAAACTCTTCAACCATTGCTTATTTCTAGTCAGCGTTACTAAGAGCCTCAATTATAATAGAGCGCTTTTGTGGTAATGGAGATGTAGTGTTGATGAGGGAAAGTTGGGGCTTGCATTTGTGGATGCTAAACTTGCCTCGTGTTTACATAGGGTGATGATTGACTAGATTTGAAGGGGAGTTTGAAGATACAGAGTGCTCGTTTGGAGAAGAAGATAGGTGTTAGGGAATTGTAGATCTTTTTTGTTATATGATTGAATCCAACAACCTCAGACATCGCTGTAAAACCTTGTAATCTATGTCACGCACGAGTTATGCTCTTTGTTAGTGGAAGAATTTTCTATTTTTCTATTTTCTCTTTGTAATTTATTTTAAGTTATATATAACAATTATTGTAGCTTTGTGATATTAATCTCATTTATTAAATTTTCATGGTTAAAGAATTTTAATTTTTTTATTTAATGCACATTGTTTGATGTTTCTATCATAGTCATCCAAAATGGGATAACGACACCACAATTATTGAGTCAGAAGTTTTTTTGTCTAACCTTACTTTATATAACTCTGTCCAGGCTAAAAATGTCATCGTTCTACTTACAAAAATTCACAACTTTGATAGTCTTTCAATTTTATGGCTTAACAGCCGAGCTGATGATATGACATCCAATTTTCTCCTACTTTCTTCATCTTCATCCTCATCGCTCTCTACCCTACTTCCTTATTGCCGCTCTCTACCTTGCTGCCGCTCTCTTCATTATTTTGATACTCTATAATTATCTATTTCTTTCCCTTTGTGATATTGTTTCTGCTTCATGCCTGAGGGCACTTTATTACATATAAAAATCTAGATCTTTTATAATCTCTTTGATTCCTTTACTGGAAACGTTTTGAATCTTCATGTGACATCCTTATTCGTATTCTTTCAACCATCATCTGACATCCATCGTATTTATTCCTACTTCCTACTTCTCTTGACAGTTTTTCTGAACATTCCAATTACATCTATAGAATATTCCTTTTAGGATTGCTTGCAAATAGTAAGTACACTCATAAAATGATCTATCTAATTCTTGTTTCCTTTGATTTAGATTGAACTAGGACAAATCAATTTCTTGTGGGTTATTCCCTTTATCCTTGTTTCTTGCATCTCAGTTATGTTCCTCCTTAATATCTAAATCATTATCTTTAAGCCACAATTTCACATAATATAATGTGAACCATTATTTGTAGGCCACATTCTGTGGCATCTACATTAGTTGGTTAGCGTTAAGATGAAGTACCATTTTTAAATATTTAGTTAGAACGATGATATCTCCACGATAGTTAGTTGTTTTACCAGCGATTGTTGAATATTGATCAATCTGGAGTTGTTAGATATGGAAATTGAATAAAACATCTTTTTTTAGACTTTCAGCCAATTTTAACCACTATCAAAAATCTTTTTAATGGTTTTCTACATTATGTTTGACGCTAGTTTTCTCTTTTCTAGCAATCCTATATTTTGCTTTTTCCTATTTAAGGAGAAGGGGACAATAAATTTTACTTATAGATTCTGCTGAAATATTAGGTTCAACCTAATTCCCATTTTTCAGATACAAATGCTTCGATCATAGATGGAATTTGACACCATTTGTTTACACAAGTTTGCATTTTGTGGTCAGTTAGGAATGTTAATGGAGTGGCCCATACTTAGCCCGACTGTGGGATAGGGTGGTTCGTGGCTTGGTCCGACCAAAACAAGGGATGACCGACCCATCATATATTTTTAAAAGAGAAACGTCAAAAATGTCATTTTTAAAGTAATGGTTAGGTTACGGGCCAAGCTATCTAGGCCAAAATTTGACATCCCTAGGTACAGTTAAAGCACTAAAAATGGTACATAGGAAAGTTTCAGTGTTGTTGTCAACAATAGATGGCTTGTCTTTTCAGCTGCAATATGGATACAATTGTGTGTAAGGATCATATTTTTTATTGGGAGCATATCACCTGCTATAAAATATTCTCTAAACTACAATCAAAGACAGATTGCCAGATTGGGTGTGGATAAAGATCGCGGGGACAATGTTGGGTTCCTTGTTGGTCGTTATTTGGTTTGCTTTTCAATATAGGATTGTGATTTTTTAGTCTTATGAATATCTATCATACTTAAATATTCAATATATTGTACTATGGGTTTGACAAACATGTTATAGCCATCTCCATCACTTGGTTTTCTCATTTTTCTCCGTCTATTTTATGCAATTGATTTTTATGATGGCCAAAATAAGCAATGTTTTCCATTATGGATTAAGAGCTCCACCAAAATGATTATGTGTAAGAAGATATCATATGTTCTGCTTTACGTATAATTTGGCACAAATTACGACATTTTTTAAGTTTCGAAATATATAAGGTAGACATTTCTGGGTAATCGCTTACTGACTGAAATAGATTATTTCATTTTCCTTTTTGTAATATGTTAGTAATTTTCTAATGATGTGAATTTTCATTTTAGGTCATTGATGCAAAAACAAGTAAACAAAGTTTATTGTTAATATCCCACCTTCAATTCACATAACTGATTTACTTATGGTACTTTTTTATTTTTATTTCTTAATCTCAATGTATAACTTTATGTCCAAATGACATTTTTTCGCATCACATGGTTAATTTTCGGTGACAATGATAAGATCTTATCTTGACATATTGTTTGATATTATCTCCTTTGTTTTGGATTTATTTTGGTGCTTAAATATGGAAATTAATGTTTTTTGTTTGTTTTAGGAAATGAAAAGTGGAGATTACATTGTATTAGGACTCTATTAATGATAATAACAAATTTTGGATAAAGTAAAGAGATTGATTCAATGGATAAGGCTAATCAATTGAAGAGTTAGAATTCAACTAGAAGACTTCGCTTTATTCTCATCATGAAGGAGTTTGAATTTGAGTTCTTTTTAGATAGACATCTTTACAAGTTAGAGTTAGACTAGGATTAGATTAGAAAACCCTATAAATGGGACGTTTCTCAAAATAGAAAAAGGTTATCTTTTCATACGTTTTTAGCAATTCGTTATTCTTTCTTCTATTTTTGTTATCAGAGCAAAAGCCATGTGTGGTCAAAATCATCATTCTTATTCAAGGGGATTCAATAATTTGACTGTAACTTTGTGAGGTTTTGTATTTTAAACTTTTATTCACGTTCTAATTCAAATATTTCTTGTTTTGAGTTCTTATATTTCATGAATGATTAATATTTGATTAATCTGACAATTTAATTTAATTTAATATTGATTATTCTATCGCTATCCAGGAATTCAAGATCTGTAATTTTCATAAAGGAATGGTAAAAGTAGCAAATAGGTTATTTATGAAATTCCATATTTAACTTATGATAAATAAGAAAACTAAATTTAATAGTTGCAACTATCTCGAGTTAGTTTTTTTCACAGAGCTTATTGCTATCATGTATGGAATGCTATCACACCCAATCAATAGATGATAAGTTTTGGTTTGGATGCTACGTTTGAACCAATTAATTTAAAAAATTTGAGACTTATTATGACTTTCATAATATGTTTAGACTAACTACTTGAATCCTGAGAATATTCTTTTTGAACCAATGATTAATGTTACAATTAGATGAGATCTTTCCCTTGAATCGGAGTTTGGTAATCTTGACTTTCTCATATTTAAATTCAGTTGATTTAATTTGTTTTCATATTGATGTCAGTTAATCAATTATTTAATCAAACCCTCCCCCCCTCCAATTCAATTTTATTGCTTCAAATTAAGAAACTAGTGTTCAGTTCTCTAAGGTTTTAACCTGGCTCCATGACTCATACAAAAGTTTGGAGAATTGATATTATTTTGGGGATTTCAACAACCTGACCAAAATTTGGCTCCGTTGTTGGGAACTATTTCCAAGTTTCTTAGTTTCTTTACGTTTTTATTTTCACAATTATTGCTAACCTCTTGTATTGTATGACTTGTGCTTCCTATACAGGTAAATTGCAATATAATCTAGAAATTGAGAAGACAGCATGTCCTTTAAGAAAATATACTAAGAAAGCAATCATTCACCTTCAGACGTGAAAGTTGAAGTAG
Organism: Erythroxylum rotundifolium; assembly: GCA_027563915.1. Taxonomy (NCBI): domain Eukaryota; kingdom Viridiplantae; phylum Streptophyta; class Magnoliopsida; order Malpighiales; family Erythroxylaceae; genus Erythroxylum; species Erythroxylum rotundifolium. Next base: position 18,697,395 of record JAOSBO010000006.1, on the reverse strand, counting down.
ATCTAACAATTGGTGAAGACTTTAAATTTTAAGAAGTGGATGAAAAGATAACAAATTTTAACCCTAGAACGTTGAGGGGGTTTAGCGACACCAAATTTGAATCAATAACCTTTATGCATTCAATTTCCAGATGTTGAGGTAGATTTCGAATTGAAATCTGGTTTGATTTACTGATTGCCTATTTTTCGTGGTCTCACAGGTGAAGATCCGCATAAATACCTAAAGGAATTTCATATTGTTTGCTCTGGAATGAAGCCACAAGGGGTGATAGAAGAACACTTAATCTCAGGGCCTTTTCATTCTCATTGAAAGATAAGGCAAAAGATTGGTTATAAGTGTGAACGACTTCGTTCTTAAGGGTTTAGTTTGATATTTATTTAATTGTTAATTCAATATTTTACTATATGTTTAGGTTATAATTGTGTTGGTTTGTTAATTATTTATGTTTTTAGTGTTTTATGGATTAGTAGAAGTCTTTGAGCTTAATTATTATATTTTTGAGATACCTTAATGTCTTTGTTAGTGTTTTAGGGTTAATATCGAAGAACAGAAAAGTTTTGGAGACATTAAGGTCAAAACAATGACCCACGATCGTGGTACAATAGGCTATACCACGATCATGACATGAGCACTAGAGTCAACCCATAATTGTGGCCTATATGTCACGATCATGAGAAAAGCCCAGGACATGACCAGACTACGATTGTGACAGAAGGCTTGAATGTGGCCTACGATCATTAATCGTGGCCTACGTCAGGCAGACATGTAGACACTTAAAAACGTCTAGTTTTGAAAATTTTTTTAGACCTTTTAGACCCTGAAAAAACCCTAAGGCTGCTCAGAACACAAAATGTATTTAAAGAATAAGACAAAGAGGCAGGTGGGAGCTTTTGCATCAACCACTTTTGAGAAAACCCTAGAGAAAATTGTTGAGAGATTGAGAAAGAGAATAAGGAAGAGAGAAGTGGAGAAGAAGCCGATATCGACGTATTTCCCAAATTAGGAGTTTCCCGATGTCGTTGTCTCTGTCTCCATTCAAGATTGTATTTTCTATTATTTTCAATTTTTATTGTTGTAAAAAATTGGGAATTGCAGTTTGATGATGGAATTGTGAATGTTGAGATGTTCTAAATTGACTTTTTGGTTTTAATCTTTGATTTAATGATATCTCATTGTTTTTATGTTTATTGGATTTATTGTGATTGATTTCTGTGATTGCATAATTCGGTAATAAATTGAGAGGGTGACTCAAATGAAAATAATTAAATTGGGTTAATGAGACTTAGGTGATTTAATAAGAACAAGAAATTAATCAAATCAGTAATTATGTGAAGAGAAGTCTCGCATAGGTTTCCGATAGTTTATTAGACAAATTCATATCTAATTAGGGTTTAGATAGGTTGTTAATTGAGAAATTCCAATTTTCCATAATCTGACTAGGGTTTATAATCTAGGGTTAATGGTTATAACTCGAGAGAAAGTAATCAACCCTAGGATCGTCTAGAACCAATAATCTGGTAAGTTATTACCGATTAGGATAGCATTAAAGATAGGTAAAATTTCCCTTCCTCTTAATTGACAGTTCCTTTGGGTTAATTCTTGAGTGTGTTGCAATGGCAAAATTGTTAATGTTTTCATAAATTTTTTTTGGATTAAATTGCGTGATTGAATTGAATTATTGTTTTAGTTTCATTACATTTTGAATTTTTGCAATTTGTTTTGGCCTTAGATTCTAGGATTAGATTATCCCTCTTCGTGGGATCGATATCTTAGGTACTACGTGAACGAATCGTGCGCTTGTAGATTATCAAGGTTAATCATTAGAACTTACACACATAAAAAAATCACGATCAAATTTTTGACGCAGTTGTCGGGGAAGTAATTAGTTTAGTTCTTTAGTTTAATGCTTTTTCACTATATTTTGTTTTTTTTTTTAAATAGAGAAAGAAGTTTAGGGCATAAAGTAGAGACACAATAAGACATCTTAGAATTAGAAATGAGACATCTGAAGAGCTAGATGTCAAGAAAAAATGGAAAGAATAATAATGGAAGATAGATATTATAGGGAGCAAGGAACTTTTGTGAATTACAATAAGGCATAGTATGGTTGGTGAAGTAACGATCCTTATTAGAACATGTACACTCTGAGGTGGTAGAACCACTATGATTTATATTGGTCCAACAATATAGGGACTCATTTAGGACATCAAGACCTATTAGGATTTTAGCAAGATGAGTCCAGTTTATGGGAATCTAAATTAGACAAGATCTTGAATAAGCTCACAGATATGAAAGAGGGCCGCAAGAGACTAGAAGAGCAAATTGAGCAAGTAATGGAAAATTATGTCTTGTTTATTCAGAACTTAGAGAATTGAGTGACATAGTTTTCCCGTGGATTTTGTAAGAGAAGTGTGGAAGACTCTTTAAGTAATATGGAAATACTTCAAAGAGAGCAATATGAGGCTATCACACCTAAGAATGGGAGAGAGCCAAAAGGATCAGTGGAAAACTAAACTAAACCACTTTATTGAAGACCAAGATACAAAGAAAGAGGATGAAGAAAAGAATGCCAACCCTCCTTATTATTCACCAATTCTTGATATACTATATGTGAATATCGAAAAATCTTTGGTAGATGTCCATAAAAAGAACCTTGTCTTTCGGATTAATGATGACCAAGTGACATTTAACATGAATGATGTATTAAGGAATCCGAAGGAGAGTAGCTCATTAGGATAATTGATATGTTCAAATCTTCTAAAAAACAAAAGGACGAAGAACTTATGACAATAGACATCGAGTTTGATCAAACTATAAAAGTCTTTATTCGTGAAGCAGAAGAAGTAGAGGAAATGAAGGTGATTAAGGAAGAAAGAGAGCTACTTACCTTCTTATAGGAAAAACTGTTGGATTCTATGGAAGATTCAGGGAGTTTTGTTATTCCCTATTTTATTGACAGTTTGTTAGTGAAAAGGACATTACTGAAATTAATTAGTTTTGTCAACTTTATCAATGTTGTCCATTTGATCATTTTGCAATTTGTAGCATACTTACAAACTACAAAACTAAAATTAAGCACCATAAGGGGAAGCAAGCCACTCATAATTAATCCTGGCTGAATTTTGAAGGATGAAGGTCAAGCTAATGACCATAAATTAGCACGTTTAGTAGTTAGATTTAAATTGTTGGGTAGTTAGGTTTGTTTTAAATTCTTAAGTAAGTTGAGAATGATTTGGAATGGTTTTGATTGCTAATTCTTTTACTCTCTTAAATGACTTATAAGATAGAGAAACACTCTTGATGTCAAGCAGATTTGTTCTCAACATGATCACCATCACCACTGCAATCTCTATAAACGGTTTCATGTTCTAACTCTTTTCTTTTCATTTTTTGTTAGAATTCATATGTTTTTCTGCATATTGTTTTTTATTTCCCCCTAGTTTGTTTGTGTACCCTTCTCACATTGAGGACAATGTGTTGATCAAGTATGAGAAGGGTTATGTGTTTTGTGTTAAATGTGAATTTTACATATTATATGATAATTGTTAGATTCCATTTTGTGAATCGTGTGAATATTTTCACGAGTTAGATGTATTGAAATTGATTTAATTTTGGACATAATCTATTAGGTTTTGAAGAATCATTAGCTCTCACAATTAGTGAATTGGGTTCTTTGGTTAAATATGTAGCTTAATTAGGATTTAGTGTTAAGTTGTAGCCCTCAAAATTGTCACATTCATTCATAATTTGAGGTCTTTTGACTTAAGTAGCATTGCTAGTATTTTTTTCATGGAAGCGAGTAGCTAAAGCAACAAAGTAGGCAATAAAAAATGTGTTTGTTAATTTTAAATAAATTACTATTTTGCTAACCTTCAAGTTATGAATAGAGTTAGTAGCCAGTTGAGAACATGATGTAGCTGAGTAACTGGATTGACACATATCACAAATTGTGTGCCTCTGCTTCAAAAAGCTATGATGATGTTTCAATGAAGCAGCTTAATAAAATTGACTCAGTCATTTAACCAAATCAATATTCATCACCAATGTTTGCCTCTGAGTAAAGACTAGGTCCTTGTTTAAATAAATAAATAAATGTGTTTTCTAATAAAAACCTATTGAACTTGTAATAGCTTGGCTTTTTATGAAAATGTAATTAGGAGTATTTACAGAGTCTGAATGGCCAAATAATTATTAATGTGTGTGTAATTGAAAAGGGTAAATGTGTGTAATTGAAAAGGGTAAATAAATTAACACTTAGATCTGGATTAATAAGTATATTTAGTTCAAAGCCCCTAGAAGCAGATTTTGCATGTTAATGTTTTGATATCACTTGAATCACTGTCTTTAAAATTAAATTTATTTTATGAAGTTAAAGTCATTGTCTCATTACTGTATTGTGTGTTGTGTGTTTGTTGTTTTGTTTGCTTGAGGACAAGTAAATGTTTAAGTGTGGGGATGTCGTGCTTCTCATATAGGTAAATTGCAATATAATCCAGAAATTAAGATTGCAATGCGTCATTTGAGAAAAAAAGACTAAGCAAGGAAGCAATCATTCACTAAATTTATTTTATAAAGTTAAAGCCATTGTCTTATTACTATATTGTGTGTTGTGTGTTTGTTGTTTTATTTGCTTGAGGACAAGTAAATGTTTAAGTGTGGGGATGTCATGCTTCTCATATATGTAAATTGCAATATAATCTAGAAATTAACATGACAGCGTGTCGTTTGAGAAAAAAAGACTAAGCAAGGAAGCGGTCATTCACCTTCAGACGTTAAAGTTGAAGTAGATCTAAAAATTAATGAAGACTTTAATTTTTAAGAAGCGGAAAAAAAGATGGCAAATCTTAACCCCAGAATGTTGAGGGAGTTAGTGGCACCGAATTTGAATCAACAACCCTTATGCATTTAATTTCCAGATGTTGAGGTAGATTTCGAATTAAAACCTGGTTTGATTCACTTACTGCCTATTTTTTATGGTTTTGTAGGTGAAAATCCACATAAACACCTGAAGGAATTTCATGTTGTGTTGCTTTGGAATGAAACCATAAAGGGTGGCAGAAGAACAAATTAATCTCAGTGCCTTTCCGTTCTCATTGAAAGATACAAGAAAAGATTGGTTATACTCTCTTCCCCATGGCTCAATGACAACGTGGAATGAGTTGAAAAGAATATTTCTCAAGAAGCTCTTTACTGCATCAAAAGCAGTGAATATAAAGAAGGAGATATGTGGGATAAGACAAATTACAAGAGAAACATTATATGAATATTGGGAAAGGTTTAAGGAGCTATGTGCCAGCTGCCCACATCATCAAATTCCTGATCAACTTTTAATTTAATACTTTTATGAAGGACTATTGCCAATGGATTGAAGTATGGTCGATGCAGTTAGTAGAGGAGCTCTGGTAACCAAAACACCTGAGGCAGCCAGATAGTTGATATCAGTTATGGTTGAAAATTCTCAATAGTTTGGGACAAGGATGGATGAAGTTATTAAGCGTGTGAGTGAGGTAAGTAACACACACCTTGAGGAAAAAATATATGATTTAATCGCTCTAGTTTGTCAAATAGTTGTAGGTCAATTGCAATCCATGTGGAATATGTTTATTCCCTGAACATCCTACCGATATGTGCCCTATATTGCAACAAGACTCTCTTCAAGAAGTTAATGTGATAGGGGATTTTTCGGTTAATCTTAACAAAAATATGACCCTTATTCCAATTCCTACAATCCACGATAGAGGGATCATCCAAACTTGAGATAGGGAAATCAAGAAGACTAACAACAATATCAACTTTACAATTTTAATAAACAACCTCAAGCTCCTACATATACTCAACCTCAACCTTCAAATTCAGGTATGTCTTTAGATGAAATTGTTAAAGTACTTGTTAATAATACTTAACTATTTCAATAAGAAACAAGGACAAGACTTCAAAACTTAGGTAATCAGATCACTCAATTAGCCACCTCGGTAAGTAAATAGGAAGCCCAAGCATAAGGGAAATTACCTTCCCAAACCGTGGTAAATCCTAAATAGCATATGAGTGCAATGACTTTAAGAAGTGGTAAGGAAATTCAATCTAGAACTTCTTTATCAATAGAATAAGAAAAGCATGATGATAGAGAAAAGAAGGAAGAACTTCCAACTCAAGAATCAACAAAGGTAAAAAATGATTCATCTCCATCAATATCAATCAAAGCACGATTACCTCCTTTTTTTATCAGGTTAGCTAAGCCAAAAGATGTTGAATATGAAAGAGAAATCTTAGAAACTTTCAAAAAGGTGGAAATTAATATACCACTTCTGGAAGCCATCAAGAAAGTTCCAAAATATGCAAAATTCTTAAAAGAATTATGTATAAATAAAAGGAAGTTAAAGGGAAAGGAGAGAATAATTTTGGGTAAGAACATGTCAGCTGTGATAAATAAGAAATTATCGAAAAAATGCAAAGATCCAGGTATGTCTACACTTTCGTATGTTGTTGCAATAAGAAAATTGAGCGTGCCATGCTAGACTTAGATGTATCTATTAATGTTATGCCATATTCAATTTATCGAGCTTTAAATCTGAATTCTTTGCAAGAAATTAATGTGATAATCCAACTAAATGATCGTTTGTATGTGCGTCATATTGGAGTTATTGAGGATGTTTTAGTCTAAATTAATGGTTAGGTATTTCCATTGGATTTTTACATCTTAAAAATGGATGGAGATAGTGTTGAAAATTTAGCTTTGATTTTGTTGGGTGGGCCATTTATGAAGACGGCTAAGACAATTATCAATGTGCACAAGGGTACTCTTGCCATAGAGTTTGATGGAGAAATAATAAAGTTCAACATTTCTAAAGCAATGATGTACCCGAATGATTTTCAATTCGTTTATCATATGGATATTATGGATTCATTTATGCTACATTGCTTAAGGAAGAAAGTGATGAAGATGAGTTCGAGCTTAAGGTTAAATCGGAAGTGAACAAGCAAATTTCTGAACTTGTGAAGTTATAGAATTACTATCAGCGATGCTAATCGATTCGGAAACTTTGAAAGATAAACTCATTATAACTCATAAGAAAATTTTACCTTCTGTTTTGCAGGCTTCGAAGATAGAATTAAAGGTGTCACTCGATCACCTAAGGTGTGTCTATTTAGGTGATGGAAAGTCATTACCCAGAATAATTTCAAAAAGGTTGACTAAAAAGCAATTACGTTGAAGTTGGAAAGGAAAAAGTCAAGTCGAGTATAACAACGTTAAACAATTGCACTTTACAGGAGGCAACCCAAAATATGATTATTTTATTTTGTTTTGTTTTAGTTCTTTCTAAGATGCATTTGTTTGTTTTTTAAGACATTAAAAAAAATTAGACTATTAAATCTCATAAGGCGAGATCTAGCCTTATAAAATTTAGTGTTCTAGAATGAAGATCTTAAAATTCCAGATTACTAAATCTTATAAGGTGAGATCTTGCTTTATGTGATTTAGAGTTTTGAAATTCTAGATTACTAAATCTCATAAGGCAAGATCTCGCCTTATGCGATTTAGTGATCTGGATTGATACTCTAATAATTAAGTAAAATTAAATAAAAATAAAAATTGCAATTTTTTAATTATATTTCTTTTTACTTCATTTATTTATTTATTCAAAAATTTAAAAAATAAAAACACCCCGTAATTTTTTCCTTTTCATGTTATTATTATTCATTCAATTTTAAAAAAAACCCTAATCTTTTATTACTCTTTGCAGGAACATTAAAACTCTGTTATCCTTTACCAGCTCTCCTAGCACCACACCATAACCAACATTTGCTACTCTCTCACACGCACACAACAGCCCTCACCAACTTACAACAACCACCCACACACCAATAGCCTCCCAACGCTGCACACCCATCAGCTCACTAGAGCACTCACTCACGCCTCCATTGTCACGCAAGCACACCCACGCAAACGTCACTCTCCCCACCCACACCATTTATTTTATGTTATTATTATTATTATTATTATTATTATTATTATTATTATTATTATTATTTAATCTTAAGTTTTATTTTACTATTTTAATTATTTTATTTTCATTCCTATTAATTAATCTTAGTTAATCTTTTTTAGTTTAATTTCAATTATTATTAAGTTGTTAATATTTTTCCAAGTAATCTTTGTTTATCTTGTTTAATGTAATGGGGCATTTTAAAGCTACAACCAAGACCACAGCAAAAGGCAATTCACCGATGATTGCCAAATCTATTGAAATCTCTTAAGTTGGTAACAAAAGGAAGCGTGCGCAGATTGTAAAAAATGATTTTATTCTACACTTGTTAAGTCAAATTTACGTAGATGTCTCCCTTTTAACACCAAAGAGTGAAGACAACGATACGCTATTATTAAAACTCAACATATTGTTGCGAGTAAGTATGTACACTACCCTTCCCTAGAAGAATTGGATATTAAGGAAAATTTTGATGATATGCTAATTGATATTAGTTGGATGTACTTTGCATTGATTAGTTGTCCTATTATTATTGAATTAACTAGGGAGTTCTAAACCACTTTTAAATTTGACAAACCGAACAATTTTACTTTTAGTCCTATTGTGATTCAATACAGATTAATGGGAGTCTAATTCAAACAAAGTATCATTGAGTTCAATTTAACCTAAGGGTTAATAAATGAAGATTATGCTAATTTGACTCTTTATGAAGAATCTGTTGTGGACTATGGTGAGTTCAACTCTTTTCAAGCATGGAGATCAATGTCTTTTGACTTTTTTCCTTATAATCCCAGTCAAGCTAGGGATAGTGATCTCAATAAAATAGAGTGGATCTATATGCAATGTTTCTTAGCCTTTAGTTATTCCAGCCAAAAGGCTACTGCATGTATATGTGCTAAGGCTGAATTGTTCTTTATTTGGTGTATGGTGAATAAAGTGTACGTCAATTTAGATGCTTGGTTGGCGATGCAATTTAACATTGTTTTATCTTCAAACAAACATTTGTGTATCAGTTCTGTTATCACTCATTTGGCAATTAATTTGAATTTGCTTGATTTGAATGACACTGATATGCATATAGCCTATGAGATGGAACCTTTGGATATAATTTGTTTAAGCAGGATGGGTGTTAGTGAAAAACAAAGGAGAACATTTTGCGATCGCACTGAGAGAGGTTCATCACCAAGAGAACGAGAGTATAGTACCATTTGCCCAACTTTATATCTTCCGGCTCTTCAGATTTGACAAGATTATCATTCTCGATTGGATAGATTGGAACACAAAATCTCAAAAATGGAGAGAATTTTGGATGATCTACTTCAATTCATGGGGTTTGTACCTCTATGCCCTCCGGCACCATAGTACACACCCTTTCCAATGCTTACATCTCAAACGAGTCCTATATTCTTTATTTTCTTTGATTATCTGTATTGAGCTATGAGTATCTTATGCATACCTTAAGGGCAATGTATGATTTAGGGATGAGAGAGCGAATGTTTATATTATCATGAACTTTGTGATTTTGTTTGGACTCATAATATGTTGACTCATATATTTGTTAGTAGTGTGCCCTAGGCCAATGGACATATGTGACTTTTGTACTGACATTCTGACTTATTAATAATATATTAT
>JAOSBO010000006.1:18673674-18687678 GCA_027563915.1 Erythroxylum rotundifolium | reverse complement strand
TTGCATGAGAGGTGTCTCATCTTTGGCTTCTTTCTTCTAAGAAAAATCTCTTCCAAATATTTCTTCTCCTTTCCCACAAAAAGATTTTGTTATCCTAGTTGTCCAAGAAGAACGAGTGGTAGATCGGATTGGTTAAGGATACAACAACAAGAAGAGGATACATTTACAAAGGAAAGGATTCAAAAGCAAGGCTAAAGAAGAAGAGGATAACACAGCGAGGAGTTAAAGCTATAGAAAAAGGAGTCAGTAATATAATCTCCATCTTGTTCTTATGATAATTGTTTTCGATATACCATATTATTTATGACTTTTTAACAATTTAAGTTGGATTTTGAGCTTAACACTAAGGATTAGACCTTGAATGAGTTGATGAATACCCTCCAAAATACAGAGGAGATATTGAATATCAAGGCTATTGGGTTGAGCCTAATGTAGCATCTTCTTACAAGTCTAAGGGAAAAGGCAAGCAGAAGAAGAAAGGTCCACTGAGAAAGAAGGCCTAAATAGGGGTTAAGGCCCAACCCATGAAAAAGAAGGCCAAAGTGGACACCAAGGGAAAATGTTTTCGCTGTGGTGAGATGGGCCAATGGAAAAGAAACTATGAGGTCTACCTTGAGTCCCTCAAAAGCAAGCAAGGTATAGGTTTCCTAAGTTTGTTAGGAACTAGAAATGTGGTAGAATCATTTGATTCTTTGATATTAGATTCCGAAGCCGTTACCCATGTTTGTAATTCTTTGTAGGGGTTCCAGCAAAGGAAAAGACTACTTAAAGGCTAGTTTTAAGTCAAGATAGCAAATGGATCCTATGTTTCGGCAGAATCAGTGGGAGTTGTTATCTTAGATTTTCCTAGTGGTTAAGGGTTATATTTAGAGGATGTTTACTACATTCCAATGATTGTAAGGAACATAATTTCTATTTTTTGTTTAATAAAATCTAGTTATTCCTTATATTTTGAAAATGTTGTTTCAATAGGTGAGAATAAGGATTTTATTTGTAATGCAACAATTAAACAGGGATTGTTCTATAAAGAGCCTATGAAAGGCTCACTAAATACCACAGAATTATTAAAACCAAGTCATTTCAATGACTCTAGCATTAATTCAAAATATCTGTGGCACTTAAGAATGGGTCATATCAATCAGAAAAGAGTTGACAGGATAGTAAAGGCTGGGATCTTTATAGGCTTGGATAATGATCCATTACCTACCTATCAATCTTGTTTTGAAGGAAAAATGACCAAGGCCTCATTTCTTTCTAAAGGAAACATATCTGAATCTATGTTAGACCTGGTACATACAGATGTGTGTGGGCCCATGAACATACAAGCTAGAGGAGGTTATGAATACTTCTTAACCTTTATAGATGATTACTCAAGATATGGTTATTTGTATTTGATGCATAAAAAGAGTGAATCCTTTGAAAAGTTCAAAGAATTCAAAACTAAAGCTGAGAAGTAGCTAGGCAAGCCATTAAAACAACTTTGATCAGATCGAGGTGGTGAGTATTTATCTGAAGAGTTCCAACAATTTCTAATTAAAAATGGAATTATTTCCAACTGGTTAACTCCTCGAACACCTTAATAGATGGTGTAGCTGAGAGGAGGAATAGGACCCTATTAGAAATGGTAAGATCGATGATGTCCTAGGGTAGCCTTCCAGAATCGTTCTAGGGATATGCCATACAAATGACAATATATCTTCTCAACTCTGCTACATCCAAATCGGTGCCTAAAACACCTAGGGAGTTGTAGATTGATTGAGTGCCTTCATTGTGACACTTGAGGACTTGGGGATACCTAGCTTATGTTTTAAGGCCTAAATTCACAAAGATGGAACCAAGGTTAGAAGTATGTTTATTTGTAGGATATCCTATGGGTACTCGAGGTTACTATTTTTATAGTCCTCAGGATAGGATGGTATTTGTGTCGACAAATGCAACCTTCTTAGAGGAAGAATTTGTGAGAAATCACAAAGGAAGAAGTGAAGTAGTGCTAAAGGAATTAGCTATTTCAGCTAATTCAAGAGTTGATATGATATAATAGAACAAGCGGTTGAAATGGATTCAAGAGTTGAATCAGAAGAGCAACCTAAACATCAAGTAGTACCTAGACGTAATGGGACGGTTGCAAGACAGCCAGATAGGTATCTAGATTTAAAAGAAGGCTTAATTGCCATCTCAGACCAAAAAGAAATGGATCCCATTACATATACTCAGGCAATTAATGATGTTGATGCAGAAAAATGGCTCAAGGCGATGGAATTAAAGATAGATTCCATATACGCTAAAGAAGTCTAGATCCTTGTAGATCTACCACCAGGTATAAAAATCATAGGGTGTAAATGGATCTACAAAAGGAAAAGAGGATCAAATGGAAAGGTAGAGACCTTTAAAGCTAGATTGGTAGCTAAGGGCTATACTCAAAAAGAGGGTATAGACTATGAGGAGGCTTTTTCACCAGTTGCCATGCTTAAGTCTATCAGGATTCTTTTGGCCATAGTAGTCTATTAAGATTATGAAATATGGAAAACAAATGTCAAGACCGCAAATATTAATGGGAATCTTGAGAAGATCATTTATATGGCCTAACCAGAATATTTTGTTGAGCCAAGTAATGAGCATAAGGTATGCAAGTTGCAAAGGTCCATTTATGGACTTAAGCAGACATTTAGGTCTTGGAACATTAGGTTTGATAAGTCTATTAAAACCTATGGATTCATACAAAACCTAGATGAGCCTTGTGTTTATAAAAGAATACAAGAAGGCAAGGTTACTTTCCTAATCCTATATGTTGATGACATTCTGCTCATTGGGAATGATGTGGGAATGTTATCTACAGTTAGGAATGTCTGAATGAATAGTTTTTAGTGAAGGATCTAAGAGAGGGTAACTATGTTCTAGGGATCAAACTTATGAGATTGTAAGAACAAATAGATAGCTTTGTCTCAATTAACCTACATTGAGAATATGTTTAATAAGTTTGGCATTCAAGATTCCAAGAGGGGTTTCACACCTACTAGACATGGAATCAAACTTTCAAATGAACAAGCACCTAAAACCCAAGAGAAGGTTGAATGCATGCGTAACATTCCATATGCTTCAGCAGTTGAAAGTTTAATGTATGCAATGCTTTGCACTAGACCGAATATTTGTTATGTAGTGGGAGTGGTTCACTTTAATTTCACAATCCTTTTATCTTTTCATACATTAATCATTCAAAAACAAAAGAATTTGGGTGCTCTCTCTCTCTCTAACATGTGAATTTCACTATTTCTCTCTCATTTTTGTAGATTTTCTTCTTACAATGGTACTACGGAAGATGATGGCTAATAACCTAGATGACGAACTCTACCATCAAGTTTTTAGTGAAAGAAAATCCAATTTAACGGTGACCTATTGGGCCCCATTCCTGATTTACTTAAATGAAGAAGGAACTTTGAGATTATGGAGTTACATTCTATAGAACTCTATAATCCTTAGACACGTAATATAGTAAGGAAAAAGAGGAGCCAAAGTACAACCATTTCTAACCTTCCACCTCCTAAGTAGTATCGAAGCCAAAGGAAGAAGCAGTAGAGGCGGGACTAAGTGCACCAACTGAGGTCACCGATTCCAACAAACTCTTGACTAAAAAGCTTCCAACTAATAGCGTATGGCATCCCACGCAATAAGTAAGGAAGCCAAATGTGGAAAGTCCACAAGGAGCAATGTAGCTTGAAGAAGAGGTTCCTCAACTTCTGTTGGAGGAACAACTTTGGAGCTCCTTTACCCACACCGTCACCACGACCATCATCTCCATAGGCCATTTCTTACCCTTTACTTTTATTTTTTGTTACTTTTTTTGTTTGGTTTAATATCATTTGTGTGTGTTAAGTCTTTTGTTTGGTTTTATTTCTTTTGTTTGGTTTTATGTCATTAGTCTAGTTTTAATTTCTTTTATTTGATTTGATTTCACTTTCTTTTTTTTGGTTTAATGTCATTTGTTTGTTTCACCTTCTTTTGTTTGGTTTGATGTCATTTTCCCTCATTTGGTGGTTGACTTGTCACATTGAAACATTGTGACCTTTAAGTGTGGGTAGGTGACATCACAACCTTCTCAATTGCATTGTGTGCATTGTGTTGATGCATGTTTAGGCAAAGCATGTGCTTTATGTTAGCAATGGTGTTTTGTGTCAACATTGGAATTGCATTTGAATCATTCTGATGAATATTGCCATGAAATTCTGACATGCTAGTTCGAATTAGATTGAATGCATGTTTGAACTTTGATTAGGCTACTTAAGTAGAAAGTGAACCATGTTGAGTGATGAAAAGTAGTTAGATACATATGCTTATTTATAAATTGACATTCAAGCAATAAGGTAGTCTAGAGATGCATAATGAGTTTTCATTTGAGCCAAAGTGCGAATTAAGCCATTGACTCCATCTATAGTCATTTCATTTCTTTATTGAGTGTTACTTCCTTAGGTTACTACCTTTAGAACTTGCCTTGAATTGTTTTTAGTCTACTAGAAGCATGCTTAATAGAGATGATTTATGCCCTTTTTGTGTTAACCCTGCGCTTAAATGACCTACCCGTTGATTATCCTTTGCTACCCCATTGAGCCTTAACCTTTTGTTTCTTGAAAACAACCAAAATTTTTGAAACTGTAAACCCCGGTATCCTACCCTTTCATAAGTTTAGTAAAGTGTTAAGTATTACATTAGTTAGGATCATGTGAAAATTTTTACCGAGATGATCTGAACATATTTTTTCCTATGGATTACAGTGTATTAATGCTATTTTTGATTCATACTTCTTCCATGTATGAAGAAAAAGAAAGAAAAAATGAAAACAAGAAAAAGAAAAATAAAAGAAAAAGGAAGAACAAGTGAGTAGCATTAATAAGTGCAGAATATTAGTTATATTTGTATGTCGCGAAGTTATATTTTTTATCCCCTTTTATATGTTTTTTATTTTGCTAATGCTTTAGCTTAAACCTTTTTCCCACTTTACCCACCTTAACCCTTGCCATATTACAACCCTACACAAGTCCTTCTGATCTATTTATGCATGCAATCATTGTAGAGGAGAATTGGTGTATTAGCAAGCCTATGATAATGTAGTTTCCTATAGGAAGTGTGAGCGAAACACTAACCATTAAACACTTGAGAGAAATGAGTGAAAACTGTAAGGAAAATTCATCCTTGCATCTTTACTTATCTTTAAGAAATGTTGTCAATTGATGAGTTTGCTTATGTACACCAATGAAAAAGTAGTCAGGATATGTTCATTCACTTGATATTTAAGTTGGTTTGAATTTGAGGGATTGTATTTTTTGATCTTTGTGAAAATGAAGTGGTAGAATTGATTGGTTGAATTTATTTTGCTTGAGGATAAGAAATAATTCAAGAGTGGTGATGTTGATAGGTGTGCATTAGGATATGTTTTTATAGGTAATTTAAATGTGTTTTCTTGCATAATTGTTTATTATTGTTTTAGTTTAGGACTCATTTTGTTTGATTTCATTTCGTTTAATTTCCATTATTGTTCTTATATGTAGGATGGAAGTTGAAGCAACTTGGAGGTTGAACTAGAGATCAAAGAGGAGAAGAAAAGAGGAGTGCATTTGTGATCAATTCCCATGATCGTGGGAGTCATGCTAATTCCCATGATCGCGGGAATTATAATTCGAGACCTTATGCAGGGCTTCATTAAACTTAGGGATTTTGGATTATAAAAAGATAATTAAGCCTCCATCTTCAAGAGAGACGACACTCTTTTATAGAACTACCATCCTAGAGGGAAGAACAAATGTTTGGAGCTTTGAGGAAGGATTGAAGTCAAGGATCATCATTAAGATTGGGGAAAATAGCTCATCAACACCACAATTCCAGATTTTGGCAAAGAAGAGAAGGAGTCTTTATATTCAATTTTTTGTCACTTTGATCTCTTCTATTCTTTGTAAAATGGTTTATTAGAATGTTAACAATGTTATGGAGACCATGTTAGGCTGATTTAGTTTTAGGTATTGCTTTTGAACTATTTTACTAGAACTCTTATTCTATTAAATTGAATGAAGTTGTCTTTGATGATTGTTGATTTTATTTATTATCCTGCAACAAATCAAGAGAGTGAGAAGGATAAAATTTGTGTAGGATTGTATAACGAGAGTTGGCGACCTATAGACTTACAATTATCACATTAATTGAATAGTTGCAAGAGAGATCTCAACTAGTCAATTGCTCACCCATAGGATAGTTTAATAACTAGTTGAATTGGTAGAGTCATTGGGCAGGTTGAGAGATTGTCCAATTGATTCCAGTTAATTTGATTAGGGATAAGTATTTACACCTTAAGAGAGGGTAATTATTACATTTGGAAATTTAGGGTGAGACACAAAAGACAAAATGGAGAAAAAAGTAATCTCTAGTATTTAGATTGTTGAATTCCAATTTCCTACAATTTCAGTATTGTCTATCGCTTTATGTTAGTGTTTTATTTTTAATTTAATTTTACAGATTATTTGCATTTAACAATTTCATTTCTTAAAAAAAGTTTTGTGTAAATTAATTGGTGTCTAGGTATTATTCCCTGTGGGATCAATATCCGCCCTTTTTAACTAGAAGTCACAACCCGTTTACTTATAGCTTGCGAGCTTAAAACAAGTAGATAGGTTTTACTATCCACATTGCCTCTAGGGTTGTTTTTTGATTAGGAATAATTATTCAATCTGGTTATGATTACCATACAAGGTAAGGAAAGATGGGTTATCATATATATGTTCTTAATAACTAGAAACAATTTATTTAGGAATATGTTAAATTACTTTTGCCTCAATGATCAATTGAAAGAATCAAGGTGGAAATAAATTCTTTTATTAGAAGCCTGTTTTATTGAATTTCAAATCAATTTATTTCTTTTATTTTTAATAATATGTTTTAACATAATTTCTAAACCCCTTTTTTGCTTAATTTTTAAAAAGAGATAAACCATATTCCTTGAGGAGACTACCTTACTCCATTGTGTTACGTTAATATTTTGAGTAGGTTAATTATTTTTGGTTAATTTGACATTCACCAAATTTTGGCGTCGCTACTTGGGAATTGTGTCAGGTATTTATTTCTTTTATTTTTTTACTTTTGTCCCAATTGATGCCCTACTCTTCCTATACAGGTTAATTGATTTTTGATCCAGAAGTCAAGAAGAAAGCTAAGGCTAATAGAAAAGTGAAAAAATAAGAAAATTATTTGCTTGCTTCAAAGTCTTATTATGAGGAAATAGATCGTGAGTTTGAAGAACAAGAGACTAAAGAGATGATTGTTGAAGAGCCAATCAATGAAGAAAGGCCAATGGGTGAAAGACCATAACAATGGAAATTAAGGGGGTTAGCAACTCCTCATATTAACCAATAAACTTTATGCATTGAATTCCTTTATATTAGTGCATCTTTTCAGCTTAAATCTGAATCGATACACTTATTGCTTGCTTTATGTGGACTTGCCGGTGAGAATCCCCACAAGCATTTGAAGAAATTCCATGTTGTTTGCTTAATGAAGTTACAAGGAGTTATTGAAGAGCAAATCAAACACAAAGCTTTTCTGTTTTCATTGGTTGACAAGGCCAAGGACTGGCTTTATTATTTACCATCTAAGTCCGTAACCACTTGGAATGAACTAAAGAAGTAATTTGTATAGAAATTCTTCCCTGCTTTCCTTGTTGCAAACATTAGGAAAGATATTTGTGGAATTTGATAATTCAATAGAGAGACACTATAAGAGTATTAGGAGAGATTCAAACAACTATGTACAAGTTATCCTTAACATCAGATTATGGACTAGCTGCTTATCCAGTACTACTAGTGAATTCTTTTCTACTTTAATGCAAGGGTTAATGTTGCCTTTATAACCTATGGAATTCCACCAAATATTAAATAAAAAAATTAGGACCATCAAGTTAAAACTATGAAAATAAATAAATAACTAATGAGAATCTTATAAAATAATCAATCCAAGAAGAAATCTAATTATTGGGTTGCCTCCTAACCAACGATTCTTTATAAGTCTTGTAGTTGAAATTTCTAGCAAGGCCCTTTTTTTAACCTGGATCTATAATTAGTAGCTTCCACTATTTTTCATATATAAAAGTTTAGTAGACTACAAATAGGTCACATGTTGCAAGATAATAAGGACATAAGGTACTAACAAAATAGAACAAATTAACTGCATTAATGTCCTTTTTAGTAATAAACTATCAATACAACAAGTAATAAAAAATCCTAGATTTTTTATGAACTTTGACATTTTGTTATGTGGGAAGTAGGAGCCCTCTGTACATAAGATGACTTTAATATCCTCCTTATTTGGCTCCTCCTTTTCATCTTCCTCTTTCTCCTTAACCTTCTCTTCTTAAATAGCAACTTCCTCCTTTTCTTTAAACTCTATTTTCTATATTGAATGTTCATCCTTCTATTCTTGAATTGCAACTTCCTCCATGTATTAAACCTCTGGCTCCTCTCCACTTTAGACAATTAATGTGCCCATATCATCCCTCAAGGTTAACTTGTGTATTTGGATAAAGCAATTAGCTCTTAGAGTCTATAAAGGGTAGACTCTGATAAAGAAATGCATTTTACGAGAACATCTCTAAAGCGTTCCTCTTCCTCTTTGCTGCTGTTTTAGAAATCTAGATGAAGCATGATTGTTCCATAAGTAATCATAATAACTACTTCAATATGGATTATAAGCATCCCAATATGGGGTTTCTTATGGCCAATTCTCTTTATAATTTGAATGCTCCAATGTATAGTTTAATGCTTGATATTTAATATCAGGTTAATTACCTGCACAATTGTTATAGTGTGACATGGATATCAATTAAGCTACTAAATACATGTCACCATGCCTTTTGTTCCAAACCTCCAAAGCTTCCATATGTGATTATTGAGCAAGTTTTACCTAAAAACTCTCAATATCCACCAATATGTTGATTATAAACTTATAGTAATTGAGATATTGATCCTACAAGGAATTAGCTAAAAGTAAATAAACATAACTTTCTCTAAGGTTGTGAAATATGATTTAAGAGAAAATAAAATTCAGAACTTAAAAAATAAAACAAAATTGAGTACTAAACCACTTAATAATTAAGCTGTCATAATAAAACAAGGATGATCAAGTATGAAATTATAATATTCGTTCTATCATCATTTTGCTCCCTTAACCATTTTTTATTCAATTTGGTGTCAATCTTAGATTTCTGAAGGGTTTTATTGTTCTCTCTCAAGACCTAACTAATAAAACCCAATTATTTATCCCTAATTGATTCCAAAATTCTAGATTTGGAATCTCTTGATTCACAAAAGCATCCTAACATTTTCAACTAGTTCCTAAGTAATCTATCAGATAATTAAGTTCTCACACAATATCTCTCTTTATATGATTAACCAATTTGATATTTGTGTGACTTATTAGGTCATTGACTCTCATTAGCCAACCTAATTAGATAACTATTGACTCACTCTCTTGATTAATTCTGGACGTATAAGCAAACACAAATATAAAAACACCTAAAACATTGGATTAAAATAAAAGATGATCAAGTCAAAAAATGAGCTAACAATAAATACTAATATCAAATTAAAACATCATTGATGTGTATGGCCTCTTCCAATCCAGTTTACACGTCAAGTTTAGTGAAAATAACAAAAGAAAAGAAAGAAAAACTTTATTTGGAGTTGAATATGCAAATCTAAAAAATGTTGGGCAACTGATGCTCACAACCCTTTTTAGAGAATTTTTTTTAATATCTTATGGTTAATTTTAGGGCTTATGCAGGACGCATCTGGAAACTGTCTATCACGACTATGATCATGACACTGGGGAGGAACCTTCTATCATAATTGTAACACTCATGTCTTAATCGCAACCTTACCTTTTAGCCCAAGAATGCTTTAAATTCCTTCAATCTTCATTTATCTGGGTTCATTCACTAACAAACACAACAAAAGACCTCAAGAACGTAAGATTAAGGTCCAACATCATGCCTTAAACCACATAGCTCTTAAAAACCTTTACAATCAATTACATTAACATAATTATAAGCCTAAATATGCAATAATCATCTAATCAATAACTATAAACGCCTACCTAAACATAATATAAACTACAACTATCAAATCCTCATACTTAACTTTTGCTTATCCTTAAGCAAAAACAAAAACAAAACACAAACCCAAACAAACCAAATAATAACACATACATGGAGACAACATGCACTAATGATACAATGGCATCTAGCTTAACGAAACCAATTTAAACTCAATAAACAATAATTTAAGTTGTTTCAATATATTAACTTATGCAATTTATTGCTAAGCACTTTGGATTGAATATACATACTAATCCAAACATTAACATCATATTCATTCACCTAAAGCATTTTACACATACATTGCTAATTAGTAATCAAACAAAATTTGTAACTATCACTAATTAACTTTTCTTGAAAATTTTTGCTATTTTCAAAGATCGGTAGGATTTATTTATCAAAGCACCACTTTTTTTTGGCAAAGACCACCGTCTTACTGCCGGCACTCCCATTCTACTCTAAGTTATCTTTCTTATTTCATCTTGTTATTTCTTTCATTTGATATATAAGATAGATATGATGATGATGAATTTGTGATTAAGGATGTTCTAAACTTTTTTAGGATATGTTTTTTAATCAATGTTAATTTGATTGCTTTTGATGTTAATGTGTTCGGTATTCTGATTGTTTGTCATTGTATGCTTCGGTAAAAATTGAGAGGGAGAGTTGTTAGAAAAATGATTAGGTTAGGTAATGGGAGTTAACAATCTAAAAGATCACACAAATAATCAAATCGGTAATTTTTATGAAGAGATCTCTCATGTGAAGAATCGATTGTTTATTAAAGTATTTAAGATCTATTTGAAATGTGTGCTGTTTTAATTAACTGAGAGATTGCAAATTTAGTAATTCCATTTAATTATGATTTCGGGTTTAATGATTAGAATTCTTTGAAATTCTAGGGTCAATACCAAATTAACTCAAAAGTAATTAAGTTAGCATTAGATGATAGGATTAATCCCCTTTTCTTATAATTGGTTAATCTTCTTTGTGTAAAATTTTAATTGTTAATTGGTTGTGCTCAATTTTGATTTCCTTGCATTAATTTAGAATTTCAATTTTCAATCCATCCATATTCAATTGCCTAATTTTATGCTTATTTTTATTTTCTTTTTAATTACACTTTTAGGCCTTAAATAAGTTAAGATTCAATTAGTTTACTAATTCCTCATTGGGTGGACACCTCATATAGTATGCTTACGACCCGTGTGCTTGTGAAATATTAAGGGTTTTACAAGATTATAACTTGCTCAACACAAACTTATCGCCAAGCATTCTTATGAGTTCTATGCCTCTCCTTTACCTAAACAACCATATTTCGCTTGGGTATTTATTTTCAAATATGGAAATAAGGCATTAAAACTATAAATTCAGTTTAACCAAATTCGAGATTATTATTTAATCATGTAATACATACGCTAATCATATTTCTGCTTACTTCCATAAAACTAACCTATTGTTTTATGTTTCAAATTTTAACTTCAAAAGTTACCTAAACACTATCATTTAACCATTCTAACTTATCAATTTCTTCAAAACACATCTCACCCAATTAATTCACCAAACAATAATCAAACTTCAACAACTCACACCAACAACTACATTTCTTCTTAAGGCCAAATTGTCCTCACCATATATACTTATATCATTATTTCATTTTCTTTCCAATTTTTCAATACGATTCACCTAAGATCCATGCGAAGCATCATCCAAACAAACCATAAACCATTTTAACTTCATCACTTTCCACTTACACTTCATATACGAAGTTTTCCAAATAATAACATAACATTTCATTTATTAATTCCAATGTCACAAATACACTCAATGACATTTTAATATTTGCAGTCACAAATACATAAATAATCACATTCACATGGTCATTACATTATAACCCTACTTTTATACCAAAATGCCCTTAAGGCTAAACTTATCATATTTGACATCAAACTTTTCCAATTCAGTGCCATTTGAATTCTAACACTTAAAACCAATCCAAATTCCATTTTATGACATTTTAATACACACATTTAAGCCATAAAATTTCATTATCAAATTTTTAAATAACCATGCACTCTTGGCCAAATTTAAACCAAAACCAATTCCAAGTCAATTCTTTTTCATTTTATTTACTTCGTTAGCATAAAAATCATGCTATGAATATCATAAAAAATCAAAATAGAATTTTGGATCATAATACGTTAAAAACCCTAATCATGGTTGAAAATTCATCTAGTAAGTTCCATGGTTTTTCTTCCTTTCTTTCATTTTTAAAATAACTTCTTAATGCCATTCATTAATCTTAAATCATCAAATGGCAGAAAAACACTTTAGGTAATAGATCTCACCTTTGACCAAGTTTGAACAAGGTTCCACATGTTAGTTTTCTTGATTTTTCTTCTCCTAATTGAGTCCAATGCAATCTAACCTTGATATCACCTCAAAAGGGTGCAATTTATACCATCAAAACTAAATCTAACCCATAACATAACAAATTCAACTTTTCAACAAAAATAGTAAGAACATAATAAATTCAACGTTTAAACAAAACTAGTAAGCTTACGAATCCGTTTTCTTCTTCTTCTTTACTTGGATGGCCATAGATTTTGTTGGATGTCTGATTGGAGGTAGAAGAGCATGAAAAACTCCTTGGATCACTTGTATGGCTTAGTTGTAGCTCCCTCTTCTCCTTTTTCTTTTCTTTTCTTTTTTCTCCCCCATTCTTCATTCCTTCCATCAATAGGCATCTGCCTAAGTTTAAAGAAGATAATAATTTTACTTAATTACAAGTTTTAAATCCATTTCTATTAAGAATTTCTTATAATTACAACTTCACCAAAACTTTTCATATTTACTCTTTAATCCCATACCTTTTGTCCCCATTTAATTGGTTAATTCTAATGACTCATCACCTTACACATGTCATTCTCTTGTTGGTCATTAAGTGTAACTCACTATTCCACTCACATTAGTTTATGCAAAATGAGCAAATTGCTCTTTAATGCATTTAATTCACAAACTAACTGAATTAAATACCAAAAATATCCCATAACCTTCTTATCATCAAATTGTCCATGAAATACTCTAATTAGGGTCAATATTTATTGATTAGATGCTTTTAAAAAATTTCAAATGGCTTTAAAATCATTAATACCCATTATTTTCCAAAAAGGACATTTTAGTCATAAACTTTCAAAATTCCCGAAATTTATCTGATTGGACTTATTTTTTTAACTATTTTAATATCATTAAATTCTAATACTTATTCCAGATATTTTCAATATTTCGAGATTAGGTCCCACAAAAATCACTATTCAACTAGATTCAATATTCTTCTAAAAATAAAAATTTACTTTCAATGAAAGGTAAGATTCAGGATTTTACAATCACCATCCTTATACAAATTTCATCCTCAAAATTTAACTAATAATACATTTTAAAAACAGGTGGGGATACATTGTATGCATTTGTTGCTTAGGCTGATGTAGCTTCCTCTACTGTATGATTCCTTCATAATATTTTAACCAAAAGGATTATATTATTACTAAAAAATTTTCTCTATAGTAGAGGATCTATTCAAGTTCCTCCTCGAAAGTCAAATCTTCCTTTAGTTTAACCGACTGTATTGTGATTACATGCGAAGGGGGTTTTGCTAGGGACTTACGAAGCATAGATACATGGAAGGCATTGTGAATCCTCCCGAGCTTATCTAGAAGCTTCAATCAATACACTATTTGTAGCACCCCCTTACCGCAGGGTACACACCGGGACGCCCGCAGGTCATTCCGGTACATATCCTATGATAAGGGTGAGCTACGAACAATCACTACAATCACTTCACATGGCATCATAATAAAACATCAATATATATATATAAA
>JAOSBO010000006.1:18649850-18666571 GCA_027563915.1 Erythroxylum rotundifolium | reverse complement strand
CAAGGTTCACTCTTGTCTTTCCTCTTCGTCTTGGATCGGGCTTGCTTGGTTTCCTATAACAAACCAAGTTCTCATTCAATAGAAATTCAATTTGAGAACCCATAAAATCAAAACTTGAAATTGACCTTAGAATACTTAAACCTATACATTCCCCAAGCTTTTTGAACCAAAACCCCTCAAAACTCCAAGAGATTAGAAATCGACTTACCTTAAATCTTCACCGACTAGTGAGATTCTTAGCTCTAAAGGAAGCTCTTCCCTTTCTCTTTCCTTTTCCCTTCTTGCGTAACCTCAAATGCTCTCTTTAAGACTAAGAAAATTTGTGACCTAGTTCAAAGCCCTCTTCTTTTAACTCCACCGACCCCTCTTCTTCTTTCTCTCTGCTTTACTTTTTGATTTTCACTCCTTCTTTTCTCATTCACGTTTTTAGCCTTCTTATTTACAAGAAAATCTTTTCCTCTTCCCATTCTACCCTTAATGGGTGAGAAAAGTCTACCTTACCCTTTTTTTAATGCTTTAGATCTTTTATCCTTAAGTAATCTTCCAAAAATACCGTTATGCATCTTACAACTTCAACACTTTAATTCCCTCAATCCATGGATTAATTCCTCCTAAACTTGACATAATAACTAACTCGCATTAAAATGATTTATCTAGCAATACCACAAAATTTATTCAATCCTACTTACTAAAATAAAAATAATTTAGGGCCCAACAGAGACAAACATGACAGAAACATCTCTATGCTCGAGCTCTTCCTTTGGCTGAAACAAACCATGACTGAAATACATCTTCATGTAATCAACTTCCATGGCTGAAACTTCTTTGTTGTCATCTATTCACATTAGTGTCAAGAAAATAAACAAATCCAAAAACAACATGCATGAACATAAATCATTTTCCCATCATGCATCCAAATCTGTAAGTACATGTAATAAAAACATGCTATTTTTCGACTATACAGAAGTACAAGACCTAGCTTTGATACCACTGTTGGATCACCTATGGCCTGAGTATTCACAATACGCAGTAGAATGGACCATACTACAACAAGAAGTATAATCAAAAATTTCACATTAGTATAAAATAGCCTCTTGACCTGGATTGGTATTTGTTTTCAGATTTGTAGATGCTGTAATACGCGAACGTCCTCTACCGGTATCCACACGAGGATGCACAATTCGGGCAGCTGCTAATGTGTGCTAGCACGTTCTAAAACACTTTAGAATGCTGCACCAATGTTTCTCTCAGAAGAGGAATGAACGGCTAGGTTTTTAGGTGGCCTCTCATTTAATGAGACATAAGTTCTCTATTTATAGAGAAACACTAATCCCTATGCCTATTAGGAATAAGAATATCATAATCCTAAACCCATTAGGATTATAGAAGTCCAATAAGTTTTGGCCTATATTATATCTCATATAATAAAAGCCCGACAACTTAATTCAATCTAGCCCAATAAATATATCCACATACATTTATTCAGTGCCTAATAAACTAGGCCTAAGAGAATAAGCCTAGATCACATCACTCTCTATGAACGACCCTGTAGGCTCATTTGATGTTGGCAATGGGTTTGATCACACTTCAAGGCCCATAAGTCATAAGCGGCCTCTAGCATGACATTATGACTACCCAAATCAAATGAGGATCGGTAATCTGATTTAACCTGTAACTATGGTTATAAACTTAGTCCCTTTGTAACACGGTATCAAGATTACTCACAAGGCATGGTACATGTCAACCTTTGATTAATCATAGTTTCTTGATTCCCAAGTTGACTGACTATAACAAATGGCATTGATGACTCCTCATTAATTCATTTGAGCACGACCATGTATTTCTTCAGTCATACTTGTCAAGAGGCCCAAATGATATCTTTCTCATTTAAGAGAGGTACAAATCCCATCTATGTCATTCACATCCCTCCGCATGATTCATTTAATGTCCAACATAAGGCTACTTGTTATCCAGTTAAAGATAACTTAGTCTAATGTCAAAACACTTGATTCCTTATGTAGGTAACCATAATGAATTAAGGTCAAAGGACTAAAGTCAAACCATATTGAGAATCACTAATGATATGAAACCATGTAATGCTCTCTCTGCAAGTCGGTCTAATATATTTTTTTAACAGATATCTATGTATCTGATTTGATAACTCATATCTATGACTAGTAAAACGTGATCATCAATCAAAAACACGTACTAGCCTTAATTCATTATTGTTCCACCAATACTGATAGACCAGGGACATTTTAGAATAGCATTATAATGCTTATGGTTTTACTATCAAGTCACATACTTGGTGACATAAGCCTAATACTATTAATGGAATGTAAATCACATTACATAAACAATATACATGCATATATAAAAGAATACCTCATAATATATTATTAATAAGTTAGAATGTTAGTACAAAAGTCACATATGTCCACTAGCCTAGGACAAACTACTAACATGAATGTGAGGTAGGATACCAAACAGTTTATTAGTTTATTCATGCAACATTTTGGCCACTTAATTATCATTTGGGTGTTATTTTAAGTTTTGAAAGTGGTCCTTCAGGTGAAATTGCAATTGCGTGCATTTTTTCTATGTTCTCCAAGGTTCTGTCAACTTTCACCACAACGACAATTTTCCAAATCATCACTTCGCCACAGTCAACGCTTATACATTTGTTTCTGTCACTTTTCACTGCGGCAAAAATTTTCTTACACAACCTTTGCCTCGACCAACTTTTGATTTTGCCGCGGCCAACTTTTGACTTCACCGCAGCCACCACTGAAGCAATGCTTCCACACTGAGTTCTTAATACTTCTGTGATTGAAAAGTTTTGAAAATTTCAAAGTTTTACATATGCTTTTGGAAAACTATCCATGCTTTTAAATGTTAGTTGAATTTTGAATAATTCCATTTTTAATGTTTCCAATAAGAAGTAAGTGAAGGTATGTCAAGGAAGGTGCACTGTGCATTTTTAAACCTTGAGATTACTTAATTGAGACACTAACCTTGTTGGAAGGATATTTGGGCCTGAATTCTTTCATTTATGTGTATCTGCTTAATTTTATATCTCTCTAGAACTTGTTTTAATTCTTAATCAAGGCCTAATGAACTAAATTTTGTGAAAATGAAAGAGGCATTCATTGCAAAACCTTTCTCACCCAAACACAAACCCTATACACTTTACCATTGTTAGGCCCCCTAAGCCATCTTTTTAAGTGCATACACACTTTTATAAAATGATGTAAATATTTTATCTCTAGTTTTCTCAATTTGAGTGTTTGTAGGTAGAATTAATGGTTAAAAAAAAGAAGAAAAAAGCAAAAGCAGTGTTGCTTACCAGACTAGTATGATGGTGTGCTACTACCATAGTTTAGTAAAGAATAAACAGTGAGAACTTTAGTACTTCAAATGTATCAGTTTTAAGTGTCCTAAGTAGTTCCTTCTAACATTTGAGGAACCTGGTTTGAGTCTAATTATGACATTTTTCCTCCACAATTGTTTTGCAGCATAAAAAAAAACTGCTATGTTAGAATTTTAAATCTTTTCTTGGGAATAACTGACACTCATTTCATGAGATATAATTGTGATGCATGTCACTCATTTTGTTTCTTTTACTCCATCCATCTCACTTGGCCTTCATCCGTCATTACAACACTGAAAGCCCTCTTGATTTGCATAATTATAGTTTGTGGTGGTGGAGAGGTAGAACTATCACAAGATTATGGTAGAGAATGAATTAAGCAGATTTTAGAGCAAAAATTACCCCAAGAAAAATAAGTTAAGAGCTAAACATTTTTCCCTAAGATAAGTCTCTTTTGCTCAATCTCTTGGCTTAAATACTTGTGGTGTTGATCTTCTTAGCGTTCTTTCATCCTGCTTTAGTTGATTTTTGAGAAAATGGTTTTATTAATTTTTTGCTCTCATTTTTAAGTATGGTCATTATTTCCTTTTGCACTTGTATTCCTTTGACTTTGATAGCTTTGTCCAAGAGTACAAAGCTCTAAGTGTGGGGGAATTTGATTAAACCCAAGTTTTCTATATTATTTAATGGCATTATTATAGTTTTTGTTGTACTTCTCGGCTCTTTTCGCTGGATATTGTGCTTAATTTATTTCAAGTGTGCTTGTTTTGAATTAACATAGTTTGAGGGTAAAATTGTCATAATTATTTAGTAATTGCACTCACTTGGCTTATAGGACAATTGATATTGCAAACTATTGTTTTTCATTGTAGGACACTCAAGAAGTGGAGCCAAAAGTGAAGACCAAGAAATTTCTGGGCTAAAAAGTCAAGGAAGAAGACCCTTCAGGACAAGTTAATGATGGCGAACACCTCACTTTGCCACGGCAAAAGATGTGAATCAACAGCCAAATGCTTTTGGGAAAATTTGGCCTCGACGAAACCTTTAAATCAATATCTCAGACCCTTTGGGAAAATTTGGTCGCAATGAACTCTTCACTTCGCCGTAGTGAAAACTTCAAAATAGCAACCTGAAACCCGAGTCTTTTTTGGAAACTCCACTTACCTATGCTTATTACCCAACCCAAATATTATTCAAAAACCCTATTTCCGGACAAGTAAGGAGGAGGAGGCAACAAAACACATTCTACACAATCTCCTTCATCATTTTCTCTGCAAAAACATCCTTACTTCCTCCATATTTTCTTCCACTATTCAACCTTCATAATTGGTGATTCAGAAGCATTCCAAGTTGTGAAGTTTTTGGGTTCGATGAGTGGCTAGGTGGTTCTTCTCCTCTTGAAAGTGCAGCAATGGCTGGAGTTCAATGGGCTAAAAAAGGGGAGTAGCTTAATCCATAGTTCAGCTATGAGTTTAAATATCCTAGGTCTAGGATTTATGATTTGTAGATTAGCTATTTGATTATAGTTTTAATCAAGTGTTGGATATTCATTATGTGTTGGATGGATTGAATTTTGTAGAACTTTGAGCTTAAATGTATGAAGTTTCATATATGTCTATTTGAAATTTTTTTAATTCTCTATTGTCTTGCATGGTTATGTTTGATATTGAGATGATTTTAGATTGCATTTGACTGATTGCATTGGCTAATCCTACTAACACACACTAAGAGCACTTAATAGGATTTTAAAAAAAATGGAGTCCCATTGATTAAGATACTAGACTTGAAAAGTCTTTCAAGGTTCACATTTTTGAAGCTTAGTGGTTTCTACTCTCACTTTAATCAATTTCGAACAATGATGGCCAAAACTCACTTTCAAGACGACTTTATCATTATATAGTCTTTTGTGTTTTTCATCCTTCAATGTATATATCCCTAAAATCCAAAAACATTTGTTTTTACATTTAAATTAGTTCTACCAATTAGCATAGCATAACATATAGGTTAATTTAGATTTAATTGTTTAGGTTTCGATTAAGTGAATGACTCGAGGTTGCACACTATAGTGCAATTCTTGGAATTCTTTGATTCAGCCTCCAAGAGCTAAACGTATTAAAGGTTAAATCACTAAGGTCATGTTATCCTTAATGATTACGAATCATTAGTCACTACAAATGAATTTCAATATAACAATTACGGATTATATCGAAATTATAGCAATGGGTATACAATCAAACAATTCAATGAACACATTAAAATCATCCATTCACAATACCCTATAGGTTCATACACAAACAATCAAATAATAATGAAAATCCAATTTTAATACACAAAACCCAAATCAATTAACATAGGATAACACAATCAACTTCTAATGAAAGAAAGAAAACAACAAAAACTGAAAAATACACTTAGCCAGAGTAATTGGCGTCAATGTCACCTCCGGACCGGCGTTGGGATGTTTAACCTTTCATGTGTCTCCTAAGAAAATGCTTCAACCCCATAAAAATTATCCCCACTGAAAACCCCAACTTACTCCTTTACTATCTATTGTTCATGATGGGACAAACAAACATTTGTCCCACCCTATTTTTCACACAACTCTTCTTTTCCTCACTGTCGACTCTTTTCTCTTCACTCATTAATGCCAACCTCCCCTTCTTTTATTCTTCCAGCCACCTCTCATTGTCGCTCTCTACTATTGCGTGATGCGATAATTTAATTACCTAGTTTCTAGCCCACTTCTCCTGTAGCTTCCCCTGTATGTGTCTTGCTTTTTTTTCTTCTTTTTTCCTGTAAGTCACTGTGGTGCGCTTAACGCTAGCGCAACGCATGCATTTTGCGCTACTTTTTTCTCTCATTAATTGGTTAACGACTGCGTTTTTCCTTCGTTCTCCACCTATACTGCACGTTTTTGCTCTCTTCATGGGCTGTCATTTTAGACAACCTCTTTAATGCTTCGAATGGCTTCAAAACTTCATGCTTTAATCTTCTATTTGTATTCCATCATTAAATCTACATGTAAAATCAATAGGAACACAAAATGGGCAATTAAACTCAAAAAAAAGGAATGAATTCAAATGAAATAACATATAAAAATACAGCAAAATCCATTCATATTAATACTTAATTAGGGTGTAGGCTAAGATTGAACCAAAGAATCGAGTCTTTACCGAATTCTCCAATTTTATCATTTTCACATGATTTCTTTAATTTGTTTTTATTAGTCTAGTTTTATTTTATTTCTTATTTCAAAATCCAAAACCCCCTGTTAAACCTAAACAGTAGTTAATTTCATTTGACAAACTTTACACACTCTCTCTGTGGGATAGACCTAGACTCACGACTGCTATAGTAGTAGTCTATTTATTTTATTTTGGTTAGCGTTACGATGCTCCAACACTTTTTAAAGAACATTAAGAGGAGCATAAAGGAGCTTTTGCATGAGCCACACTTAAAAGACTAAAGAGAGAATGCC
The DNA here is from genome assembly GCA_027563915.1 of Erythroxylum rotundifolium. Classification (NCBI taxonomy): domain Eukaryota; kingdom Viridiplantae; phylum Streptophyta; class Magnoliopsida; order Malpighiales; family Erythroxylaceae; genus Erythroxylum; species Erythroxylum rotundifolium. The sequence goes on along the minus strand of JAOSBO010000006.1, from coordinate 18,659,723 downwards.
GAGAGAGAGAAAAAAGAAGAAGGAAGATGTAGCTAACTTGACGTGCTTCCTGGATCAAGAGGTTACTTGATGTCTCTACCTTCTGTCGTCTCTTCTAAGTCATTATTTCCCTTTCATTTCAATTTTATTTATGTATAGAATTGAGACAGATGGTATGATGATAGGATTTGGAATATTTATGATGTTCTAAACTCTCTTTCAAGATTTTATTTTGTCTTATTTAGTTGACTATGTTTATTAGATGAATGTCGTGATTTGATTGCATTCTTGCATAATTCGGTAATAAACTTATTAGAGTAGTGCTCTAAAAGCAATCACCTTTAGCACTTTTGTACAAACTTTATTTTGATTAACAAAGAGAAAGGTAATTTTAATTAATTTGATATTCGTTTATATATAAATTGATGTAGATCTTAAATCAAATTAATAAAGTTTATGATACAAAATATAGCATAAATGAAATCATGACGAGGTCATGATAATGAGATTCCTATCATGTGCAATTATGTTAGTATCTAAATAATCCCTAGTCATAGGATTAATAAGAGAGGAAATTATTAATTAAGATAAACTAGCACATATTATACTCCTTGAATTTGATCAAGCAATGGATCTCACAAACTGTAAGCATGAGATGTTTAGAGTTAACGTGTGGATGCTTTCTAATAGTAGTAAGTACATTGGAAGACCTGTTATGAGATTATCATATGGATGATCTATTAAATGTCAATGATAAATCTCATCGTAGCAATGGTGCAAATATCTTTAGACTTGAGGTACTCAAGGATATTTTGGATACTAATCATGTGCTTTGACATCATTCCTTGTTATCTCAAAAAGAGGTCACTCTTAGAGTGGTGATTGGGTACAATCACTGGTATTCAAATGTAATTGGGTAGCCAACATGACCTCTTGTTGGGGTTATTACTTAGGAGTCTCTAGCGAAAGTAGTTATGTATCATGAAGAGAGTCTTCAATGACACATAGAGTAATAAGATCCAGGATAAGAACTAACATCACTTGGACTAGATGTGACGTAGTCAGTCTAGTGGGAGTTGACTCATAGCCCATACTCCAAACAAAGTAGGGTATAGTGTGGTGAAAGGACGAATTGCACGGTAATTGTCTATAGAAAGGTTCGTAAGCTGGATAATTAATTATCAAAGAGTTCTTGTGCTAATCCACTTATATTCCAGTAAATTGGAAAAATGAAACCCTTCATGATTTGCTTGAATTAAGAGTTAATTTAAGTACCTAAAATAACTAGGAATCTAAAGGCCAAATGTATAAAAGATTAGATGAAAAACATAATATGTATGGCTGGTTTTAAGTAGGTCATGATCATGGTCGAAGCCTCAACAGTTGATACATGAGTGAGTTCTTTATTTATGTACAGAGATCTTTTACTAGTTCTTACACACTCAATTGAGAGAGAAAGGACTCTAAAAGAGTTTTAGAGATAGAGAGAAGAGGTCTTGAGTTATCTTCATGTAATTTATGCAATTGTTGCATAAATCTAGTTGCATTCATGATAATTTTGATCTATCTCCTCATTTAAACATCTACTTGAATTCATCAAGTTTGGTGTTTTAATACACTTACACATTGTTCTTCTTCATCTTTGCATGTTCTTAGGTGATCAAGAAAGGCTTTGGTGATTGTAACAACCTAAACAAAGAGAAGAATCAAGAAAGGAGGAGAAATTTAAAGGTACGATTGTTTAAATTTTCATGTTCTTAAGAATCTTATACATGTATATGTGAATCTGGCTTTTTGGGGTTGTCATGGTGTCAGAATTTAGAGTCTGACACTTCCGTTGCATTCTTATGCATGTAATGCATGTATAAATGGTCAACCTAACAAAACTAAAAGGGTGAACTGAATGAAAACGATTAAATTGGATTAATGAGAGTTGGATGATTTAATAGAAACTGTGACAAATCATATTGGTAATTTTGTAGAGAGAGATCTCGTGTAATGTTCTGATAGTTTATTAAAGTGATTCAGATCTAATTAAAGTTTTAGATAATTTTTGAATTGAGAGATTGCAAATTCCATAATCTGATTAGGGTTTATAATTTAGGGTTTAATGGTTATAACTCGAGAGAGAGTAATCAGGCTTAGCACAGTTTAAAACTGACACTCCATTGACACATAATCGGTTAGGTTAGCATTAATGATAAGTAAAATCCCCTTTCTCATAAATTGGCAAATTCCTTAGGTTGATTTTTATTGTGGTTGCATATTGCTCACTTGTTAATACTTTTGTGTTTAATTGCTAATTTGATTGGTTGAACTCAGTTCTCGTAATTAATTTCTGTTGCATCATTTAATTTTAGTTTTATAGTTTTTATTGCCTTAGAATTTAGGATTAGATTACGCTTCTTCCTTATGGGATCGACACCTTTAATATTATGCTACGAACTATGCGTTTGTGAAATGTTGAGGTTTATAAGATTAAAACTTACCCCGATCATCCAGCTCACCCAAATCCTAAGTTTTTAGTGTAAAAACAAAGTGTTGCTGTCAAAACGAAGACGTTTCATTTGGGGTTTTCATTTTAAGGGTGTGAGCTCTCAGTTTTGAAGAAGAAATGGGGCAAAGCTCCATTCCTTCGAAGACCCATGGAGTTCTACCTTCCCAACGTAGGTTTGGAGATGACATCGACGTCAAGGAACCCAGTCAAAAATATTTTTCATTATGTTTATTATTCTTACTCTCTTAGGAATTCGTTATGTTATCCTATGTTTATTGCTTAGGTATTATGTTATCATGATCTTAATTCATTGGATTGTTTTCTTACAAAACCACTGGTAAAATCTTCAATATAATTCGTAATTATTATGTTGAGATTTGATTGTGGTAACTAATGGTTTGTAATCATTAGGGATAACATACTTAGGTGAAATGACCTGAGCTTGTATGGTTGTTTCCTTGATTAATCTATTTTCCTAACTTATAATGCAGCTGTCCAATTAAATCAAGAGATCATATCGTAGGTTATTTGATAACTATATTTAATTAACGAGCATCTCTTAATTCAATATGACCTAAGCGAAAATTGGGGTTAATAAATCTTATCGTTAACCTATGATTAATAGTTGCTAGGAGAGGTCTGATAACAACAATTCAATAAAGTATGTTTAATTTTATGTAAGCAGAGATTAAACTGATGATTGATTCCTTAATGTGTTCATCACTTTTCATCATCTTTGAATGTTTTCTTTATTTTTTCATTATTTTAGTTTCATTCTAATTTCTAATTTGAAAACAAACAAATCCACCAAAACCTAGACACCAATTCTTCTTATAATAAAAGCTAATCGAACGCTCTCTGTGGGATCGACCTAGACTCACCACTATTATAGTTGTAGGTCTATTTATTTTGATTAGTGTTACAACATGCTACATCAAATTCAATGGGATAAATTTGTTACTTTTGATTATATTTTTTATAAGGAATTTACCCTCAAATTCTATATTACTCTTCAATTTGTGTCACGGTATTTGACTGAATTTTGGTTTCGATTGATAGTTTAACCATATAATTTGAATTGTGATGTTATGGAACAAACTGGTGGATTTCGTAGGTTGAGCATAATCTAAAAACATGATAATTTTCATGCTAAGAGGTATTGGAAACAATTAACGAGGATAGATGTTTAGGACTAATAATGACATTTTTATTAGTTCATAAGTTTATGTTTCATATTGTTTTTTGATAAATTAGAAAGTAATAAATATTCTATTAAAGATAAATACTTTGTTAAAGACTTATTCTTTTTATGGTGCATGGATAATAATGTTCAAGTTTGTATAACCACCCATGTTTTTCAATCTATAGCCATTGCTCTTAAAAAGAAAAGCAGCCATCTTGGCTTAGGATATATTGTTACCATGCCTGTTGTTTACTGTAGTGTTGATGTCGAAGGACTAAACTATTGTTTTTCATAATTTTTAAATCACACTCACTTAAGGCAAGATAAGATCTTAGAGGTCCATTATATGGAACTTTGAGATATTAGATCCAAAAATCATGTGAAACATACAACAGGATAAGCTAGTTTGAGTTTTGCACCAACGTAATAGTAAATAGAGGTCTCAACAACTGAAGAAATGAAAGATGATGAAGAGGAAGGCTAGGAGACGATATTCAATTTGAACTCTAATAACATTAAGATTTTGAAGGAGATGGCACTAGAATAGCAACGATAGTGATGCGATATTAAGAAGATTTATAAGTACTTTGCTACTGAAGGTGTTCAAATTCCTTTACCAACCGTCACCACCTCGATTTCCATAATTGGTTTCATGCTATAAACTTTTTCTTTTGTTATTTCTTTTTAATTTTATGTGTGTTGTGTGTTTTATCACATTGAGGGCAATGTGATAAACACATAATGCATGTAAAAATTAAAAGAAATAACAATGTGATGTCTAAGTGTGGGGAGGTTTATGCATTAACATGTCATATGTGTATGAATTTTTCGTATCATGTTATGTTAGTTTTGATTAGGATTGAAATTGTCTAAACATTTCTTTTTTTTTGCATATGTATGCTTTGTGTGAATGTGTCATTGCAAGAATTTGATGGAATTAGTTTAGTTTTGAAAATGATCATTTAATTTTTAAACACATATTAACTTAGGAATTTTGTGTTTTAAATATCTTTAGATAAATAAGCATGTTAATTAGGATATGATTCTTGTTATTTACCTTAGGAAATTTATGGTATACATTTATAATTACAAGTCAACTGAATTAGTTAGCATTATAAGTAATCTTTCATAAGAATAATTAACAAAAAAGAAATGAGGCCGGCTATAGAATTAAATAAAAATTGTGTGTTAAATAAATATCTCGCTAGCCCTTTTGAAACAAATATTGGGTTAAGAATAGAGCTCGTAGCTAGTTGAGAACGTGATATAGTTGAGCAATCAGGCGCATTTACAAAAAAATGTTTTGTCTTTATGTCAAAAGGTTAGAATGACTTTCCAACCAAGCTAAATAATAAAAAATGTGGCCTAGTTAAGTAACCAGGTGATATTTGATAGTTATAGGTTCATTATGTTTTAGTGGGTAATTTAGTATGTTTTTATTTGTTAATTAGAATATTTATGTATGTTTAGGTTTAGAATTGTGTTAGTGTGATTATGTGTTTGTTTTATTAAGTGTTATATGGTTTAGAGCATGTCATTGCGCTTTAATTTTATATGTTTGATGTGTTTTGATGAGTTTCTTAGTGTTTGAGATCAGGTAAAGAAGCCAAAGAAGATTTGGAGAAAGCTCAGAGGAGGAGCCAAGGCCACATTGTGACAAACTAGTCACAATCATGACTCATTGGCCATAATCGTCATAAAGACCAATTTTAAATGTCACGATCGTGACTCATTAGCCACAATCATGACAAGAACAAGGGACTACTTCTGAACTTAACTTTACGAGAGTTATTTCGAACATTTAGGCCAGGGTAAAACCTAGTTTTTACCCTAAATGAAAAAAAAGGATATAAAAGGAAAAGAAAGAGACCCTAAAAGGGAGCCTTCATTTTGCTACATTTGGAAAGAAGCTAAGGAGGAGGAGAGAAGAAGGGGAGAAAACGAGAGAGGAAGAAGGCGTTGTTGCTGATGCACTCCCAGTCCACTTCAAGCTATCTTTCTAGTTCCAACTTGTTATTTCTTTCATTTGACGTATAAGATGGATATGATGATGATGAATTAGTGTTTAAGGATGTTCTAAACTCTTTTAGGATTTGTTCTTGAGTCAATGTTAATTTGATTGCTTTTGAGGTTAAAGAGTTGGGTATTATGATTGTTAGTCATATTTTTATGCTTTGATAATAAAACCAGAGAGTGAACCGATAGCAAAATGATTTGATTGGGTAATGAGAATTTAACAATCTAATAGATCACACAAAGAATCAAATCAATAATTTATACAAAGTGATATCTTGTGTGAGAACTAGATTGTGTATTAGAGTGCTTAAGATCTAATTGGATGTGTAGGTTGTTTACTAATTGAGAGATTGCAAATTCCTTAATTCAATTCAATTAGGGTTTATGATTTAAGGCTAAGTGATTATAACTTAAGAGAGAGTATTCCACACTTTGAAATTCTAGGACCAATGCTGAAGTAACTCAAAAGTGATTAAGTTCACATTAGATGATAGGATAAACCCCCTTCTCTTATAATTGGTTAATCTTCCTTGTTTGAATGTTCAATTGTTAATTGGTTATGCTCAATTTTGATTTCTTTATGTGTTAATTTTACAATTTCACTTTCAATCAATCCATGTTTAATTGCTTAACTTTTTGCTCATTTTGCATTTTCATTTTAATTACACTCTTAGGCTTTAGGCAAGCTAGGATTCGATTAGTTCACTAATTCCTCATAGGATTAACACTTCATATACTATGCTTATGACCTGTGTGGATCCGAAATATTGAGGGTTTTATAATTGTAAAACTTGCTCGACAATATTCATGATAAAATATTTGTCTTCGCATCAAAGGACTAGATTAATGTTAAAGAAAATAAAAAATGGTTTTTCAATAAATAAAACCTACTGATCTTTAAAAATAGTAAAAAAATTTCATGAAAGGATACTTAGTGATAGTTTGCCTTTGTGATTGATCACTAATTATAAATGCATGATTACAAGTGCCTTAGGTGTACGAATTAGGTGTTTATATTTTGATTAATATGTATATTTTTATTCAAAGTACGTAAACATAAAAGGAATAGGTTCGTATGTTGACACAATTTGAATGGTTGATGATTGTGGTTAAATTGATTCCTTAGGATTCAATGCCATTGTACCATTATTGCATGTTGCACAAATATGTGCTTATGTATTTTTTGAGTCTTTGGTTTTTGTTTTTGCTTAAGGACAAGCAAAATTTTATGTGTGGCAATGTTGATAAGGTTAGTTCATCCTATGTTTCCTTAGGTATTTTAGTAAATTTTTATTAGATGATTGTCATATGTATAGGCTTAAAATTGTGTTATTATGAGCATTTGTTTATATTCTAAGTGTTTGTGTGGTTTAGAGCGTGATTTCAATCTTAATTTTACATTTCATGAGGTGTTTTTATGTGTTTGTTAGTGTTGGAAATCAAATAATTGAAGAACGAAGAAGATAGAAGTTACTTGAAGAGTTTCACAATCGCGTATGAGGAGTATGCTCCTGAATAGCGTGCATGGGGCTGCATGGCCTCTGTCCCCTAGAAGCATAATCGTGACTCCAATGTATCGATCGTGAAAGACACTTTCCAGGCACGATTTTTTCCACTTGTTTAAGGGTTTGGGTATTTTTGGAATCAATCAAACTGGAAAAACCCTAGTTACACCCCAAAACTCCAATGCACTATTTAAGAATGTGAAAGACAACAAAACATTACAGCAACCAACACCAAAAATCGAATCAACATGGGAGATCAAGAAGAACATCCAAGAATTCTAACTTTCTTTATCAAGCCTCCAATAGAGTTTTTCTTCTTTTCCTTTAGATATTTCATCAATATTGATGTGTAATCTGAATTCTAGGATGTTTACATGTTCATGAAGTTCTAATTTCATATTATGATCTATTCTGGATTTATTTTGTGACTTTAGTTATTATTGATTTCAATATATATTTACATTTTTTTATATAATTATGCATGCTTATACTTGATAATAAATCTAGAGAGTGAGTCAAAGGTAATCATATTAGATTTTCCAATGAGAGTTGGCTGTTTAATAGTCCCACAATTATCAAATTAACAATTATTCAAAAAGAGATCTTGTTTGAGAACTTAATTATCTATTAGATAGCTTTAGACTTAACAGAAACTGTTAGGGGAAATTTTTTATAGCTTTATATATAATTGAAATTGTTAAGGGAAGTTTTGTTAATTTAAAGGTTGCAAGTTGTTAAGGAAAGTTTAGTCTCTTGAGAGAGACTAATCAATACCTTAGGAAATTTAGGATCAAACACATAATTGGATCAAAAATAGTTAAGGAAACAAAATGAGGAAAGAATAGGTCCTATGTATACTTCTTGACCAAAACCCTAAATTAATTTGACAACTCATTGTTTCATTGTTATTTGAATTATTTATTTTAATTTATTATTATTTTCAATTTTTGTTATTTATCTTCATTCAAATCACATTCTGAATATCTTAAATTTAGGCTCGAACCTGTTCTTGTGTAATCCTTGTAGGAACGATAACCTTATAAACTACAAGATAGGATTCGTATAGTTGTGGTGTATTGAGGGTTTTATTAGATATAAAACTTGCTTAACATTGACCATATTTTTAGATTAATTTTATAAAAAACATTGGTGTATGAGATTAACCTAAATTCTTAAAAAGGGTAAGAGTGAGGGGTATTTAGGATAAGGTAAATATAGGGCTTGTTCATTTTTTAAAAGTATCTTTTCCTTAATGAAGAACTCTTGAATAGCTTTTATGAGCTAGATTTCATGATTTCTGGAAAAACGGTGCATTGAATCTATTTGGACCAGTGCCTTGTCAGAAGTCATGCTAAATAGAGCCTCTTTATTTTCAGTTATAGTGAAAGGTTTATTGAGCATGTTAATTTATCTTGGAATATAGATGGACTATGAAAGATGATATACATCAAAGAAATATTACCATACTTAGCTAAGGTGCCTCTAAAGTAGTTTTATGACATTAATTTCAATTCATCATGTTCCCAAATGATTTTCCCACTTGAAATAGTCGAAGAGTCAATTTTCTTTATATTTCTCTTTGAAAAATTGCATTATGACAATACTTTTAAGTCAAAGGATCTAGGCATGTCAACGGGCCAACCTCCGTCAAAAAAAATTTACATGTGGGTCGGAATGGGTCGGCCCTGACACCGGCCGGTCCATGGGGTGGGCCATGGCCTGGAGCTATCGAGCCTTAATCGGCCCGAAAGTTTGATATATTTTAAAAATTTTTAAGATAATTTTAAAAAATTATAGTTGTATTTTTAAAATTTATAAATTATAACATAATCATTTATAGTAAAACGTAAGATGAAATACCTATAAATTATACAAAAATATTTGTATAAGATACAAACCAATTTATATTTATTAAAAATATATAACAATAATAATGTTGTCATAATAATTTTGTGTAAACAAGTCTTAAATTTTTTATTTTATTTTCATATTTACATAATATATACATTATACATACATGTATTTATATTAATCTTTAAATGAATTAATCACTTTATTAATACTACTGTATTAATTCCAAAATAATATGTAAGTTATTCAGTTATAAAAATAAATAAATACTTTATATTACATTGAAAATAGATATTATTTTATTAAAAATAGAACACATTTTGTAAATTCTTTTTATTTTTTAAATAAATTATTTATTTCATTAAGTCAAAAATAGCTCTTTTTCTTTGTTTCTGAAATTAATATATTCTAATTAATCTAAATTCATATAAATTATATTCATAATTTTTTCTCCTATCTAAATTATAATATAAGAAGATTCATTTATACCTAAGTCGCTCTAATTAAAAGTTGTTAAGATTAATTCCTTAGGTCCTTAATGGAAACCTTGATGTAAAATATAAGTATCACTTTAGATCCTTCTAGTCCTTAGAGTATTATAAGTATATCATATATGATATATTCATATTTCTTAAAATTAATAAAATTTTAATCTTTTTAAATATATATATATTATGTGATAACTTTAAATTATATCATATAATTAATTAATTATGATATAATAAAGTTATTGAGATGTATGTAATGATATGACTAATTAGGACCTTTAATTCAATTGATTAGAAATTTATATGAAAAGTTAATAAGTTAATAGTTATAGTTAAAATTATGAATTACATTAA
>JAOSBO010000006.1:18628748-18649750 GCA_027563915.1 Erythroxylum rotundifolium | reverse complement strand
GATATAATAAAGTTATTGAGATGTATGTAATGGTATAATTAATTAGGACATTTAATTCAATTAATTAGAAATTTATAAGAAAAATTAATAGTTATAGTTAAAATTATGAATTATATTAATTACAATTTTTTAATTTGCTTAAATTATTTATTAATTATTTTAATAAATAATTAAAATTTTATTAAATTATGTTTGGGTGATGGGCGGGCAGCAGGCCTAGGGCCGATCTGGTTGGTCCGGCCTGTCCACAGTTCCACGGGCCACGGGCTAACCCTCAGCCCTGCCCACCAGTCCACTAGCTATACCCACCCTGCCCATGGTCCAGCCTATGAGCCGATTTGATTGGGCTAAACTAATTGACCACGGGTTGAACTGGGCCAAGCCAAGCTGATATTGACATCTCTAATTGGATCCCCTGATTTTTGTCTGAGGAGGGAGTGAGGATGTTGTTAAGCAACATTTTAAGACAATGAGTATGTTTGGGACTGTAAACCCCTCAGGAGTTATAAATTGGTTTGATCTTTGCGGGACGAACAGATTACGGAATGGATGCATGTAACTCAAATTTTAAAACATGTCGTCCAAATTAAGGAGTCTTAAAGTTAAAAGTGGAGAAAAGACGAAGTTATCATGATGAGAGAGAAACGCTGATTAATGTTACATGATTCATTCCTTTAGAAAAAAAAAAAGAACGTAAATTTAATTTCCTGACTTATTTTGTATCTGCTTAAAGCAGAAAATGTATGTTTGGATTTTATTACTTGATGTCTTTCAAATTATAATCTCCACGATCTGTAAACTTAATAATAATTTTATTTACCATGTAAATGGATGAAGTTGCTGATGTTAAATACGTTTTTCACACGTAATGAATATTAAAAATAAAAAGTTAAAACCCATAGAAGCAAAGTAAAAAGGTGAAATCCTTCGTTTTATTAATTATTTGTCCTCATGACAGATTATCCTTCACCACACAAGCGAAAGAAGCAACGTATAGCATTAACTCTGTGATCAGGGAAAACAAGTCGTTCCCATCCAAAATTCTAGACAACCACCAATATTAACGGATATATTTAGTCCAATATCCTCAGATCATTTACATGATTTCCCTAACTCAATAAACATAATAAAGAAAAAAAAAAGTCTTTACATCTCGCCCATAAATCACAATTATGCCCAGTAGACATTGAAGTTGATGTGTAATAGTCAATCACTCTAACTTACAGATGTCGATGAACTTCTGAACTGCATTGTGGTATTGGGTTCCCTGTAATATTGACGAACGCGTTAATTCAAGTAAAATCCTAATCTTTTTTTCACAAGGACTGTCTTAGTTACGCATTCTTGGCATCATTCACAAATTTAAACATCATGAATCACTTTTCTATACATAATCTATTACAAGTCAAACAGAGTGCTGTTAAGACCAACATGCAATAAAATAGTTTGTAGTACTCATTGCATAATCCTATCTAAATGATCTTTAATTTCTTTCAACTTTAGTCTGCACTACTAAAAAATTAAGGCCTTCAGCAACTCCAAAAGAAGTTACAGACAAATAATAGCTTATGTCAGCCCTTCTAGTTGTCATACGTTTCCATTCAGCTGTCTAACCCAATCAAACCTTTTACCAATATTTTGTGGAAAATCAGTAAAGTGTTTACAATTGATCAGGTCTTAGGCTATTCATTTGTCGAACCATGGAATGCACAAACAACAACAGAAAATGATTGAGTTGGCAGTCTCATTTTTGCACTAGCAATTTGATGACTAATAAGACAGTCCTATAATATACTCCCCAGAGGATATAGAAAAATGCAGCTACAGAGTTTAATGGAGATTATTAAACCAGTACATCATATTGTTTCCATTCATTTAAACAAAAAAGGCTGAACTACTTATACCACTAGATTAACTACCTCTCACATCAGTTTCAAATACACAACTTCTAATATTGACTCATATAAAGATTGATGCAAAAGAACTTAAAGTCTATAAAAGAAATAAAAGAGGAAAGATTAATCAATCACAAGCTTTAATTTGGTGGATTGAGAATTGGGAATTGAGTTCAAAGATAAAGGTTGAAATCCGCATTTTATTAGAGTTCCTTACTAAATAAGAAGTAGAAGTATTATGTGATTCTTATTTGAATATATTATCCTAGTTGTATAAGACTTGTAGAATTTTTATAACAATAGGATTTAAATTAGAAATCCTTTTCCTACTAGAATAAGGATTCTAAAAAAATCTGTATACATATCCTCGGACTTTTAATAATAAGAAGCCATCTGGAATTTTTTCTAGAATTTGTGATGTTTTCGCGCCTAAGAGCGATTCTTACACCCTAGGAGTGATTCCTAGTTTCCTATTATCCATTCTTTGGGTCATTCACTAAATTCCAGCCCCTAACCCAAATTCCAGCTAATCATGTCAAACTATATTCCAGCCATATTAAACCTGAAATCCTAAACCTAAATTTCCAGCAAACAAACCTTAAAAGTTCCAGCCATACAAAATCTGAAAATTCTACATTTTTAGCCTAAATCCAATCTTGAAACATGATATTCCCGCAGCCTAATATCAGCTAATATTTCCTAATTTTGTGATTTTAGCTACTAGTTAATAATTCTTCTACCTGTCCTACATCAATTTGGTATCAGAGCTTTGGTTCACAATGGCAACTCGTAGTGGAAGGGCGTATAGAAGAATATTTAGCAACTTAGAGCAAGATGAAATACTTTTGAATATTGCAAAACGGTTGGGCATCGATTTGAATATTGTAAAACTGTTGGGCATCGATGATCCTCTTTCACAAGGTGCACCAAGAACCAACTTACATGTAACAAAGCCCATAACAAAACATGTTCGACAAATTTTGGAGAGGCTAGACAACCTTGACATACATTCCCTAAAACTCAAAACTCCAACAAGGAAAAATCAACCTATACTTGATGCTAAACATGGAGAACGTGATAATAAGCAAGATGAAGGGATTGGTACTGTTAATAGCACAAAAAAGGGAACATCTCTACTGAAAAATCAAGTACTGATTTTAATTCTTCAAATTTAACAGTCACTACCTCCAAAGAAGTGTTTATTATGGGTGGCAAAATTAATGACACGTCTCTTCAAACTGATCAACTAGAATCTTCAAGCCTACATGTAGATAATGTTCAGGTACTTCATGACATGGAGAGTTTGATAGTAGGAGATGATCAAAGCGTTAAAGGTGAAGAAAAACAGAACCAAGTACATTATTTGGCAAACCCTAAAGCTGAAACAACCAAACAACAAATTCAAACACTTGAACAAGAAGCTGAAACGCCTGAACTAGAGGTTGAAACACCTCAACAACAAGCTGAATCGCCTGAACAACAAATCATAACACAAGGACAACAGGCTGAAACAACAAGGAAACAGGCTGAAAGAGTCAGACAGTAATCTAATATAACAGAACAAGAGGCTGAAAAGATTAACCAGCAACTAAATAGAGTTTCAAAGCTTGATAATTCAAAACTTAATGATGTCCTTGGTGTTGTTGATAAAGGTTGTGTTATAGTGGCTGATGAAGGAGAAGATGTGAGTACACTTGCAAAGTCAAATTTCAGAAATGAGGACAAGTTAATGCATTTGATTACAAGAAGCAGCAATATGTATGATCTTGATGCCTATGTTGTAGAGAAGTCAAGTGGTTTAGTTATGAATCCATTTGTAAATATATTGGTCAAGATTTAGTAAGTTGTCCATACTACTAAATTATTTTTCAAAGAGGCTGTACGTCTATATGGATTACCATTAACCATCATCTCTGATTGTGACGCAAAATTTATGAGTTATTTTTTAAGAACTCTATGGAAAACATTGAACACTAAGCTTCAATTTTCAAGTTCTTTCCATTCCCAGATTGATGGATAAACAAAGGTGGTAGATAGAAGCTTAGGGGACTAATGTGCAAATTTGGGACCTAATTCTTCTTATGGCAAAATTTGCATACAATAGCTCTACAAATAGGTTTACTATTAAGAGCCCTTTTGAGATAGTTTCAGGAGTTCAACCAAGGAACTCCTTTGTAAAAATATACATTATGACTTTCCTCAGACCCCCGCAAAGTGGAGAGCCTTATATACTGGGTATGTTGACGTTTAAATTTTAAGGAAGAGTCTTAGAGCAACTGGTAAAAATTACTACTTTGTGACCAGAAGGTAACAGGTTCGAATCACAGACACAACCTCCTTGTGAAAAAACAAAAGTAAAGTTGCATACATCGATGACTCTCTTCAGACTTCCACAAAGTGGAAAGCCTTGTGCACTGGGTAGTACATTGTTGACAACCAAGGAAGCCGATTGACAAGAAGAGTTAGTGATGGTTTTGCATAACACGAGGGACATTTTTTATGAGATACGACAAACAATAACAACCAAAAACTTGTCTTATAAAGAACATGTTGATCAACATCATCGCTTGGTAGAATTCAATGAAGGGGATATGGTGATGGTTAGGATTCCTCTAGAGCATTTTCCAAAAGGAAAGTATAAGAAACTCCATTTACGGAATGTTGGATCTCATAAGATCATCAAGAAGATAAGGGTTAATGCTTATGTTTTGGAATTACCAAGTGACATAAGAATAAATCATATGTTTAATGTTGCATACTTAACTATTTACCATGGACAAGGTGATGAGCAATCCTCTACTACAGCTGTAAGAATTCCAATCATTCCCCACCTTAAAGAGGAGATAGAAGTTGTTCTAAATGAACAAATTCTAGCTGCCAAAGATGGAGGATATCTACAATTTCTTGTCAAGTAGAAAGGAAAACTGATTTCTGACAACACTTGGATTTTAGAGTTTGAATTTCAAAAGTTGAATCCAAATTCATATGATCAGTCTTTATCACATTCTACATCGAGGATGACTACAGACAAGCCAGGGAGAATTGATGCAGAAGAACTTTATAAAAGAAATAAAAGAGAAAAGATTAATCAATCACAAGCTTTAATTTAGTGAGATGAGGATTGGGAATTGAGTTGACATCAAAGATAAAGGCTAAAATCCATATTGTATTAGGATTCTATATTAGAAAGGAAGTAGAAGTATTATGTTATTCTTATTTAGATATATTATCCTAGTTGCATAGGACATATAAAATTTTTATTATAATAGGATTTAAATTGGAAATCCTTTTCCTATTAGAATAAAGAATTTTTATTATAATAAGATTTAAATTAGAAATCCTTTTCCTACTAGAATAAGGATTCTAAGAAGTGTATATATATGTAATCAACCTTTCATTAATAAGAAGCAATCTGGAATTTTTTTACAAACTTGAGTTTTCAACTAAAAGGTGTGACGTTTTCTTCTAAGGTTGATTCTTATACCTAGGAGAGATTCCTAGTTTCCTATTATCTATTCTCTTGGAACTTCACCTATGTAGCACGGACACGGAAAAATGGAGCCATGTCTACGTGTCAGACATGGACACCCATCTGACGTGTAGTGGACTTGTGTCTAACACATGTCCGAGTCGTGTTTGAGCTGACAAAAATTATTTTTTAATTTCAACACGTGTCCGTACATGTCAGAATTAAAAACTAAATTTTGTCGACTCGAACACAACTTAGACATGGCTGGAGGCAGCTCGAACATAGCATTTCTTGATTTTTTATTTATTTAAAATAGTAAAAATTATTTTCACTTGTTTTGCCTCCCTCTTCTTTTGATTTTTTATATATTTAAAATATTAAAAATTATTTTCACTTGTTTTGCTCCCTCTTCTTTTCCGTTCGACACTTCCTTCGCACGCTTCTCCTTTGCTTCCTGCGTACACATTCCTGTCTTGCTTTCTTCATTGACATAAAAACACTTAGTTGTTTCTTGATATTGTTTACTTGTTTGTTAATACAATTTGGTATGTTAATTAGGTATTTTGATCCACTATTCTCCTTTTTCCATGGCTTCTAGTAGTGGTGCTGAACAAGAATTTTTTTTCTTAATTCTAAATTATATATATATATATATATATATATTAGATCGTGCTACTTTGAAATCTGATGGTGTTTTTCGTAGTAGCCCAAGGGGTTGATTTACTTTTGGACATGCTTCGTTTGCTCTGCTCTTCTTCTTCGGACACATTTTGCATGGCGCTCAAACCTTACTTAGAGATGTTTTTGCTAGTATTGATCCAGATTTAACTCCTTTGAATGAATAGTGGTTTGGTTGAGCTGCTACTTTGTTCCATTTAAGCTCAATTTCATTGCTCGATCCAATCCTAGAACTTTGTTTGAGTGTGAACTTCTCTTCAATTGCTTGTGATAAAAGTGCTTCCATTCGTCATCATTGCCTTTATGCTTAAAATTATAAAAAACTGTCCAATATTTTGACAAAGTGGGAGCTTTCTCCCTTCCATGGCAGGCTTCAACAAAGTCGGAGTATCAAATTGAAACGAAGAAAGGTGGAATCCTTTTTTGACTTTTTCTTTTTTTTTTTTTGTTTACCCTTCTCCTGTTCAAATAGAAAAGAATGGAGTGATTTTATTGATATTTATATATATATGCTGTGTCTGTATCCACCAAATTTTAGAAGTTGGTGTGTCCCGGTGTCCGTGTTTGTGTCTGTGTCGTGTCCGTGTCCGTGCCCGTGCCCGTGCCTGTGCTTCTTAGTTCTTCAGTAAATTCCAGCAACCTAACCCAAATTCCAGCCCTCTTAAACCTGCATTCTAGTCATTTCAAACCTATATTCCAGCCATATTAAACCTAAAATCCTATGCCTAGATTTCCAGCAATCCAACCTTAAAATTCCATCCATAGAAATCTGAAAATTCTACATTCTTAGCCTAAATCCAATAGTGAAACTTGATATTCCCTTAGCCTAATATCAACTATATTTCCTGATTTTGTGATTTTAGCTACTAGCTAATAATTCTTCTATTTGCAGTACATCAAAGATTCTAGGAAATCATCTCCTGTAGACTGCAGAAAGAAAAAACAAAGAACCAGATTAAGAAGCATTACCTCCCAGTAAAGCTGGCTGCAAACTGTGCACTGCCAGAATTCCAAATTTTTGTTGAATAAACAATTGGGAATCTTTTGGAAACCTTTTGCAGCTTCAATAGCCTCTACAGTTGTTAATGGCTTTTGTATGAACTTCCCGTTGCATTTAGAACACCTTGACATCAATTGATCCTCACTAATTTTTAACTGGAAAGTATTTATTACCTGCATTATATCTTCACTTTTTAGTGTTCCAAACTAGGTTTCAATGAACTCAAGAATGCTTCACCATTAGCATTCCTTTTACAGGAGACAAATGAAGAGAGAATGATGGTGAGGCTTTGAATGGACATCCAAAGAGGAACTGTTTTGTTCTTTTATATCAAAGACGCGAAATAGAGTAAGCATGTAGGAAATATAAATGATTCAGCTTCTAATCACACACTTGAAACTTCAAATCGCTGAAGGAAAGAGCACAAGGAAAAACAAGGTATATTTATAGTCCCTCTCACCAATAAGTGTTAGTGATTAAAATAGTGGCTTTTTCAATGTTTCAAGATGAATGCAGCACAGATTTTGTAAGTTCAGCCATCTTCAAACTGCTAATAAATTCCACATCAAATAATAATTTGATTAAAAAATAATTTTTCTTTACATCATTTTCAGTTACTAGTCAAACATAAACCTTCTTGAATGCATGATTATTGTACCTCAACTAACTGCTCATTTTTAAGAAGACTCTTCACTCTATATATTTGATTCTTTACCAAGTACTGGCGTCTCAAGAGTTTTGCATCTCTCGTCAAAAGCACCCTATCCTCTTTGCATGCTTGATCTATTAATTCTCTGCATGTGATGAGGAGAGGAGAGGAAGTGCAATCAAGATCCCTTCTTCATTATCAAAAAACAAAAAATGTATATGGATTAACACCTTGAATCTGGCTTTTTTGAAAATGGAATTGCAGCATCTATTCCAACACATCTTAGATGCTTTGCCAAACCTTCCACCTGCATGACTAGATAATCAGTCTCCTAACAGGATCACAAATCACAACATTTAACTTTTCCACCACATGAAATCAAATTTAAAGAGGTTATTTCTTAGATTTTGTTTAACATAAAGTAGGACTAGAGGAAATCTTATGTACCAATCTTACCCTCACTATAATGATTAGCAATTTAAACCAAGGCCAGTGTCAAGCCTGATCAATCTTTTTATAGCTACACCTATAGGTCCCAAATTCAAAAAGCTAAAGAAGCCAACATGAAGTAGGTCACTTATGTGCCATTGCTCCTTTCAAGATCAAGTCAAGTAACTTAATTCATAAAATAGTACATAATACGAAAATTAATGCTTACCATCACATCACAAAGGAACTTGGGGCAACCATCACCCCCTATGGACTTATCCCAAGGTGGAAGGCCTTGCCAGTCATCAGTGTCCTCAAAATGCCTCTCTCTCCTATCAGCAATCACATACAGCTGCTGTTTCTCCTTCTTTTTCAAGGATTTTGGTTTTATGTCTGATTCTCTCAATATGATTTTTTCCCCATATTTTAGTACAATCTTCAGAAGGGTCGAATCCATAGGTTTGGTAACAGAAACTGATGGCTTAAATTTTATACTTTCCATCTCAGCTACTCTTTGAGAATATTGAGAAGACATGGTGGCTTGAACAATATCCAAAGCTTCAGAAACTTTGACCATAAAAGGTTTAATGCCAACATCTTTCGTTTCAAGAATTTCTTTCAAACCGAGACTAAGGTTTAAAAAATTCAATTCCGTTGCTTTGTTATAAGTACCTAAAGTTAACATCCAAGAGATTTTAAAAGTCGGTCCAAAACATCAACATTACCATAATAAACCATCAAATAGACACATGAAGCGTTCTCATAATAACAACATTGATCAAGTTTTCACTAATTTGGATGGTTCACATAATATGAGGACCTTGAAGAGTAAGTTCATGGTACATTATACATCACTATTTCCAAATAATAAATATAAATAATTCTTATAAAGTGTAGATCAAATAATATAAGATTTACAAACACCACAAACCTTCTTTGATGAAATTTTCAAGGAAGCCATTAAATATTCTCAGCAAGCAGTGGGCATCAGTAGCAGCATATGTTTTTTGCTCTTCTGTAAGAGGGCGAAGTGACCAATCACTACATTGAAGCTCCTAAAGAAAATGCAAATACTGTTAAAGAGTTCTGCAATGTAATTCCTGAAATTTCAATCCTCTTCAAAGTTGTCGGTTCAGTGGCTTGTACAAGAGAGAAAAAGTAACAATCATGTCTAAAATTTTTGGAGAAGGAAGGAATCAGCATGATTTACCTACAATGAAGGTCGAAAGCTTATACAGTTTAAATTAGAAACAAAGAATACCCAATTACAACCTAACAAGCTCTAACAATCGATTCATATAATACAAATGTCAATTAAAAAAATCAGTAGAAGAACAACACAGGAGTATTTCGTAGCTTTATAAGTAGATTTGCAATAAACTACGCTTCCCTTAACCATAAAACCACTACCAGATCTCCACGAAAACCAAGTCCCAACACTACGTTTTCAATAACTATAATTGCAGCTTAAAGGGTAAAAATCATACCTTGGAAAGATGCAATCCCAATACTTCTCTGCATATAGTAGCCAAGCTCTTTGTTTCCTTTGGCATCTTCTTTCCACGTCGCTTATGTTGCGTATAATTACATATCACCTCGATATCCAAATACGGTTCCAACTGTTACAACCCATTATATCAATCCAAATATCACCAAAAACTGATTACCAATCTTATCTTAAAGCAATAAAGCTTATCCCTAAAAAAGGAAAATTTTAAAATACCTTGTTGAAACCAGGATGTTGAGAGTCATTGGAAGAGAAAGTGGAAGATAAGTAAACCAAATCTTGTTTGAATCGAAACCCTAACTTCAATATATCGGGAGACACGAACACGTCTCTCAACAATTCCCAAATTGAGCAGAGAGGAAGCGAGCAAAGGTCAAGGAGGAAAACTGGCGACTCATCGGAGTATGAGGTGGAGGAGCCGAGATGGCAAGCAAGCTGGAGAAGGGTGACGGCGGGGAACGTTGGCTGGCGAGCGCGAAGAGGCTTCCACTCGGCATCCAGGCCGATGACGGAAGAACGACTCAAACACTGAGTTAAGAGAGAGAACTCAGGCGACTCTGTTGAAGTGATGACATGGATTTGTAGTGGACTTTGGCTCAGGGAAGGATCCATTCTACGCACAGAATGTAATCTTTTGCCTATTTTGTAGAAGCCTTCCAGTACAAGCTTCTTTTTGTACTTTGCCTATTTTACAGACGGTTTTTTTTATGTTCGGACTTGTCTAAAGCAATGTTTTTCTTTTTTTGAGAATTTAAAAAATTCATTGATAAAGAAAATTTGAACAAGTGGACAGACTATACATATCTGTCCAAACAAACGTCGACGTTTACAACAACATCAGTGATCCCCCTTTGAAACAAAAACGTCGACGTAACAGGCAATAAGACCAATGTCGTTTAGACAATTAGGGTATAACAACCCTTATCTTTAGCGAATACTAGAGAACTTTCTCGATTTGGGGGGTGAAATTGGAGACGAGAGGCTTTGTTCAAGGAGGCGATCCGAATCTTCTCTGGTTAGATGCTTGCGCCATGGATTAACAATCTCCGGTAATAAATCTCATCTTGTTTTGGGTTGGCTCCTATCGATTAGGTATTATAGAACCTTTTTCTTTTCGACAGAGCTGGTACTAAGATTTCCTTTCAGCGGTAAGACTCTCTTGGGTCTAATGCTTTACTCTTCGGCAAGGAAACACGTGCATAGGTAATAACTATCCATTTTTTAGTTGTCACCTAGCGATTTGGGTATGTTAATACTTTCCTTTTCGACAGAACTACTTCTGGAATTTCATTCAGTGGTGAGACACAAAGGGGATGATGCTTCACTCAGGTAAGCTTTCCGTAGTGTTGGCTCCTCCTTTATAGTCGAAACTTCCTTTTTAACCCTGATTTATTGGTGACAGGGTTGAGCGTTGAAAACTTCCCAATAAAGAGTTTATCAAGGAAAGCCCTTCATTCCACCAGGTATTTCGGACTTCTTTATTTCCCCGATGATAGTTGGTTTGCCTTATTTGTGAATATATGTGTATTCCCTTTGACCTGTTCTGGACTATTGTGGACTATTGTGGATTGGCTCTTTAAATGTATGTGTAGTTCTGTGTAGTTAGCCTTTAGGAAGATACAAAGAGGACTAGACTCTCCATGTAAGAGCCATGTCTCTACTACAATCGTGATACAACTGATATATAATCAGTTGTTCCCTTATATTAGCCAAA
This sequence comes from Erythroxylum rotundifolium, assembly GCA_027563915.1. NCBI lineage: Eukaryota > Viridiplantae > Streptophyta > Magnoliopsida > Malpighiales > Erythroxylaceae > Erythroxylum > Erythroxylum rotundifolium. The sequence continues at coordinate 18,638,409 of JAOSBO010000006.1, read as the reverse complement.
GTAATTTCAGTAAGAGAGATTTGAGAGGTCGATTTCTCTCTGAATCTTCTAGTATTTCTCTCATTCCAAATTTCTTGAGCATATGTAGCTACCGAGATCAATAGGATGACCCTATCATATTTAGTAATATGTAGGTGAGGGATTCAAAAAGATTTGTCACCCTTTGAGCTTAGGCTCTTCAATTCCTTTTTAATAGATTTGAGCTTTTGTAGGTATATGTACTGCTTTGTCCCGTAAAAATCACACTCCAACCCCTTCCATATAGCTTCTTAATAACCCTCCATTTTAATTAGAAAATTGTTGAACCTAAAAGGATGATGGATTCTAGTATTTGCGAACAAATTACCAATCCTCATAGGTGTATGGTCCAAAATTCTAGGATCCACAAATTGTACAAAGCTTCTTGAGAAAGTAGTGAGTCATTCTGCATTAACCATTACTTTATCCAATTTCTTTATTATGTGCCAAATAGAACTTTGCTTGTTAGACCAAATGAATCTATTCCCTTCAAATTTAATGTCCATGAGTTCCACTTCCTGCATATAGTCGAACATATATGAAGAGTAATTGAGTAAATTATAATTTCCTTCTGCTTCCGATCTGAATAAAGTAGTGTTGAAATCACCACTAACCAGCTATGGAAGATTTATCGAAGCCTTTATTCTTTGTAAAAAATGCCACAGATCAATTGTTTAGAAAACAGTGTTAAAACCATAGACAAAATTTGCTAAAACATGATAGTTTTCCAATTTGAAGTAGGGTTTAGTGTGGATGAACTATTGTCTCAACCTCCAAAAATTCCTCATCATATGCAATGATAATCCTCCCATAAGCATGGCTTTGGTGGTTTATAAGAAACTGTCATTTGCTACCCAAACAACAGAGTTTATTCAAATTAACTTCCCTAATTTTGGTTTCCAAAAGACAAAAAACCAGAGATTTTTCCTTTATAACAAAATCCCTTAAAGTGTTGAGCTTGGAGGGGTTATTTATTCCACAAACGTTCCATACGATCAAAGTCATATAAGGTTACTTTTCCCCTTGGAGCCTTTCCTATTGCTCCGATGACTTTTTCTACAGATAACTTGCTCAAACTGCTCCTCTTGAGTAACACTATTATGAAAATCCACCTTTTGTGCACTATTTTCTGACTCAATAGTATCTTGAGCTCCTTTACTTGAATTTTCACCACTAGTTTCTAGATTAGTTTTCCCTTTATTCATGTATGGTTCACTGGGTAGTTTCAGACTGTCTTCATCCTTCTAGAGTGAAATTAGGTTCTTGTCAACCTGTTTGTTCTCCCCCTTAATAGAAGAAGCTAGTTCAGCCTGAACTTGTTCCTGGTTACTAGATTCTTGTATTTCCTCCTCACCTACTTTTCTGTCCTGCGACATCTTTTCTTCCAATCCCATCACCTCCCAATAGTCCCTTCTAGTAAAGATTTTACCTGTAGGTTTCCATTCTTTGCCTTAAGCCTTTAGAGATGGTTTTCATTAGTAAGTAACCAAAACTTTGTCCTCTTTAAGAGACTATTCATTAGCTAATCGTAAGATAGGAATGTAGCCTTTCATTTCCTGTGAAATATCCATACTTACACATAACTGTGCAAATCCAATCTTTTTTCTCAGAGCAGTGTTTTCATCCATGCATATTGGTTTCCTTAGGTAACTAGCTAGCATACTCAATCCTTTGGTAGTCCAATATTTTAAGGGAATGTTATGCATGTTAACCCAAAGAGGGATATTCTTGATCCTAATCTTTTCTAGTTCCATTCCCAATTGCCAATTTTGAAGAAATAAAGGTAGTTGAGAGATGTTGCAAGGGCCTTCTTCAATTACCTTTTGCGTTTCCAATTTTGAAGAGAAAGAGAATATCAATTTGTGCTCCTCAGTTAGCATTACTTCCAAAAGTCCTTTACCTTTCCAATGTCGATGTGCCCATGCTTTTATCACTAGGAAAGCTGGCCTTTTATCCACAAAAAACCCAACTACGGTGGCTTCCCATGACTTAGCTCCTTCCTGCTGGATTTTGAGACTAGGAGCCACAATTAGCTTCCCCTCAATCTCCACAGGAGGAGTGAAAACCAAAGATGAACCTGAGTTGTTTCCCACTACTTGCTTCCATGTTTTCCGAGAACCATTGACAAAATTGTCAACTGTAAGGAGCCGGATGAAGGGGAAAAGTGGTGGGGTTTGAGCGAGGGACCGTTGAAGAGTGAGATGGAGAAAGAAGATTGGTTTTAGGGGGGAGGAGGGTTGTGGAAGAGGGGTCGGGGAAGATATTGTTTTAGAGGTGGAAGGTAAATGTGGGAATTTAGTCTCCATTTTAGAGTTGGAAACCAACAAGGGTTTAGGGAAAAATTTACTAAAGTTGTAGAGTTCAAAAGAAGGACAGAGTGGTTTAGAGCTGTGTTAGGGTTAGGGTTTGGTGTGTGGGGGAGGAGGAGAGAAGAAAGAAGTTAGTTTCTCTCTCATTGGTTATTTGCTTGCGCCATTTCTCCCTAAAATTGTCTAAAGCAATCTTGAGAATGGTGTTGGTGTTGAATTTAATTTTAGTACGCTGCGACATCGATTCTAATATCGTTTTAGATAATTAAACAATTTTCTAAAATTATAAATAATTATAAAATTATAAAATAATTCTTAATATGTTATGTTATTTAAAATTTAAATTATAAATAAATTCTTTAATATGTTGTGGTATATAAATTTTAATTTTATATCAACCTTTTCTTCCAAAATTATAATAATTTAAATTTAAATTTTCAACTCTCTCTTTGTTTCTGTTAATATTATTTTTTTTTACATATTTTACATATAAATAATAATCATAGTTAACAAAGGTTCATATCTCTATAAATAGTACAATAAGGGCTCCTGTCTACTAAAATAATTAAGTAAAAACAAAACTTCAAGCAAAACACTTATAGTTAAAAGTTTTAAATTTATATCATATATACAAATTTTATTATATGTATCAAATACAGGTTAATAAAAGAAAAGAGAACAAATTAAAAACCTTAAACTTCATTCCATCAAATATTTGCTCAAATCACATTCATATCATTTTTTATTTGGTACAAAATCATCAATATTGAGAGGAGTCTCATCATCACCTATCATTCAACTTCATTGCACTAAATGACATGCCAATAATTTCTCATTCAAAATTGTCTTCTAAGTCACTTCATCTATTAAACTTAGTTTTTCCTAAAAAACTCCTAGTAAAAAATCGATATGGTCAAGATAAAATGAATCTATAAAACTATTTGGTATATTAAGAGTCTTGACAAACAAATAAAGTTCAATTATCAATATAATAATATTAATAATAACATATCTTTCTTGAAGCTTTAAGTTGTATCGAACAAAGACCAAATTATTCAATCTTTTGTGTTTTAATATATACCTTTTCTTGGAATTTATAAATTCAAATTTATTTTAATTCCTTTGATACCTTATTAAGCACATATGTAGACTTAGAATTTGAATTGAAAATATTTGTAATTTTGAAATACCACTTTCAAATTAGTCCCACTAAGCAACTGTAAGACAATAAAAGTAACATTATAAACAAAATAAATTGATGATTAATTTCCAACAAGTAAAAAAAGTTAAGAAATATATACATGGATTAAATTTGTCTCTTTAACAAATTTCCCAAAATTAATAGAAGCATCCTTATAAACCTACATTTATGAACTTAGGAGATCTTGCATCATCTTATAGGGAATAATTGTTGTAACAGTTAATAACATTCTTTTATTGACTTCAACTTTCTTTTTAAAACTTGGTCTAAAATAAATACTAGAATTTTAAAATGTCTTAACTACAAATAGTAGAGAATAAAGTTATCTTTCACATCTTTCATTGATGATTACAAGATAAGGTGTATACAAAGAAGGCTTATCTTTTAGATTGACTTTGATTGTTTCCTTCTCCCTCTCTATGACATCTTTAAAATAACCCATTGTTTCCTTCCAATCATTATTAGCTAGACAAAGTACTCTCATCAAAGTTTGTCAAATTCGAATGACAAATTGACATTGAGAACAAAAATTTATGATCTTTAAGTATAATTCTAGAAACTACTAATCTAGCATTAGACCTAATATGTTGAGATGAAACTCACTTATCACTTATAAATATTTCACCAACTCCTAGTTCATTAAAACAAATCATTAAAGTGATAAAAAATTGTCACAAATCTTGTAATGGTAAGACGACATAAATTCCTTCCACTGGAATTATCTTTTCTAATCACATTCAGGATCCATGCACGATTATAAATGAAATTGGCCATTTTCTTTCCTTTTCACAATTTCATCATGATAGGAAAATATCTAGCGTTTGCTATATTTTCCTAACATTAGTTCAATACAATGTACAATATAAAAAGTCCAATACAAAGAATTATACCTACTTTGCAACCTTTTCCATTTACTTTATACGCAGAATCATTATTGGTGTTGAACTGTACAATGTTTCAAACATAACTTTATTTAAAAATTTATCGAATATCTAAAACAAAGTATTAGCATTTCTAACAAGGCTAACTGCATCAATAGACTTCAAAAACATTATCCGTTAGTAGAATAAAACAAAATATTAATAATAGGATCATATCTTTTATTTGTCCAACCATCACACATGATTAAACACTTATAAGTTGTCCAAGTCATTTTTCTTTTATCCAAATAACTCTTTACTTCATAAATAAACCTATTTAGAATATTACCTTTGTAGTTATCGATTGAAGCATCTTTATATATCAAACCATAGGATGCAATAACATCTATCATATGCAAGTAATAGTAAGACCAAGTAACATTAAATGATACATCTACGTCAAACCACCATCTGGCCATTGTCATTGTAGCACCCCACTTCCACTAAGCACATATCCGTACATCCTGAGGACATTGGGACCCACACCCTGTGAAAATGGTGCGCTAGAGTAGTTAAACAGATCTTATTGAAATTTTTTTCAAACATCACACGCATTTTTCAAAAAACTAATAATCAAAAAGCCCATTTTATTTATAAACATTTTCATTTTCAATGATACAATCAATATACATCTCATCAAAAATTTCAGTAGTCGCTTAGGCTCGTTACAAATACAAAACATTTTAGTCATAATTTTATTGCAAAATCAGTCACATACATATTGAACAGTACTTATGACTACACAATTTAATAAAGAATAATGAAGTACAAAAGCAGATGCCATCTAATCCCGACCTCTATCTCTTGCTCAAAAGCAGTGGTTACACTCTAGTTAATTTAACTGGGTGTCTCCTCTAAGCCTGAAAAATATGTTGCAAATTGGGGTGAGTTTTGTGAAGTCAGTGAGTTGACCATCCTCGATGGCTCACTCAATCACATAACACATACAATTCATGTAATCACATAATTCATATAACTTCATCAAGTAGCATCTATAACATATTTTGATCATAAACTTTCACGTTTTTCAATCAATTTGATTCCACATTTCAATTGCAATGATTCAATTCATAAAATTCATATGTATATACGATGTATATGAAACTTAAATTCACTTAATAAATTGTTGGAACCGAGTGCACTTATCACTGTCTCATATTCGTTGTGGATACCGGGCTCTATCATTCTATCCAGTATCCGTTGTAGATATCGGGCTCTATCATACAAATCGAGCCATAGGCTCTTACCACAGATGTCTGAGCTTTAAGCTCTTTTTCAGTGGCTACTCCAGTCACAGCTACTTTTATCTTTTATGCATTCTGGTATTGAAATGCACTATATTCACATATTATCAAACAATCACTAGTGCTCAAATTTCCACATTCATATTCACATATATTCATCAGATCGATGTCCAGCATTCAACAATAATGTTGAGAGTCACTTATTTCAGTCCAATTCACATACAATGAACACTTCCTATGTTCTCACATTTATCAAACTCCTTGGACTGTTTATGTCCAAAATTGTATCAATCACAGTCACATTCAGTAGTAATTCAATATAGAAATTTAAAACAGATCAAACAGTGAAAGGGAGACCATCTAGGTCGACTCACAGTATGTTCCAAATTAGTTTTTGCTTTTATGATCTGGAAATGTTAGGATGCAAATGTTGAATCTTGTATGTCAATTTCACACAACACATATAGTGCACACACATTATTAATTGCATAATCACATAAACATTTCATTATACACATATGTGTATGTGTACAGTATAATACATGCTCATATTGACAATCTCGGGTATATTTCCTTTATTCACATTTCATAATCAATTAACACTTTCAATCGTTCTTTATTATCTAATGCACTTTACTTGCCTTACTCGCCTCATTTCTCATCAACTAGGGTCATTCAAGATCTCATTCGAGTTTAATTACCATATACGGAAGCACCCTAGCATTGATTTGTTCAAACTTTACTCAAAAGACCACTTTTTTTCTCTTTATGTCAGGCCATGACCCTGGCTTATTTTATCAGGCCACGATTGTGCTGTGAGGGCCACAATTGTGCCCTCCATTTTTCTTCTTTCATCCACACGAATTTAACACTTATACAAACATCAATTCTACTCCAAATCTTCCCGAATTCATACGCATTAATGCAGTCTCATTCGATGCTAATTACAGTACCCATTTATTGCATTAAACTCTCTAATCCTCTACTCATTTGACTCAACATTTCAAACTTAATTTCATCATTCATTAAATCCAATCTCCTTCCTTACTATGTCTTATTCATAATGAATCAAACAATTCATTTATTATGTCCTCATTTAACAATCTAAACATTTCATATTTAGATGCATTACCTTCAAACATCCTTTTCCTTAAAGGTATAACATCATCATCAATCAAAAGTTATCACACATTTAACCACTTTTCCAACACCACTCCTATTCCTTTTAAGTCCCAATTAAGACCAAAAACATCATAATTATATACCTCATCCTTAATTTGTTGAACCATTGTCTAATTACCATATTACCATGAAAAATCACTGCCCATGATAATGTCATCTCCTGCCACGATCGTGACAGAAACTAATTTCCCAATATTACTTCAGTTTTTCCAGTTTTTCTTAAGACAGCATTTTAGGTTAGTTTTATACAATCATTTTGACCTAGCAAATGAAGTTTTTTGGCAACACTTCCTCTACATCTTATGTTTCTAATGACATCAAATTCATGTATATTGGTTCAGTAATCTGCAAGCTATAACTAGTATCCTACATACTATTCTCATACCTCGATAAAACACAATTCTCAACTTCAAGACAAATTTCAAGACTCTTAAGGACAGATTACAAATTCCATTCCTTCATGAAAAAGGTATCCATATGTTTCTAGTTTTCTCTAAATCAAATTCCATCTAATTTGGATATTCACAATTCAAGTTATGGCCAAAATACAAAGGTATGATCAGTAAGACACTACATATAACATTCTCCAGCACAATTCATTTCCAAAGTTCTATCATTTCTCTGTCATTTCTTCATCAAGATCACCTCTATTTCCAATTCAAATCATCCACAAAATAATTTACAATTCATTGTTCATTTTATGATTAAAAACAGGACATCAAAGCGTCCATACCTTCATCAACAATTTTGATCATTTTTACACGTCATTTATACCCTTAATACATCTCAAAATCATCCCTATATCAACTTATGAATTGTTTCTCACCATATGAACAAGAATATAACATAACCTACTTAATTCCTTATTAATGTAACATCATATGTCAACACCTTTATCACGTTCATTTCATCCCAAACTATCATCACATGTGCTTATTTTTAAACAACCCACAAAGGTTTTGATTCTACTTACTTGATTAAGCTTCAAGATCTTCAAAATCATCTCACCCTATCTTTCCCATGTATCACATGACCATCATCATTCAAGGAGTGATTTGGGTCATTTTGTGGCAAGATGAAGAGGACAACAAGGATCTTGAAGTGGGTAGTTTTATTGTTAACAAAAATCAAGGTTGTGAAGGTGGAGAGAAAAAAAATCATGAATGGAGAAGAAGATGAATGTGGGAGAGACTTATGAAGAGAGAGAAGCAAAATGACAAGTGAAAGACCAAAAAGTTAGTCTTTTATTAAAAAAAACGTGTGTTTAGCAAGTGGTGTGGCAAGTGACTGCCACTTTCTTATGATTTTCTAATGGGTCCTTTTTATTAACTAGTCTATTTGTCTCCCAATTCTAATCCAATTGACTCCCAATTTTAAATTACATGTGTCATTAAATCCCAATATCACTGTTCAATAATTCTACTACCCTTTGATATTTATTTCTACTACCATTTAACAACTGTCCTGCCACCTGATACTTTTCCTAGTCCAAAAATTACTCATAGTTCCAGAAAATCTCAAATTTCTCCAAAAATTCTAAATTAATAAGTTAATTCACCAAATCAATTTTCAGAACAAAATATTCACTATCCATGTCATAATCACATTAAATCAATCATTTATACCTGGAAAATGTCAAATAAGTGTATGAACAAATTATTGAAATGTGTGTAATGATTAAATTCATGTGTATGCATGTTATATTATGCATGAGCATGAAATGCATTTCTCTATTATCTCATTGTTAGTTCTTATGTACGGTATTTCCAGGCTTTAACCTTAATATGGGAACGAGATGTTACAGTTATGTTCCAACTATACATGTGCAAAAGTTAAACACTTGTTCTTTTTCCTTTCTCACATTAAGTGCAACAATCCCTTCTTGTTGAGTAGGAATACCACCTTTAACATCTTCAGTATCATTTGACCACCGTAAAAAGATCTTCCACTACAAATTTCATAGTTTAGTCTTTTAATTTTGTCTTTCTTATGTTGACACTCTTAAAGCAAAGTTTTTGTTTGTCATTTCACATTATGGTTGACTTTCTTAGAAGGCTCCATAACGTCATAGATCCCAGTTAAATGCTTTTTTAATCTAGTGATTTCTTACCTTTCAAATGTTTATTATAATACAAATAAATGGTATTACTTCTAATGTTCCTTGTCCCAATCATTAAAAAATCGATTGACTGCCACACTTTCACAACTACAACTAATTTTGTCTGATTACATAATTCATCTATAAACTCACAACTATAACTCATTGCCTATGATTACATATTTTAACCATAAACTTATAACTGTATCCTATTTTGTATGATTACATAATTCAACCATAAACTGCCAACTATAACCCATTTTATATGATTATATAATTCAACTATAAAGTTATATCTATAACCCATTTTGTGGGATTACATCATTCAACTATAAAGTTATAACTATAACCCATTTTGTGTAATTATATAATTCAACTATAAACTCATAACTATAACATATTTTATATGATTACATAATTCAACCATAAACTCATAATTATAACTCATCTTGTATGATTATATAATTCAACTATAAACTCATAACTTTCTAGCTTTTATCAATATTGCTATTTTAACTTTCATTACTATCATTTTCTCCTATTTTCCTCAATGAATCATAAAGAAAAAACACCCACAAACATACACACAAACACACATGCACATATATGCGTACAAACTCACACTGACACACTCCCATGACCCATATCCCGCACCATCCACCCTGCCCCCGCGCCCCTTCCCCCCTCCT
>JAOSBO010000006.1:18584777-18598219 GCA_027563915.1 Erythroxylum rotundifolium | reverse complement strand
GGACCCCTCAGTCAAACGGAAAAAAAAAGGACCCGAGAGCTGATTTGTGAAAACTGTGGTACCTACGAGTTAATTTCGTCAAATCTCAGGGACCCAATAGTAATTTACCCAGATAAATATAACTACAAATATATTATTTAAGTACTTTTCAAAATTTATGTGCCGTTTTTCTAAAAGAAATCAGTTAAAAAGCAGCAACTGCAATTTTTTTTTATTGGACATACAAAACGGAAAGCTAAATTATATCAAACGACGGCGATACAAAGTCCCTTGCAGCTCATGATGTAGGAGATCGGTGATTAGACTCGGGAGCTCCTGGATGAAATGTGGGCCTGGGTCTGATAAAGCGCAATTTATTTTAGTGACACTATGGAGTGAATCAGGAGGGTTATCCGTAGACCACACACAGTGGCAAGTTGCCTGAAGACAGTGGGACTATGTTGCCGGGCTTGTTGGAACCCATCATGATCGTCCATCCTCCGTCGCGACCACCACTACCGCCACCACCACACCGTGATACAAAGCTCACCAATACCAGTGCCCTTTCCTTTCAAGCATACAATCGAAAGACTCGCAAACCTGTGCACATTAGTCAAGAGAAAGCATCTAATTCCAGTATATTTGCTTCACTTCTGAACTCCTGTCATTGCCGAGATTTTGGTATGCAGGTTCATGCCCATGTCATCAAAACTGGGTTCGGCAGTGATGAGTTCGTTGGCACCAAGTTGCTTCAGATGTATTCTCGTTGTGGCTGTTTGGAAGATGCGAACTTCTTGTTTGATTCAATGCCGATTAGGAACTCGTACGCTTGGACTGCCATTCTCGATGTTCATTTGGATCGTGGGCTGTGTGAGGAAGCCGTTTCTCTTTTTCAGGAGTTACAATTTGAAGATGTTAATATGGAATTCTTTGTTTTTCCTGTTGTGCTCAAAATTTGTGCTAGTCTAGGCATGGTGGAACTAGGACGACAAGTACATGGAATAGTTTTTAAGAATCATTTCTTTTCAAACGTCTATGTTGGTAATGCGCTGATTGATATGTATGGTAAATGTGGAAGTTTAGAGGATTCCAAGAAAGCGTTTTCGCTGATGGCCAAGAAAGATCGTGTGTCATGGAACTCGGTGATCACGGCATGCGCTGCTAATGAACTGGTTTATGAGGCGTTGGATTTTTTGGAAAAAATGGCATGTTCGGATAATATGATACCAAATATTGTCTCTTGGAGTGCAATTATTGGAGGGTTTGCACAGAATGGTTATGACGAAGAGGCCTTGGAGCTGCTACATAGAATGTTAGCAGAAGGGCTTGAACCAAATGCGCGAACTTTGGCCAGCGTGCTTCCAGCATGTGCTAGATTGCAGAAGCTGAAACTCGGAAAAGAATTCCATGGCTATATCACTAGACACGGGTTTATGTCTAATCATTTTGCGGTGAATGGGTTAGTTGACATCTACAAGAGGTGTGGTGATATGGGTACTGCACTTAAGATCTTTTCTAATTTCTCTGTTAAAAATGCAGTTTCCTGTAATACAATGATTGTTGGATATTGTGAGAATGGAAACGTCTCCAAGGCCAAGGAGCTGTTTTTCCAAATGGAGTCTGCTGGGATCAAGAGGGATTTGATTTCATGGAACTCAATGATTTCTGGATATGTGGATAACTTACTATTTCGTGAAGCTTTGAATATGTTTCAAGAATTGATGCGGGTGGAAGGAATAAAGCCTGATTCTTTTACTCTGGGAAGTGCTTTGAATGCTTGTGCTGATTTGTCTTCTCTGGGGCAAGGGAAGCAGGTACATTCTCTTGCCATTATTAAGGGTTGGCAGTCTAATACATTTGTCGGTGGAGCTCTGGTGGAAATGTACTCTAGATGCCACGATGTAGTTGCTGCTCAGATGGCTTTTAATGAGGTTGTCGAGAAGGATGTGCCCGGATGGAATGCACTGATATCTGGCTATGCTCGTTGCAATCAGATTGAAAAGGTTCAAAGTTTACTTCAGAAGATGAAAGAAGATGGCTATGAGCAAAATATATATACATGGAATGGCATCCTTGCAGGTCTTCTTGAAAATGGCCACCTTGATTTAGCTATGAAGTTGTTCTGTGAAATCCAGACCTTAAATTTGAGGCCCGATATATACACAATTGGAATTACTCTAGCTGCTTGCTCAAGGTTAGCAACTCTTGAACGGGGGAAACAGGCTCATGCATATTCAGTCAGATTTGGTTATGATTCAAGCATCCATATAGGGGCAGCCCTTGTAAACATGTATGCCAAATGTGGATATATGAAGTATTCAAAATTGGTATATGCTAGGATATCAAGCCCAAATTTGGTGTCTCACAATGCCATGCTAACAGCCTATGCCATGCATGGGCATGGACTGGAAGGAATTGCTCTATTTTGGAGAATTTTGGAAGCTGGTTTTACACCTGACAGTGTGACTTTCCTGTCTTCTCTTACCTCTTGTGCTCATGCTGGATCAGTTGGGAGGGGCCGTGAACTTTTTAATTTGATGCCATTCTATAATTTGAAACCCACATTAAAACACTACACAGCCTTGGTTGATCTCTTAAGCCGTTCAGGACAACTGGGGCAAGCCTATGAGCTTGTTAAGAATTTGCCGATGGAACCTGATTCTGTTTTGTGGGGTACTCTGCTTGGAGGCTGTGTTATTCATGGTCATGTTGGGCTGGGCGTAATTGCAGCAGAGAGGCTTCTAGAGTTGGAACCGAACAACAGCGGGAATTTTGTTCTCTTGGCTAACTTGTATGCGTATGCAAGGAGATGGTCTGACCTGGGAAGAATAAGACAGATGATGAAGGATCAAGGACTGCTAAAGAACCCTGGATGTAGTTGGATTGAGGATAAACATGAAATTCATGCCTTCCTTTCTTGTGACAGATCTCATAGAAGAGTGGAGGAGATTTATACCACAGTAGATAACCTAACGCTTCACATGAAAACCTGGAAATCGACTGAGCTCTATAAGTAATGCAAGTGGAAAAGTTATGCTTTTTTTCAGAAATATTTGAGTGGAGTTTGAAATGGCATTTTGTCACTGTTGAACTCGGGAATTGAAAATCACAACGACGCTATCCAACTACTTTTTGAAATGCTCATGGCCTGTTTAGAATCTAATAAATTGGATTAAATTCACTAATTTTATTTAATTGAATTCAATTTTTATGTTTAGAATGTTTAAAAAGAGATAATTTAAATTCAACAAATTAATTGAATCTTATTTTCTTTATGAATTTAATTCACATTTTAAATTGTCCGATTTAGTGCTTGAATTGAATAGTAAATTTTTTTCAAAATATTATAAATTCTTTTTTTAAATATACACATCATAAATATACAAATTACTACAAAACACACATACATTGATTACATATTATTTTTAGTTAAAGATAAAAAAAGTCAAATGAAGTAGTTGAATTTATTTTTATTGTGTTCTAAACAATGTAATTAAATTCAATTATAATATTTATAGATTTATTCCAAACAGTGTAAATCGAACTTAATTCAATCTCACAAATGTAGTTGAATATAATTTGTCAATGATCAAATTCAAAGGTCTATTAATGTTAAAAAATTTATGCCAAATCCTTTCTTCCAAATACCCTATTCTAACCATGTGACAAACAAAAAATGACATCATTTTGTGACAAAAACAGGGTTTAGTCGGAGGTTCTAAACCCACTTGGAGCTGTCATCCATGAGCAATCGAGAATTGGTTTTTTGCTGATGTCTAATGCAGAATCAAGCAGTATGTTGATTGAGCTTCCTTGACCAGGTTAGTTAATTCCGCACTTATGACTCTCATGCATAGCTTTAAAACTTGTTGTACTCGCAATAATACTTCCAACATCGATTAGATCACTTCAATTAATAATAAATTACAGAAATGATAAAGATAACCGAAAAAATAAATTATACATAAAATTTAACGTAAGGAAACTCTCTAATACAGAGGTGAAAAGTGCTGAGACAAACCCAAAAAAAAAAAAAATCACTAAATCCAACAACCAGATACAAATATTTAAAGTTTTGAGCTACCTCACTCAAATAAGACCTCACAAGTTGCAAAACAACCATAAGTAATTTTGATCTGTTTTTAGCTCTCTTTCAAAAACTTGTTGGAGTTAGTATTCTAATTAATCTTTAAAATCAAATTTTAATAAAATTATAGTTGAATAATACTATTTAGAATCTAAAACTCTTTTCTTCTTATAAAACTTTTTTTTTCTTGCAATTTTTTACTTTTATTGAACCTCTTAAATCTGAAAAAAAACAGTATTTTTTAAATAATACACAATTGACCATATGATCATATATGGTGAACATATTCCTTGAAATTTAAAGCCGCAGAGATACAGTCTATTGTGAGGTCATTATTGATGTGATTAACATTGCCCTTTCAAGGTCATGTCTTGGAATGGCAGAATATGCGAGGACTTGATCCTCTGGCCTATCTACTCTGTACCACTCCTGTCCCAGATGATCCCACCTATTCATTTATATTCTTGTTTCAGATGATCCCACCCATTCATTTATGTGTGACCCACACATAAATGGATGGGTGGGATCATCTAGGACAGAAAGTGGTACAGAGTAGATGGGCCAGAGGATTTGAAGGCGAATATATGTGGCTGCTTGCTCTTCGTATTAGCGATCCTGATATGCATATATGCTGAACATAGAGCGAATATTTCTAAATATGTCCATTTATGTATATGGTCCTTTTTTAATTGTAAAAACGCCTCTAATTAATGAATGATAAGTATCTATTTTTAGTTTTGTTCTTTGTACTTTATATATTTATTTTAATATTAATTATTTAATTTTATTAATGAATTACCACAAAATTTTATGCTTATTTCCTCCATAATTTCAAAATTTTAGTTATAAATTTTCTCAACCTAATTTCACTTTTATGCTTCCCTTTTCATCCACTTTAAAATTAAAAAATAAAACATAAATTAGTTCGCGGCGATTCAAATTGAACTGAGAAAACTTAAGACATTTCCCTATTCAATTTTATTACTTTACTTTCTTTGGCATTGTTAAAGGTAAGATTGGTTATATAAGATAGAGTTTGAAATAATACATTTCTTTCTTATCGCTATAACATAAACCACATTTGACTACTAAAAAAATTGTCACTAAAAATTTCAAAATATAAATGGTTTTTGTTAATCGCCGTTAATAATTTTTTCTACGTTTTATTTCTGTAGCAAAAAACTATTAGTGATGTTTTAAAAAATTGTCTCCAATATATTTTAGCTTCGCTTGATTTTCGTAGCTAAAAATTATTAATTATATTCTCAAAAACATAGCTAAAAGTTTTAATTTACGTTTTTAAAAATATAGTTAAATGTTTTCAGCTACATTTTAACAAATATGGCCAAAAGTTTTTAGCTATGTTTAGCCAAAAATTTTAACTTACATTTTTAAAAACACAACCACATATTTTTAGCTACATTTTATAAATGTAATTAAAATTTTAATATATTTTTTAACAAAATGTTATCCTATGTTAATTATAATTATTTGTCATATTTTTAATCCATATTATTATATATAAAATTTAGATTTGTTTTATTTTTAATTTATTATACAAAAATAATTGATAATTTGAAACATTGTATATAAAAAGTAAAATATCATTAAATTATATCAATAAAAAGAATATTCTTCATATACAAAATTTTAATTACAACCTTAATAATTTTTATAAACAAAATAACAAATACAAAGATTAGTTTACAAATTATAAATGTTAAGATTACAAAAAAAAATTACATAACTGGGATAACTAGGTAGGTTTGTCCATGATGATAAGAGCGACTTCATACCTGCACCATCATAAAAGAAAGATAAGTGACCAGCACCTCCAGAGATTTGATCTCTACCAACTATTTAGAGCATATACCTACAAAGGCTTGGTTAGAAGAAATGGTGGCAGTTGATAATCTACTAAAATGTAAATACTTATTCTCAATAAGTAGTTATATGTTGTTTTGGTAACTGCTGAAATCTATAAATAGATGTTTGGCAAGTGTGGTTGCAGTTGCTGAAAAGAGATAAAATGACTAAAAAGCTTATTGATTTAATAAACTATTAATTGTTGTATAAATAATTAAAATATATATATTTTTACTTATATGTATAATATTGTTGTTTTGGTAACTGTTGAAATGTGAAAATAGATGTTTAGCAAATGTAGTTGTGGTTGCAGAAAATAGATAAAATGACTAAAAAACTCATTGATTTAATAAACTATTAATTATTCTATAAATAATATATATATATATATATATTAATCATATAAATTTAAAATTATAAATAATAAAATATTATATATAAATATAAATATAAATAAAATAAATTTAGTAAACAAAATATTTCATAAAAAATATATCATTAGTTATATAAATTCAAATTATAAATAAGAAAATATTGAATTAAAATAAGAAAAATATAAATAAAATATTTCATAAAATATATATTATTAGTCATAAATTCAAATTATAAATATTAATTAGACTTTTTTTTTATTAGTTGAGGGTATAATAGAAAACAATAACTATTAGAAGGTTATTAATGAAAAGTATAATTTCTATTGCAAAAGTACTTTTCTACTGCAACTCTCTTTCTACTTATCAATTTTTGCGATGGCATCACACTGTCCTCCAACCTCTGATTGTTTGCTCGCAGATCCAAACATGTGATTGTGTTTGAAAACTACCGTAGATAAGTACTTATCCCCATTACAGATCCAAATGCAACCTAAGTATTTTTGCTAAAGTATCTGCATAAATAAGACAATTTGTAAATTTTACAGAACATGATCATAACAACAAAGACAAATAATTAGCAGACATATGAGATCTATTCCTAAGATAATAACAAAAACTTGAATTTAGCAATATCAAATAATCTATTTTTGAAGATCCACAAATTGTGTACAAGTAATTACTAACTAATTCAAAAAACTTTTCTGTTCAACCATAAGCATCCCTTATATAATTGCATTAAAAAATTAAATGAAATAGATCGTATTTTTGGATTGATCAACATTTGTATTATTGGAGAGTAAGGCATATGATGAACAAAGCCTCAAATCAACGAGAAGCAGTTTGTTCATGAGGAAGTAGCTGATGACTCAGATACACAATTCCATACTCTTACTTGGCCAGTTCCATCCCCAGTGACAAAAGACCACTAAGACCACCATAAATGACATGTGAACAAATCATAAATAAGGATTGAATTATCATTACAAGAACACAGCAACAAAGGTTTGCCTACTAAATCATGCATCCCACAAAGTGTAAGCAACCCCTGCAGTGGGCAAGTCATGAGCTCATTAGCATACAATGAAAATATCCGATAAAACTCAATTACAAGAACATGAGAAAAGGAAAATGAGTAATAAAAACATAAACACAAATGATTTGTTTCCAAGGTCAAACTGGACATGCCAAATACAGAAAGCCAAATGTACAACATATGAATAGATAGACATTCACATATATCTAGTGCATTATCACCATGTACTAAGCTGATAGGAATGTTGTTCTGCATGGTTGCATGGAAGAAGCTAGCAGCATAAGTACAAAAGACAAGGGCTTGCTGCGCAAGCAGAGGAGTGAACTTGTGTGATACATGGTCCTTTCGAAGCAAAAGCATTTTAGTTGTTTTGTTATTCTGTTTCTTATTTTTTCGTTGCTGTTTGTTTCCAATAATGTAGTGGCCAACATGACCTAATTTTTCGTGCATAATTTTTGCTTCCAATTTGAGAATTCTGCAAATAGGATTGTATTTTAATCAATTAGGAATAACAAAAAATCTATCCAATTCATTCCAAAATCTCTAAAATCTTTCTTTTCTGAATTCTCTTCAATTCTTATTCAATTTGCGTAATCAACTTCTCAAATTGTCCAAGAGCCTACCATTTTTGGTATCAGAGTAGGTTGACCCCATAAAGACTAGGTAGAAAACGAATGCAAAATTTCGAGTCAAAATTAGCTAGATGGTAGCTCATCAGGAAGCTACTAAGGAGTCACGATGCAAAGACAAGAAGCTTCTTTAAATCAGATCAATTCTAACTTTAACCATCTACATTCTCTTATTTAAACACTGGTTATCGATTTCCAAACCTTCAAGGCATCTTCCAACCAAACCGAGACACCAACTCTTAACCAAAACTCCACTTCAAGCTTCAGTGGGGAAGGCTTCACAAGGAAATAAACTTCCTAAAGTTGTACCCAAAATCCATTTTCCACATTACAATGGAGTTGATGAATCTGTAGGATGGATATTCCAAGCTAAGGAATATTTTGCAAATCACGGGGTCGAGCCGAAACAGAAGCAAGTCTTGGCTTCTTTTCATCTAAATGGGGACGTACTCCAATGGTACTGTTACAGCAGTAAAACTAGTCCGCGAGGATGGAAAGAGTTCACCCGAGCTCTTCAAAAATGCTTTGGCCAAACTGATTATGAAAAACTTGTCATTACTTTATCACGGATCAAACAAATGACTACGGTTGGAGCATACCAAAAGGAGTTTGAACGTTTAGTTCACGAAGTTGATGCTTAACGCAAATCGTTTCTTATGGGGAACTTCATAGTAGGACTTCGAGATGATATTCGGCTTGACGTCTAACTTAAGATCTACAAACTTTCCTTGAAAACATTAGCGCAGCCAGACTTGTGGAAGAAAAAAAATCAATTGCAGCGACGGGGACCCTTTGCCACCAAGGTAAATCCGGCCTCACCCAAAATTGCAAATTTGTCTTCTCCTGAAATTCTCAACCCTATACCAAACTCAAAACCTAGCTTACAAAATTTTCAGAGATTACTACTCAAGAAGTAAAGGAAAGGCGTGAAACTTGTGTTTTTATTGTGACAAAAAATTTGTTCCAGGACATAACTATGCTAAACCCCAGTTGTTCATGATTAGTAAAGCCGCAGAATATGATGACGAATAATCTGATCATGGGGACGTTGTAGAACAAGCTGAAGAAGTTCTGCCAGAGATTTCTTTTGACACCATATCCGTAATTGAACATCCACAAACCCTTCAGGTGAAAGGCAAACTTAATCACAAAGAAATTCTTGTACTCATTGATGGCGGGAGTACTCAAATTGAATAGAGGTTGGTAGCCAAATTCAGGATACCCATGGACAAGAATTGGTGATTCCAAGTGATGTTGGCAAACCAATAGAGGGTTGAGTGCATCGGAGTGTGTCGAGGAGTTCGGATGTGGATACAGAACTTCATAGTGGAAGCGAATTATTTCATGCTTCCTAGTGCAGCAACCAGTAGTATTGGGTGTTCAATGGTTAGCCACCTTGGGGCCAATTGTGTCTAACTATAGGCATCTCACAATGACCTTCATGTTAGAATGCAAGACCCACATTTTTAATGGACTTAAGTTAGGGGAGATAGAAGCCCTATCTCAAAAGGAAACTGATCAACTAACGAATAGTGATTTAATGGGGATAAGATTCTTCATTGAGATGGAGATGACCGAATTATCCCCCACAACCTTATCTTCAGTTCCTAAAGAGGTGGGCCAGTTGTTATCATGTTACAAACAAGTTTTGAAAAATCGAATTCCTTGCCACCACATTGTGATCAAGGTCACCAAATTTCTCTACTTCCTAATTTTTCCCCTGTGAGTCTACAACCATACCGATACCCTCATTACCAAAAAGTAGAGATTAAAAAACAAGTAACAGAACTACTTTCCTTAGGCCTCACAAGACCTAGCACCAGTCCTTTTTCTTCTCCGATATTGTTAGTCAAGAAAGCCAGTAGGGAGTGGTATTTTTGTATTGATTATTGAGCATTAAATTCCATCACCATCAAAGATAAGGTTCCTATACCGATTATAGACGAGCTCATGGATGAGTTGTATAGGGCTCGGTTCTTTTCCAAATTCGATCTCACATCGATTATCATCAAATAAGAGTATAGGAGTCTAATGTCCATAAGACGGCATTCCAAACACACCAAGGGCATTATGAATTTATGGAGATGCCGTTTGGCCTCTCTAATGTGCTGTCAACATTTCAGAATTTAATGAAGGACGTTTTCCGTCCTTATCTTTGCAAATTTGTGCTTGTTTTTTCTAATGATATTTTGATTTACTCAAAAACTTGGGAGGACCACCTGCATCATCTTCAATTGGTCTTGGAACTCCTAAATCGCCATTAGCTCTACGCTAAGCAGAGTAAATGTCAGTTCGGATTATAGAAAATTGGGTACTTGGGACACATAATTTCAGAAGAAGTTGTTGGCCCATATCTGAGCAAAGTTCGAGCAGTCCGAGACTAGCCCATGCCTGCCACGGTATGGGAAGTCTGAGGCTTCCTTGGGCTCGCAAGCTACTACAGAAAATTTATACAAGTTATTGGAAGTATTGCTGCCCCTATGAACCGATTGCTCGGGAAAGGGGGATTTCGTTGGCCAACTGAACAAGAGGACTCATTCCAACAACTTAAGGTTGCCCTCACCAACGCACCAATACTGCGTCTACCCCATTTTGAGTAACCATTTACCATAGGATGTGATGCAAGTAGAACAGGAATTGGTGCAGTTCTGATGCAAGACCATAATCTGATTGCTTATTTCAATGAAAATATGAAAGGGGCACCTATCAAGATGTCAACATATGAAAAGGAAATGTTGGCTCTTGTCAAATCCGTCCGGAAGTGGAGGCCATATCTATTGGGGAGTTTATTTATGATATGTACTGGTCACAAGAGTTTAAAATTTCTGTTGGAGCAAAGCATCATCACTGATGCTCAAGCCCGATGGTTGTTGAAGCTATTGGGGTACGAATATAAAATAGAATACAAATCAGGTTCATCCAATATGACTATTGATTCTCTATCCCGAAAGGCTGAAATCAATTTTTTGGCAATTTCAAGCCCACGAGTAGTGTGGTGGGAGACGCTGAAGCATGAGTGTTCACATGATGAGTTCTACCACCAATATGAAACAAATCCGAATGCTCAAAAATGAGGAGTTTGGTTCCTCTACGATAAATTTTTGTTGAATCCTACTTCATCTTTGGTTCCAATAATCCTATCAGAATTACATGAATACACAACTGGAGGCCATTTTGGATTCTACAAAACCTTAGGGTGCATAAAATCATATTTTACTAGGGGAGGCATGAGGCAATCTGTTCGGAATTTTATCAGAGAGTGTGCGATGTGTCAGAAAAACAAAGCAAAAATGTTGGGCCCCGACTTTTTTCTATTTATTTTATTAAGCATGATTTGAATAAATTTTGTAGTCTTGCTAGGTAAATCATCTTATTTGGAGTTTAATTATTATGCCAAGTTTGGGAGGATTTATTTCATGGATTGATGGAATTAAAGTATTAATGTTGTAAGGTGTTATAAGGGCATTTTTGGAAGACCACTTAAGTTTAAATGGACATTAGGTATAAATGGAAGGGCAAACTGGAAATTTCACACTCATTAAAGGTATAAAAGGGGAAGAAGTAATTGTAGTCTTGTATTTTTGAAAGAAGAGAGAAAGAGAAGTGGAGAGAAGAAGAAAAATAAGCTAGGGTTTTGGAGATTCTTAAAGAGCTTGAAGAATTTGAGGCTAAAACAAGTAAGTATGAGCATTAAACCTTCTTGATTGTTAAATGAAGCATATTTAGTGATGGTTAGAAATGAAAATAAAGTGAATATATGTAGGAAATTGTTGATAAATGGTTTATGAGAATGTTTTAGTGTTTGGTTAATGCTCAAAAGTAGATTAAGAATTGTTGTGAATGATATTGGGTTGGAATGAAATTGAAAATGAAGTAGAAAAGATGGGTCAGTGTTAAGATCGGTTATATGTGAAAGGTTGGAAGTAAGAAGATGAAAAATGTCCCAAAACACGTTCTTGGAGTAGGTTTCTGGACAAGTTTGCCGCAGTTAACTTCTAGGTTTCACCGCGGCGTCGCAAAACATGTTCTTAGAGTAGGTTTCTGGACAATTTCGCCGTGGCAAACTTCTGGGTTTTGTTGCGACGAACTCAACTTTCCAACAAAAAACATACTTTGTTATTTTAGGCATAACTTTTTGTGTAGTTATCCAAATGAGATTATTTTTTATTTGTGTAAAGTAGAGATGTAGGGTTATAACTTGTATGATGAAATGGTGTTCTAATTCAATCTCTAAGGATTTCAATATTTGGATGGAAGTTGAACATAGAATGTTGTTTTAGTATAAGAACAACATGAAAATTTTTGGGGCATAACTTTTAGAGTACTGAACCAAATGGAATGATTTTGGTGTCATTAGAAACTTAAGACAATGGGGAATATTTTTCAAGAAGAAAGTTTATCAAATTTTTTCATTTACTTGATCAAATTGATCATGGAAAATTGACCTGAAGGTTTGGATTTATGGAAGGGTTTTGGTTCATGAAGCTTAGGAAATGCATGGGTTTAAGTACTCAAAAATCATTTTAATGAATGCTTTTTCTCAAGGTTATTAAATTAGAATCCCTATTGAAATTGGAATTTTGTTATTGTTGAAGGAAATTAAGAAGGTGGTCAAGAGAGGCAAGAGGAGCAAGAGTAAGGGCATCCTTAAGCCACTTTTATAAGCAAGGATTTCAAAGTAGGTTACACTTTTACAATTAAGTAATAAGCCCTTAATGTTTCTTCCAAACCAAGAAAGTTTAAAATGTTTTCAATTATGTTATAAATGTGCCATTAAGGCTTCTTGAATGCTTTGATAATGTGCCACATGTTTGAATATGAATTGTGTTATTGGTTTATGAAATGAATCATGAAAATGATTTTGAAAGGATATTGATTTTTGAAACAATATTATAGTTATGAAATCAAGTTTTGTAAAAATTCCGTTGAGGCAATAAGTTTACAAGTTGTGAAATGCATGATTGTATGGGTTTGTGGTGGTCCCCTAAGTTAAGTCAAGTGCACTTTGACAAAAGACTTCTCCCGTCGGCCCGCTAGTGGCATGGAGCTCCTTTATGGACTCCCATAAGTTCACGGTTATGCAAGACCATTAAGTAGAATTGCGATAGTACGTTCTATTCATGGCTACATAGGACCCTTATGGGAAATGTGTAATACGTCCTATTTGAAGTGAATCACACGTTAATAAAGAACTCGTATATGATAAGCTAGATAAACAAGAAAGGGGGGTTGAATGGTGTATCCTTTTTGTGAATGCGAATTATAAGAACTTCTTGAACTTGTTAAAAGAGTATTGCAAAGTTTATACAAAAATTGTTACGAAATCAAATCGCAAATTACTTCTATAAAAACATTTAATGACAGAAATAAACTGAAGTAAAAGATTAGAGTATAGACGCTGCAATTTTATACTGGTTCACCCCAAACCGTGGGCTACGTCCAGTCCTCAGAGTTCGTCTGAGTGTTCCACTATA
>JAOSBO010000006.1:18567101-18584677 GCA_027563915.1 Erythroxylum rotundifolium | reverse complement strand
ATGTTAGGCCAAAGGGAGGAGAAAATATCAAGAGCAATTGCCTATGCCTTAAAAATGCTAGATGCAGCTCAGATCAACTACACAACAATAGAAAAAGAGCTATTTGCAGTAGTTTTTGCTTTAGAGAAGTTTAGGCCTTATTTGTTAAATTCTCATGTCACTATGTTCCTGATCATGCAGTTGTCTGGAAACTTCTCAAGAATCCACAATCTAAGCCAAGATTGATAAGAAGGGCATTACTCTTTCAAGAATTCGATATCGAGATAAAGGATCAGCCAAGAGCTGTAAATCATGTACCCAACCACTTGAGTAGGCTACCAGAGGATACAAAGGGAGTAGACTCTTTCAAGCTTACTTATGATTCTTTTCCTAATGCAGTTTTATGTGCTTTATTTTTAAAAGATCCTTGGTATGCACATATTGTAAACTACCTTATGGCTAGACTCACCCCACCTTTATGTCTAAGTAGTAGGTGTAAAAGCTTAGGAGCGAAGCAAAGCATTACAATTGGGATGCTCCTCATCTATGGAGAATGTGTAGTGATCAAGTCATTAGGAGATGTGTACATAATGAAGAATGTGATGCCATTATTTCAGCTTGCCATTCTATGGTTTGTGGGGGGCATTTCAGTGCAAGGACATTTAGAAAAATTCTAGGCTCTAGTTTTTACTAACCAACCCTTTTTAAAGATTCATTTACATTTTGTCAGTCTTGTGACAAGTGTCAATGTTTTGGGGGGTTAGGAAAAAGACATAAAATGCCTCAGTAACCTTTAACTTTTTACGAAATCTTTGATGTTTAGGGAATTGACTTCTTGGTCCTTTCCCTCCATCTTTTGGTTTTATATATATCCTTCTAGCCGTAGATTATGTGTCAAAATGGATAGACGTTGTGCCTACTAGGAAAGATGATGCCCAAACAGTGTCTAAATTTATTAAGTCCAACATTTTCTATAGGTTTCGGATTCCAAGGGCTGTGGTGAGTGATAGGGGTACACATTTTTGTAATAAGGTAGTTGACAATCTGTTTTCAAATTTTGGAGTCACTCATAAAGTCTCCACTGCATATCACCCCCAAACCACTGGTCAGGCTGTGATATCTAATCGGGAGGTGAAGCATATCTTGGAGAACATCGTAAAACCATCAAAGAAAGATTGGAGTTTGCGCTTAGAAGAAGCACTATGGGCTTATCAAACCTCCAACAAGTCACCAATCAAGATGTCTCCATATCACCTCATTAATGGAAAGACTTTCCATTAGCTAGTGGAGTTGGATCATAAAGCTTATTGGGCAGTCAAGCAGTGCAATATGGACTTAGAATCTTCTGGAATGGAGAGAAAGTTGCAGTTGTAAGAATTGGAAGAGTTGAGGCTAGCGGTGTATGAGAACTTCAAAATCTACAAGGAAAAGTCCAAGATTGTGTACGATAAAGGCATCTTGAGGAAGGACTTTAGAGAGGGAGATAAAGTGTCACTGTTTAAGGCTCGTTTCACTTTTAAACAAGGAAAATTTAATACTTATTGGCATAGGCTGTACAAATTGACAAATGTGCAAGAATTTGGCATGGCGGAGCTTCTTCATGAAGAGACTGGAGCTAAGCTCAATGTTAATGGACATCTCTTTAAGCTTTACCATGAGAACCAAAAACCTCCGTAAATCTCAGGTTGTTTCTTTCCTTCACTTCATTACTTACTTTTACCTTATAATTGTTTATGGCATGTTTGGTGCATTAGTTTGTTGAGTAAGTGTGGCGGAGAAACTAACCCAATAGGAAAAGTAGCTTAGTTTTTAGTTTGATGGTAATTTTCAATTCAATAATACCCCCATTTAGTTCTGTTTGTTGCCTTCATTTTGCTTTGATTAATCATTCTAAAGCATGCTATATATATTCAAGTTTGGAGAAGCTACGTATTATTAGCTGTGCTATAATTCTTTCAATATTGCGAACAATATTGTGTTTAAGTGTGGGGGATGTTTCAATTTGCCATTCTTGTTGTACATTGTCCATCATTTTTGGTCATTTAACTACTTGTGCAAGTCAATTGTGCATAATGTGAAATTTTAAAAGTTGGTGATTGAGGCCAATCGTTGTTTCAAATGTTTTTGTAATTTTTTTCCGCGGCGCACTCTGTCTTCATCGCGGCAACATGCAGACTTAATTCTTTTTGCCATGACAACATTTGCATACTGATTATTTCGTTGCAGCGAACTCTTAGTTTCACCACGACGCCATGCTCTTATTCAACAATTCTCCCTAATTAGATTCTTTTCACTCTTATATCTCAAAGATTTTTTAAGTTTCAAAGCAGTTCCTGTGTTTTTTAAAATACCTTCTAATCTTCAAATGATGGTCGGTTTTTAAGTAATTTCATTTTCAATGTTTTCAACACAAAGTAAGTGAGGGTATACTGAAAAAGTAGCACTTTACGTTTTTAAATCTTGAGATTGTTAATTGAGATATTAACCTTATTGGAAGGATATTTGGGCCTGAATTCTTTCATTGTTGTGTGTATCTACTTAATTTCATATCTCTCTAGAACTTGTTTAATTTTTAATTAAAGCTTGATGAACTAGAATTTTGTTAACATGATAGAGGCATTCATTCAAAAGCCTGTTGACCCAAACACAAACCATAAACACTTATCTATTGCTAGCCCCTTGAGCCATATTTTTTAGTAAATGCACACATCTTCTTATGGTGTCAATATTTTATTTCTCATTCTCTTCTAGTTACCTCAAGGAATTGGTTATTAAGAAAAGTTAAAAAGAATTATTTATATATATATATATTCTTAAAAGAAAATATTCTCAGTCTATAAAAAAAGATTATGTTGTCGTTTGCGTAAATATTATCTTACAGTTGACATTTATCTCATATTTGTGGTGCATGTACTCCTTTTTTTTCTTTTTTTTATGTCTATTCCATCCATTTCATCTAGCTTTTCGTGCATTACAACCTTGAAAAGTCCTCTTGATTTTCGAAATTATAGTTCTTGTAATGGAGAGGTAGAACTATCACAAGCTAATAGTAGAGAATGGACTAAGCAGATTTAGAGTAAAATTATCCCAAAACAAGTGAGATGAGAGCAAACACCTTGCCTTGAGTGAAATCTCTTTTGCTTAATATTTTGGATTAAATTCTTATAGTGTTTATTTTCATGGTACTCTTTCAGTCAGCTTTGATTCATTTATGAGAAAATGATTTTTACCAATTTCCTACTATTATTTTAAGCATGGTTGGGATTTTCTTTTGCACTTATGTCTCTTCGACTCTTATAAACTTTGTCCAGGAGTACAAAGGTCCAAGTGTGGTGGAATTTGATTGAGCCCAAGTTTATTATATAAATTGGTGACATTTTCATGACTTTTACTACACTTATGTAGCTATCAAAAACCTACATAAGATCTCTCTTTGCACAATTTACCGATTTGATTTAGTTCTCATTATATTAAATCGCCTAACTCTTATTAGCCTAATTTAATTATTTTTTAACTTGATTCACCCTCTCAGTTTAACACCAAATTATGCAATTGAAGAAATTAAATCATAATAAATCCAGTAAAACATAAACAATCAAATTTCATTAAATCAAAGATAAAACCCTGAAGGTGAGTTTAGAAGCAACATCAACATCCAAAAATCCTACCATTGACTATTATTCCAATTCTATACAATAATGAAATTGAAAATATTAGGAAATGAAAAATTGAATGGACAATGAGGCTAGTGACGTCAGGAAACTCCTAATCTGGGAAGTTGGTCAAGTCTGCTTCTTCTCCTCTTCTCTCTTCCTTCTTCTCTTTCTCTATCTCTCGATAATTCTCCCTAGGTTTCTCAGAAAGTGGCTAATGCAAAAGCTCCCTTTTTTTTGTTCTTGTTGTTTTATTTATGTTATTTTGTATTTAGGGTTAAACTAGGGTTTTTCTAGCTCGAAAGGTCTAAAAAATCCGTCAAAATGTAAAGTTTAGAAGTGGCTGCGCATTTACTTGATGCAGGCCATGATCGTGGTCTTACAAACCGTGATAATGGCCTATGTCATACCTTTCTATCACAATTGTGGCCTTGTGGGCCATACAATTAGCCCCAATTTGCTTCGAAACTCCTCCGTTCTTCGATCTTTACCCTGAAACACTAACAAACACATCAAGGTACCTCAAAAACATCATATTTAAGCTCAAAGAATTGTTCTAGTAAAACACTTAAAACACAAATAAATCACAAACTCACATAATTCTACACTAAAAACATACTAAACAAACGAATAAACAGCTAAACACATATCAAATTATACCCTCAAATACGATACATTTCATACCTATCACCCCCATCATCTGGGACTAAACTGTATTAGGGAAATTCCTTACATAATGTGGAGAGGACTTCTAGAGTCAACTCTTTGTTTAACGATATCTTTACCAATAATTTTGGACTCACTGATTTATATGAAAGGAGTTTATCATAATTAGACTCTTTTCTGAGTTTCTTCAAGAGAACAATGACAGAGTCTAACTCCTCTTCCATTTCTTTTCCTTTTGCTTACACATGGTTAGGAATAGATGTTGAGAGTTCTTGAATTGATTCAAAGTTTTTTCACTAACACTTCAGAGTGACCCTTAGTAGTCACCTCTTCATCTTCTTCCTTGTGAAGCTTCTTTGCACTAGACTGGGTGATTTCCATTAGCCTTTCCCTTAGATTTGTTTCAGTTACACTTGATAAACCCCCTTTAGGTCTCTCTGCTAGAGATTTAGCCAGTTGGTCAAATTTTATTTCCATGTTTCATATGGATTCTTCATTTTACTGGTGTTTTGCATTAGAATCTTGAATTAATTCCAATATCATCTCATCCATATTTGGTTTCCTTAGTTGTGATGTTTATGGTTGAAATCCCAGTGGACAGTTATTCCTTTGATGTCCTTGATTTCCCCATAAGAAGTTGGGGTGGTTCCTCCATCACGAATTGTACTTGTTAGTATAAGGGTTATTTTGATTTTTTGGAGCATTCCCCAAAATATTCCATATGCTCGTTTGATCATATTGACAATCTTGTCTTGGTTGATCAAACCCACATGGCTCACATAGCATCACTCATCCCTTTGGATCCATTGTAATGTTGTCTGCCTTTTTAGTCAACGCTTCCACTTGACTCGCTAGTCTCGTTACTGTGTCCTCCTCATATACTCAAAGTGTCCTATTAATGGCTCGTTCTCTAGCCAAACACCTGATAGTTATTTATGGCTATGTCTTCATTCAACTCTTAGGTCGCTTTAGGTGTCTTACTGTTTAGCGTCCCTTTAGTTGCTATGACAATTGACTGCCTTGTATTAAAAATTAACCCTTTATAAAATATTTGGATTTGTATTCACTGAGGTAGTTTATGATATGTGCATCATTGAAGCATCTCCTTAAACCTCTGCTATGTATTATGTAGTGATTCTTCTTTAGCTTGGGAGTAAGATGAGATGTCATTCCTCAGCTTTGCAGTCTTCACAAGAGGAAAGTACTTCAGCAAAAAAATTTCTACCATTTAATCCTATTTGGTTAATGAAGAACATTGCATCGAGTTAAGCCACTATTTTGCTTTTCCTCTCAAGGAGAAAGGAAATAGATGCAATTTGATGGCATCATCATTCATTCTATTTATTTTGAAAGTGTTGTAGATATATAAGGAGTTATAGATGTGCGCACTAGGATCTTTGTCTTAGATTCCATCAAATTGGATTGACTGTTGCACCAACTAGATGATGCTTAACTCGATCTTAAAATTATTGGCTTATATAGTCAGCCTTACTATGTTTGATTTCATGTCATTTAAGTCTGGCCTATCGTAATCAAAAATCATTTGTGGTTGGTCCGCCATGGTGCACGATCCTTAAGTATTTGTATAACCTCCCAAGTCCTCTACCTAATGATCTAGTTCAAACTCCGTAAGCTTCTCATATGACAATTCTTACGCACAACTCTTTCTATGTTAGGATCTACGTCAAATAAGTTCTTAGTGTTACTTTTGGTCGTAAACTGACATGGAGTCTAACCTAACTAAGGAAATAACCTAACTATCAAAAGTAAATTAAATATCATAAAAATGAAAATAAATCAAAATAACAAAATCATGTAAAGTAAAGCAAATAAATAAAACAAGAAAAACATAAATAATGATTAGATTAACAAAACTAAAGTAAAAACTAGATTGACTTAAAGCGTGTTAGTCAATATTTAACAGCAAAGTGTATGGTGTAGCTGTAGCTAACACCATTAAATAAAGGTCAATCCCGTGAGGAAGTTAAGTACTAGTAATTGCTGTTGTTATATTATTTAGGTTATAGATTGATAAAGGCTTTTTAACTTAAGGAACTAAAATTAAACAATGTGAATTAAAGCAAGAGATTGATGACATCAAATTAATTATCGATATCAGATGATTAGTACCTAGCCTTCGAATCCTAATAAACCTTAACGGATTGATTCCTCTTCACACAGTTATGTTATTGATTTATTAAACCACAGAGACTCCTAAGGCATGCTAGTAGCTGACCTTGAGTATACTAACAACTAATCCTAAGGTCTCTAACTAAATTACATAGCTTAAAACTTATAGAATTGTGTTACCATATTTCAAATCTCTCTATTAGATTTGACCCTAATCCAATATGTTGTCCTTTCTGAAGGATTGTAGTCAACTCTTTTCAATAATCGTAGATATATTCAAGCTAGGATTTCTCAGTCTTAAGTATAAAATCATATTAAAGTCAAAAAGATTAGATGAATAGATAGTAAATAGAACAGATAATTGGATTGCAATAATTACCAAACATAATTGCATTCACAAAAGAATCAAAACATGTCAAAGTGTTCAATTAGGGTCATATAACATAAATACTAATAGAAAAATTAATTATATATCGGTGAACACAAAATCATAACCATATATACAAAAAATTAATAAAAATCAAAATCAAAAATTTAAATCTCCCCGATTGTTCTCTATCTCATATTCTAATAATGTAGATGTCTGATCTTATACACTAATGGATCTCTCACTAAGAATCATGCGTCTTCTGCTCTATAAGCTCCAAATCACCTCTTAATGTCTCAGGATGATGCCAGCCATTCTCCTCTTCTAATTGTTTCTAAAATGTCCAATTTATATAAGAATCTAGATTTTTAGGTTACGAAAATTCCTGTGCATGACTATGCATAGCAACATGAATAACTAGAGTCCATTGGATATTGCCAAAGTGCATGCCAGATGGTCATTTTTCCTAGTTCAGCTGCATTCTCATTCGCTTTCAATCGCGTTCTCATTTTCTTTCTTCTTCTTTAAGTCCATGTAAGTAATTCTAACCTAGAAAAACATTTGAAACAAATTAAGTACCAAATATACAACACAACTATAAAATATCAAGCAAGAACACATTAAATATGGGGTAAAAACATAGTCAATTAACCATTTATCCAAAACAAGTTTTATTAAATCCAATTTTTCCTTAGGTCGTGTTTAGTTAAAACAATCTCTTTAACTAAACCTACCTATTGCACAACCTAGAACAAGCTCTCTACACTTAATAGGAAAACCATATTATAGGTTAGGGAAATAGATTAATTAAGGAAACAATCACATAAGCTCGAGTTATTTAAACGCCCTAATGATTTGATACCATTAGTTACCACAAACGAAACAAAAACTACAATAATTACGAATTGTATTCAAGATTCTAGCAATGAATTTTTCATGAAAACAATCTAATGAATGCATTCAGACCATCTTTACATAAATATCCAAATCAATAGACATATGGTAATATAAACAATCCCTAAAAAGAGAATGAGTCAAGGTTCGAGAGGTCCTTTAACCCTCGAACTAGAATGACATTATTTTCAATTTTTTAAATTGATTAATTTGAATTTAATAAGGAAGTTTAGTACTCCATAGATGCCTAAGAAGTAGGAGTTATGTCACCCCTCTTGTTCCAATATCGATTCATAATTGTTTTATTGCCCAAAATGTCAATTTATAGTACAAACTAGGCTTCTGGGTATATGCAAGAATGGGTACATAGTCATGCTTCCAAATGCGCAAATCAATTTAAGTTCTGAATTTGTCAAATTTCATGCCATGTAAGTGAATTCACAGTCGTGCATCTTGCACTATATGACATATTCAAAATAGCACTTTTAGGCCTCAAGTTCTATATAAGAATTATGCCCCAGGATGTTGGACTAAATTTGACCTTTCGAATCACCTCATTTGGATTTCATAAGCCTCAAATATGTCCATGTAAAGCTCTAATGATCAAACTCTCTGTCTATGTTAAAAACCTAAAAACATCCCAGGAGATCAATTAGAGAAGATGCTGGAAATTTTGAGATAAAGATATATTTTATCAATTGTTTTCCCATAACGTCTTATACATAAAAATGGTTATAAATGAGCATAATAAGAAATTCACCACTAATTGTAAGTATGAAAAAGATATGAAATCATGCATTCATCAAGTGGTAAGGAGCTTGAGAATCCTGAGAAGATTACTCAAGGGATTACTTGCGAAGAAGAAGTTGAGAAGGAGTTTGAAGGAAAAGGGATATATCATTTAGCTGAAAGGTAAATATTGAATCTCTAATTGCTATTAGGACTAATCCTTCCACTTTTTCTAGTATATTGGAGAAATTAAACAAGGAGGAAAAGGTTGAACTAATATTGGAGACTTTTCGAGAGTGCAGGAACTCGATAGATATTATGAGTTTGAAGATAGGGAAGAAACTAAATGTGAGTGGTCATGAACTCAAGCCCTATCCTGAAGAACCTAAAGTGGAAAAGATGGAAGTGGGAACACCTGAAGATCATAATTTTGTCTCGTGAGAAGGAAAACATGGAGTCGAGACAATGACCATAAACAAAAACGTTGCTTAGAAGGCAACCCAAAAGAAGTTTGTTTCTTTTCCTTTACATTTTAGCATATGTTGTTTCTATTAAATGCTCTATTTCTTGCATTTAATGTTACACTATAAACAATGTAATTTTTAAGTATGTGTTTAACCTTTAATTGTCATAATTTCATTTTATCTCTTATCAAAGAACTTCAATGTTGATGTAGCTTCCTTCAATTAAATATACAAAAGCAAAAGAGAAAAGAAAAAGAAAAAGAAAAAGAAAATATTTATGTTTGAATAAAATTATTGAGGAGGAAATGCATTTGTTTTCTAAAGTTATTTATTATTAGTTTTTCCTCATAAAGTTTTATGGAATAGGTGATTTGAGTATAATGCAAATGAGGGAGATGTTACTTTAAAATGTCACTCCTTATGGTAACAATGTATAGTTTATCGTCAATTTTTAAGAGTGATTCCTCTAATTCATTATGCTTTATGTGGTTTATGGTGTGAAGGTTTGAGTCTTAAGGGTTAATCTTAGTTTTTGCATTCATCATTACTAATGATACCTACTTTTGAGTGAATGTTAGTTTTTGTGCTTGATGTTACATTAAGTGTTTTTCTTGCTTCACTAGCTTTGATGGATTTTATACTACACTATCCAAATACATCTCACCTTAACTTTTGTCCACATTAGAACCTTAAAAAGTCCTTTGATTATTCATGATTATATCTGTGAACCTTAGCGATAAGAAATGAAATGATATGTAAAGTTGTGGAATGTCTTGATCATGAATGTTGTTTGAGTGTACCTATAAATTTATCATTTTTAAACACATTTTGTCAAAGTTCACTCCTAAATTGCTCATTTTCTAACGAAATGATTATTGATTAGTCATGAGTAGAGGCATTGAATGTTGAGTTCTTTTCATGGTTTTAAAAGTTATTCCTCCTTCCTTATGACTATCTATTCTTAGTAAATATGAAAAATGTGGAAGTGTGACTTTGATTTTGTTGTTTTGCTCGAGTACAGTTAAAATCTAAATGTGGGGGAGCTTAATTTGTATTTAATTATTTATACAGTTACTCTACAACACTTAGTGATTAATGCTATAAAATGCTTAAGATACTAATGTTGGTTCACATTTGATTTTAGATACAAATTGGAATCATAAGAACTAAAATGGGTTAAAAGCATACTCAATGAGTCATCCTCTAAATGTTAAAACTTATTTTCCTTTATGGAACATGAAGGAGATGGATTAGGGTGAAGATGGGATAAGAAAATGTAAGAAAAACATCATTTCAACATGATTTGCATGATACATGATTGTATATCTAACCGTACATGTCCCCAAAACCTTAAATTTTCATATGAATAGGCATTTAACAAGCCAAAAGAGGGGTAAATCATTTTTGTAGCACAAGAAGGGGTAGAAGCCTCACTTTTTAAGGACCTATATAGGGCTAATATTTCTTCTTACAGTTCACAAGGGATGTTGAAGCCGAGGAATGAATTTGGGTATCTCTTCATTGTGCAGTGTTGATCTTCTCTCTTTAGAGATATAGGGCTAATATTTCTTCTTACAGTTCACAAGGGATGTTGAAGCCGAGGAATGAATTTGGGTATCTCTTCATTGTGCAGTGTTGATCTTCTCTCTTTAGAGATTGTTTATGTTATTCCTTGCTTAACATTTTGGGTATTCATATATGGATGATTAATATTGTAATTCTCAGTATACTATTTTTGTATGAACTCATTACCAAAATATGGAATACAATATGTAATAGTTGTATTTAATTTATTTGTGGTAAACTAATGGTGATGACATAACATAGGTTAAATGAACCAAGCTTGCGTGGTTGTTACCTAGATTACTCTATTTTCTTAGCTCGTATTGCGACTGTCCTATTAAATCTAGATAACTTCTTCTAGATTTTTCGATAGCTAGGTTTAGTTAAAGAGCTTATTTTAGTTAAATGAGACCTAAGGAAAAATTATTATTAATAGAGCTTATTGTTAACCAACGATTAGTATTTTCTAAGGGAGATTTGAAATCAACAAGACGATGAAGTATGTTTATTTGTGTGTAGATTGAGATTGATGCGAGGACTGAATTCTAAATTCATTCAATAATTTTATCATTTTCTCATTGTTTGATTTAAATTTCTTTCAATATTTTAATTTACTTTAGTTTGTTATTCGAAACCAATCAAAGCCCCTATATCCTAAATACTAATTCCTTTCATTACAAAAGCTTTACACCTACTACTCACCATTACTACAAAATTTAGTTGTGCAGAGTTAGAATTTATTTTCTGGTGCATTCGATACGCATTAGTGATCGTATGTCCCAGTAACCCTAATTTTGGTTATGAAAGGACATAATGAAGGTAAATTAAGGAGAGCCAACAGCTTTGCAGCATAATTGAAACATGAAACATTTAGAGAGGCAATAATTTTGGTCGAGGGACAAGAGGGAACATGAAGTTAACATCGAAAGAGATTTGGTAGAAGGGTACATCTAATCCAAATTTTCAAGAAGATTCAACAAAATAGAATGGGAGATTTATAATTAGGAACTCTATTAATTTTCATGCATTTTATCTTTGATTTTGATTTCTATTATTAGCAATTAAATGTCTTTAGTGTTTAGCTATGACGAACCCTAATCTATGATAACAATATGTTTTAATCTTTTTCTTCAATGCAATTATTTTGATTGATTAATTGTGATTCAGTTATTTTTGTAATGCTTGTTTAATAAATCTTGAATATTAGTGCTTAATTTTATATCATTCAGATTGAGAAGTCTTTATGCATGAATAGATATACATTATTGATAGAGTTGATTGCAAACCTAGAGATAGGTCGATATAAATCTTCTAGACTAGATTCAAACTTAATAACGGAATTTATAAATCGATAATGCAATCCTTGGGTTTTGAACTAGAAAGATTTTTATTAATCAACTAATGGATTAGTTGCTAGCAATCTTGAGACAGTTATTAACGTAAGGTAAAAATTTTCACAGTTGAATAATTAATAAAAAAATTACATTATAAAAGGTTAATTATTTAATAATTTTTAAGTTGATTTATCAACTAGAAACTAATCTTTGATATTGAGTTTCCTAAGTAAATTCCTTTGTCTTCTAAGTTCATTATTGTTTCCAAATTTAGTTTATTTGTTTAAATTTATTTTTAATTAAAAACCAAACATCAAATTCGTAGGCTAGATAATATGACAAGGTACTTACTAGTACTTACTGTCTTTGTTGAATTGAACCGTACTTGCTTCTACTAGCTATAGCTACATCGTGCACTTACAGTAATTTAATTATTGGTATATAAATATTCCAATTAAGCTACAAGGGCATAAACTAACATATGGATCGAACTTGACATCTAAAAATAAATCAAAACCACCAAAATGTTAAGAATATCAATGTAGTTTTGACTAATCTTTGATGCATCATTTTTTTGAATTCAATCATTTCATGATATAATAATTTGATTAGACATATAGTACGAAATTAATCTCCACTTTATTTAAGTCCAATCTAATTAGTTCTTCACATTAGTAACTGATTTTTTTAGAAATATTTGGAAAACTGTTTTAAAGTTACATTATACTTTGAACAAAGATTTTTCAGATCGATACTAACTTAGAATAATAGAAGACTCCTTGATTACTTTAGAGTGGCGAATATTATATTAAAAAATTACTTATACAATCATTACAGTGAGTATTTTTATAAAGACATAAATAATGTCCCACATACAATCCCTATGTCAAATCAATTCAATGAATTTACTTTTTACAAATACCTATATATTTTTTCAGGTATTTTCATCTTTTAATTTGTAAAATCGACTTGTTTTAGTAAGAAAGAAACACAACTTGTGTTAAATCTTGCAACAATTATGAATAATATAGGAATTACATCTTGCTCTTAAGGTAGGAAAGAGAGTTTGTAAGAATTTCAGATTGGACGCCATAAAGCCATATAGGTTGTGCTCGTCTCCCAAGGTACAAATGATAATCCAGATTAAAAAAAAAACTCATTTTACGTTTCTAAGAACAAAATAAGATGGAGTACCTTGTTAATTCAGTTAGATTGTGGACTAGACTAGTTTCCAAAGTTAAAGGGTGTGACTAATCTTACCTGATACCGAAAATTGCAACTCAGTTTAAAAACAGGAATCCTGCTGCATATTGTTAGGAACCTATGAAGATCTTAACAAAAATGATATATATGCTAGAGGTACAATTACTGCTACAAGATACTTGCATATTATTGCCATAATAGTTTTAATGTTGACTTTAAATGAGCCAATTCCCTAGACCATTCTTATCATTAACTTTACGTGATGAGAGGAGAGTATCCAGGCAGATTTAGCAAATAACAATTTCTTTCAACAAAATAACTGGGAACAGAATGACATCAATTATACACATCAGGTGACAAGAACAACAATGAGAAACAATGGGATCTTTCGTACAAGATGAACTTTACCAAGCAATGGTCCAGTTACTTAAAATCAATGTAAGAACATTTAAGGCCATAATCCTGCCTGGCAACTACCAGTTCTCCTTGACAATCTTTGCCTTCTCAAGTATGAATTTTCCTTCTTTGTACTTCTGTGATGCCTCATAAGCTCGCTCATATTTCCAACCTAACACCTCACGGCAGTCTGCACAATAGACATCTGCAACCGTATGGAGACCAGTCAGCAGATACCTATCTTCTTTAGGTCCCAGAGCAACATTCATTGCATGGGAGAATAGAAATGCTCTGCCATTTCTTCCCTAATAACAACGCAATGGAAGAGAGAGTTGGACAAAGCACTTGGTGCTACTTCATTTCATTTTATCTATAATTAATCAAATGATAATGTGAGAAATTGAGCAATTTGATTACACCTACAGTTTAACCTTGCATCAGTACAAGTCTTTAATACCATAAAGTTTGAATCTTTTCATTCTGGTTATCGTAAATGGAGTCCCGCATCGCATGAACTCATATTAACAGGTACCGCGGTTGATCATTGAGACTCGGACAAAACGCTAGAATGGAAGGGGAAAAAGAAACAATTGCCGTCTGAAATGCTATAAAGCCGAAAAATGATCCTAGAGATTAAAGTGCCTCACCTGAAAAGCCTTAGAAATGACATCATCGTGAAGCGAAACATGGTTACGACAATTGCAACAACTGTACAACCGAGGACCCATCAACTGCTCCATTGTTTAGAACTTCTTTTCCTAGGTAACTGATTAGCCCTCCCCCAACAAAAGGCAAAGCGAAAAAGAAAATAAACATTAATCAATACAGCAAACCTCACTACGCAAGAACGTCTTACTCAATTATCACTTACAGAGCAGAAATTGAAAGCACTGGAGAGAAAAAAATTGAATTTACAGTCACCATGATTTGAAGTGATTATGGCGTGATAAAAGAAGCAAAAGCAAATTTGTTTACCTACGCCAAAGCAGTGATGATCCAAAAAGTCTGCAAAAAGATAAGAACCCAAAGAGTTTTAGCGTGCAAGAATGAAGCAGAGTAAATTATAAGCTTTTTAGTGTAGATTCCATTCAAAGATTGTCAATAATTTCTGAAGTAAGGTTGATGGAGACAGGATAGGCTTTAAGGAGTAAACAAATCAACTAATACTACTTTAACAATATTCATTGCGAAAAAGATAATGCCCATTAAAAGGAAAAGATTGAGACTTTGAACAGTCCCGGATAATGAAGGACTGGATCAACGAAATATAATAAACAGAAGAGGATTAGATTCTGAGGTGTATAGCAAATCTGCAAATGAACATTTTACATTAAAAAAAAATGAATATATATATAGAGAGAGAGAGGGAGAGAGGAAGAGAGTCTAAGTTCTATATTTTTGGTTGAGCTAAGGCAATTAGAAATGTTGGAAGTGAGTTACCTTCCAGGTTTCAGTTACTTATTAGACCTCAGAAATGTTACGCAAAGCTCCCCAAAACAACTGTAAAGACCTCAAAATTTGACTTGTTTCATTGCTTTCTTTTTCCAGAGTAAAGGAGGCCCCACAAAAGAAGGGAGGATCGCTAGAGTGGGGGCACACGCGTCTAACTAGTATCTGTGAAATAATGTTACTAATGGTCTCTTTATATAATTTTTAAAATAGCACAAAACTCTCTTTTAATTTTTAAAAATCATACTCGGGAGAAACAAACGAGTTAAATTCAGGAGTCAGAGTGATTTCCCTTTTTTTCTTTTATTTCTTTTTATTTTTTGGGTTAATTTATGTCTTTACAATCAATCGATTAATTATAATTTAATTTATGATATTATTATTTTAATTAATAAATAAATTTTTATTATATATATTTTCAACTATATTTTATATTTAGTAATAACGATAAAATCATTAAAATAATTATTGCGTAATTAAAATTATATTGAGATCATAACAATAAGATATAATTTATATTTATCTATTATTCTTGAATTGTTCCTAATTATAGTTTCACTAAGATGAGATATTAAGTATTAACGTAACAATATAATTACTACACTTTAAGTTTATTTCTTATGAAAAATACTTAATGTCATTAATTTAAGTATTGAGGTACTTAAACAAACATGCGAGTACTTATTAGATAATAAGGAATTTTAATAGAACATTACTTGTGTTTATGGGTTTTCTCGTCATGATAGTTGCATAAGTAATCCTTTAAATTAAAATTACTAAGGGATCTCATATTAAGAATTAATATATTTTGAGACTACGTATGGCCTATTCAAATCATAGTAACTTTGTTGGTAGTACATCAATATGGTATAAATTGTATAAAGATACTTGAGTAAGTCAATAAAAGATTTATTACCCTAAAATAAGGCTAAAAGCCCAAATTAGGGCTTAAACTTTTTGAGTTTATCACTATGGGAGTTAAACTTGAAACATGCTCAATGAAGGGATAAAATTTCATGAATCTGCTTGATTGAAGACCTTTTTGAATAGAAATTATGACGTGTTTACACGTGTCATTTCATGCAAGCTAATTCTTCTCCTTTTTTAGTTTCTTATCCTTAACTTTTGCCATCTCCTCCTCCATTTTCTCCCTCAAAGTTGCCACCTCCTCCTCATTCTCATTTATCACAATCTTATCACAATCTTCAAACTCCTTATAACACACCAAACAGGATGATGATTTCATCCCCTTCAATGCCTTAGCACCCAAAACATGCCCACAATTCCTCAAAGCATAAAACTTTTACTTTCCATTAAACTTTAGTCCAATTATAAGGCAATGAAACCTCCCATTTAACTCCTCCCCACGAATAGGTTCTAGCTTTATATTGATCATATCTTTCAAACCCTTTATGTACCCAAAACTCTTCGGTAACTTCTTACTTATCAAAGCCTCTACCAATGCTTCCTTCTTAAAAACATTACCAAGAAGATTAATGACATATGGTTCTGTCAAAGGCTCATTAGAAAGTGCACAATTGAGCCATTTAGAAAGTCTTTGCTAATTCAGATCCACCTTATCAGGCTTCTTCTCTGTGTACATTTTGAGATAGCAGTCCTAAGACTCTGCTCCTATCACTCCGTCGTTGCCACCCCGTCTGTGGAGTCGTGAGGGAAAAATGAGTATGGAAAGAAGCGAAATATTGAATCTAAAGATCTGGGTTGATTCATCGACAGACTTTCCATTGAGAGTGAAGTAAAAGTTGGAGGATTTATCCTCATGTGAGAGGAGAGATAGCTTCAGGTCATGAAGCATTAGGGTTAGGGCAGGGTCAAGGGTTAGTGTTCTTCTTTGGGAATATGGGGATTGAAGAAGGAATTGTTTAAATTTATGCATTCTATATTGAGATTTAGGGTTTAATTTGGTTAATCAATTCAATTGAGAAGGGTTTTGATTTGGGAGATTTTGAGGGTAAGAGACGAAGAGAGAGTCTATTGTAGGATATTAGAAGTTAGGCTAAAAAGCCTAAATTAATTATTTGTTCTTAAATTGGACAATAAATTATTGCTATTGATGTGGCATCTAAATACTACTTGACTTGCAAGTAACAACGTGTGTAAACACGTCCTAATTTCCATCCAAAAAAGTTTTAAATTGAGCATACTAGTGAAATTTTAGCCCTTCATTGCACAGGTTTCAAATTTAAGTCCCAAAATGATCAAACTAAAAAAGGTTAAGTCCTAATTTGAGTTTCTAGCCTTAAAATAAATAGGAAGAATGTTTTACTGTTCTTCATTAGTAGTGATTTAAGGAATTCTCTAGTCAATGTGAATTAAGAAATGTTCTTAAGCAAAAAAAGAAGTTGAATGTTTTTAACAATATAATTCCATTAGAGCTAAGTTTAGATGCAATTAATGAAGTATGAGATAGATATGATGTTGAACAAGTAACATATGTGATGTTGAATAGTCTGTCTTATAAGCTTAAGAGACAATTTGAGGACGTAAATACTTTTACTATAATTTTCTGTCTTAAGGAGTTGTTTAGTGTAAATAGTAGGATGTAGAGATATCAGTCCTTTTAGTATTATAATATTGCAAAGTAGTAGAAGGATCTTTAGTATACTTACATGTACCAATGATGATCGACTATATTGAAAACTAAGGCCAATTAGGTTCAGTTATGAACCATAAGTTAAGTACTAATTTGGCGCTTTAGTCT
Source organism: Erythroxylum rotundifolium (assembly GCA_027563915.1). NCBI lineage: Eukaryota > Viridiplantae > Streptophyta > Magnoliopsida > Malpighiales > Erythroxylaceae > Erythroxylum > Erythroxylum rotundifolium. The sequence goes on along the minus strand of JAOSBO010000006.1, from coordinate 18,567,128 downwards.
CTTACTCTAAGATTTTCTTAACATTTT
>JAOSBO010000006.1:18521327-18531493 GCA_027563915.1 Erythroxylum rotundifolium | reverse complement strand
ATGCAATATCCGAATGACATATATGAGACTTCATATATTAAGCAACAAAATTCTACAAATAACAATGTCCAAATCTTAATATAGTGTTCAGCACACAGTTAAACTATCAACCATGCTAATCTAGTTATACAGATGCAATCTCTAACTCAGAGTTTACATAAATACAACTAGATTTCAGACAAAATATGATTACTCCCCTTTTAAGCCTTCGGTGAACTCAAACCCTTGCTACATTTTCAAGAGGAGATGGTGTTTAGCTACTCATTGTCGGACTGTCTCTCCACTGGTGAAGGTTGGAAGTCTCCATGGTAACAGAAGACGTTGACGGTGTCAGATGGAATGACGGTGATGATCGATGATGATGGTGAACGAGTCGCCTTCTGCCTCCGAAGTGTTTCCTCAGTTTCTGCTTCCCTTTGACCTAAAAATAGCCAAGTTTATAAATGATAGATGCGGGTCGAGTCAATACAGTGAGAGACGTTTCTAAATGGAGCCCGGTATTTAATTAGCTTGCTGCGGCGAAGTGAGTATAGGCGCCGCGGCGTGTTAATTCTGGCCCCCTCGCCGCGGCGTGCTCTTGATGAGTCATGGCGTGCTTTCCTTCAATCCTCGTCGCGGCGAGGTACTTCATAGGCGTCGCGACGTGTATATCCTCGCCTCGGCGTGCCTTCCTGAGATGCTTTTGACTCTTCTTTTCCCCTACATATTAAATGACAATTTGCAGTATCAATGTTTCTTGGAAAATTATCATGAAATTAATGTCAATTTGCGACAAATCTACTGTCAAATTGTATAATGTGTGAACTCATATAAAGGATTAATTAAAGCACAAAAATCACAAATTAAGAGTCAAAAAGTACATTAAAGATAGCAAAAGTGTAGCCAATTTATGTAATAAACTTGGGTTCAATCAGGGAGTTATCAATCCTTATTCTAGCAAATAATAGTCGCAAGGGCTTAACAACCCAAATTTTAATTGGTCTAATAATAATGAGATTTAGTTTAGAAATCAAGGGTCACATAGATATCAATAAGATAAATACAATGACTATGATTCCAAACTAGACATGATCATGAAGAAGCTCATAAGTATAGATGAGGCCCAGAAGAGGTTAGAAGAGAAAATTAACTAAGTAACAAGGACTCATGCCTCTTCTCTTCTCAGTTTGAAGGTTCAAATGGAACAACTTTCCAATGTGTTATCTACAAAAAGCATGGAAAGTCTTTTAATTAACACAGAAGTATATCCAAGAGAGTAAGTTAATGCTATCACACTTAGGAGTGGAAAGAGTTAGCAGAACTATCAGATAGACCAACTAAAACTCACTCTATAGAAGATCAAGAGAAGCAGAAAAAGAATGAAAAGAAGAATAAGGACCCTACATATATTCCTCCTCTGCCTTACCCACCGAGAATACCATTCATAAGAGTTGATGATGTTGAATCTTCAAAGGAGCATAAGGAAGAAGAACATATGACAACAGACATCGAGTTTGAAGAAGCTATGAAAGTCACTATTCGTGAAGCAAAAGAAGAAGAAGAAAAGGGAGTGATTAAGGAAGAATAAGAGCATCTCACCCTTTTATCAAACAAACTGCTAGACTTAATAGAAGATTCAGAGAGTTATGTTATTCCCTATTTTATTGACGGTCTGTTAGTAAAAAGGACATTACTGAAATTAATTGGTTTTCATAATTTTATCAATATTGTCCTTCTGATCATTTTGAAATTTTTAACTTACTTACAGGCTATAAAATTAATGTTGAATGAAAAGGGTGGAAGCAAGCCTCTCATAATTGATCCCGGCTGAGTTTCCAATAATACACAGTCAAGCTAATGACCATAAATTAACAGGTTAGTAGTTAGGTTTAAATTGTTGCGTAGTTAGATTTGTTTTAAATTTCAAAAATAAGTTCTTAATGATTTGGAATGTTTTGGCATGCTAACTATTTTACTCTTTTAAAGAAATTATAATATAGGGAAACAATCTCATACATCAAGCGCATTTGGTCTCCGCCTCAAACACATCACCACCTCAGTCACCATGATGAGTTCGTTTTCTAACACTTCTCTTTTCGTTTTTGATAGTATTTTATTCTTGCTTTTTTTATACTTTGTATTTTATTTCCCTATTGTGTTTGTGTACCCTTCTTACATTGAGGACAATTTGATGTTCAAGTGTGGGGAGGGTTGTGTGTTTTGCTTTGAGTGTCAATTTTTCATATTGTTATATTAGTGTGTTTAGGTTACATATTTTGAATTGTGTGAATGCGTCAATAGCTAGGACTTAACGGGATAGAATTAGCCTCAAACATAGCCTTTTAGGTTCCGAAGATTTATTAGCACGTTAAATTAGTGACCTAAATTACTTATTAATTAGGATACGATGTTAGTCCAATCACGCTAGGAATTTGTCGTACACATTTATAATTTTTGGCCAATCAAATTAGTGGCATTATTAGTATATTTTCATGAGAATGATTAGATAAGGCAATAAAAATTTACCAACTTGTTAGTAGCTTGATTTTTCATGAAAACCTTGAGGAATTGCTACACTTTTGTTTTGACTAATTGATTATCAATCTGTGTGTGAAAGTGATAGGGGTGAATAGACTTAATAAAACCTCGATTAGTTTGTATATTTAGCCTAAGGTGCTTAGATGTAGATTTCTCTTGTTAATAAGTTAAAACAACTTGAATGATTATGTTTAGAGTTAAATTTGTTTTGTGAAGTTTAAGTCATTGTCTCATCATTGCATTATGTGCTTTGTGATTTTTTATTGCTTGTTATTTTGTTTGGCTTGAAGATAAGAAAATATTTAACTGTGGGGAAGTCGACAAATTTAAATTGCATCATGTTTTAAGGCATAATTTGATATGTGTTTAGCCGTTAATTCGATCATTTAGTATGTGTTTAGGTTATAATTGTGTTAATTTGTTAATTATTAGTGTTTTATGGGTTAGTACAAGATTTTGTGTTTAATATTATGTTTTTAAGGTATCTTGATGTGATTACTAGTGTTTCAGTGTCAACATCAAAGAATGGAGAAGTTTCGAAGACATTCAGGCCAAAACAATGACCCACAATCTTGGCACAACAAGCCATGGTCATGACAAAAGCATCAGAGTTGGCCCACGATTATAACAAAAGCTCAGGACATGGCCTACGATCATGGCCTGCATGCCACGATCGTGATAGAAGGATCAGATGTGAATTATGATCTTGGCTTGCATTAGGTAGACTCACAGACCCTTATAAACATCAAGTTTGGAAGGATTTTTCGGACTTTTCAGACCCCAAAAAAACCCTAAGATCACTCAGAGCACATAGGATATTTGAAGAACAAGACAAAGAAGTAGATAGGCTCTAGCATCAGCCACTTTTGAGAAACCCAAGAGAGAATTCATTGAGAGATTGAGAAAGAGAAGAAGGAAGAGATAAATGGAGAAGAAGCTAACTCAACGCACTTCCCAGATTAGGAGTTTCCCAATGTCACTACCTCCCATCATCTATTTAGATTGTATTTCCTATTTATTTTCAATTTTATTATTGTACAGGATTAGGAATAACAGTTTGATGATAGGATTTTGAATGTGGAGATGTTCTAAACTCAGCTTTGGAGTTTTATCTTTGAATTACTAAAATATGAATGTTTATGCATTTATTGGATTTATTGTGGTTTAATTCTGCAAGTGAATAATTCGATAATAAATTGAGATGGAGAATCAAATGAAGAATAATTAAATTGTGATAATGAAATTTAGCTGATTTAATAAAACAAGAACTAAATCTAATTGGTGAATTATACGAAGAGAGATCTTACAAAGGTTTTCGATAGTTTATTAGACAACTTCAGAACTAATTGGATTTTTGGATAGGTTTTTAATTAAGAGATTGCAACTGGTTTATAATTTAGGGTTAATGGTTATAACTTGAGAGAGAGTAATCAACCCTAGGATCGACTAGAACCAATAATCTGGTAATTCATAATCAGTTGGGTTAGCATTAAGGTTAGGTAAATTTCCTTTTCTCTCAATTAGTAATTCTTTTAGGTTGATTCCTAGGTCTGAGTTGCAACTGTTGGATTATTAATATTTTCGTGATTAGTTCTTAATTTTACTGATTGAATTGAATTCTCATTTTAGTTTTGTTATATTTTGAATTTCTATGATTTGTTCTGGCCTTAGATTTTAGGATTAGATTATCCCTCCTCATTGGATCGACACCTTAGTTACTACACTAACAAATCATGCACTTGCCGATTATCAAGGGTATTAAAACTTACACACGTCATGAAACATTAAGTGTTATGGAATAAATGCATAATCAATTAAGCGCATATCATATATATCATCTCAACTTTTGAAATAAGACCTCAGGTCTAAATTACAAGAACCAAAAACAAATACTTCTCAAATTTTACAATCCCAAAAAATTACAAGATCACACTTTCAAATCCTTTAAAAATTAATTTAAACCATATATATAAGTAACTAAGCCAATTTGATGAAAACGTATAAGTAGAAAAATAACACAAACATAGCAGCAACCAACGATATAACTAATCCCACAGTGGGATCCTAGCTATTACAGCACCTGTACGTATATTTAGGGTAGTTTATTTAAAAACATAAAAAATAGGGGTGAGCTATTTAACAATTTAAACCTCCCTAAAACAAATTCATTTCATTTCTTACGATACAATACCAATATAAAACATATATCCTTTCTAAAATCAAATTTCTCAAGTTACTTTTAAAGTAAATTGTAGCGACATCATTATTGTCATGAAATTTCTTACACGATATAGCTCACCTCTAAATTCTTTGCTATATGGTACCTTTAGGCATAAATTCACAGAGCTAGTTCTACATCGCTTTCCCATAATTGATTCACCACTAATTACGAAGCTAGTTCTGCATCGCTTACCCATACTATGTCAACTACTAGATTTTGTTAGTTACATAGTTGGTTTTGCATCGGTTACTGGCAACTGATCAACTACTAGTTACAGAGCTAGTTCTACATCGTTTACCTACACTAGGTTCACCACTATACATTGATAGTTATAGAGCTAGTTTTGCATTGCTTACTTGCAACTAGTTAATTACTAGTTACATAATTTGATTTACATTACTTACCCACACTAGCTTAACAATTATACATCGGTAGTTACAAAATTGGTTCTGCATCACTTACCCGTAACTAGTAAACTACTAGTTATAGAGCTAGTTCTACATCCGTTACCTATACTAGGTTTGAAGTAAATCACACGTTAGTGTAGACTTTACATACAAGAAACTTGATACACAAAAGAGGGGTTTGAATGGTATATCCCTTTTTTATGAATACGAAAACTTGCTAAGAATTTCTCTTTTTTGGTAAAAAGATACCACAAGGATTCTACGAAAGTTATTACGTAGTTAAATCACAAATAACTTCTATCTAATTGTTTAACAACAAAATAAAATGAAGTAAAGGATAGAAAGTAGACGCTGCGATTTTTATACTCGTTCACCCCAAACCATGGGCTATGTCCAGTCCTCAGAGTTCATCTGAGCGTTTCACTATACTCCAAACAATTACAAGTATTCTTTCCTCCCTTCCAAAACCTCTTCAGGTCTCTTATACCAAGTATTCTTTCAGCTATCTTAGCCTCTCCAGGCTATATGCCTTTTCATTCGTTAGCTCAAAAGCTTCATAAGATTCTAAAATCTTCAACTACGACTAGTATTTATAGCCTCAGTCTCTAACTGCTTCTTGATATTTGATAACTGCTTTTTGATTCTTGATAATCATCATTTAGTTAAGTTCTGTAACTAACTCCAACTAAGTAACTATCTGACGTGCCATTGTATCGTCTTGCGTCTGTATTTTGTCTTTGCTTCTATGTCTTTATGTCTATGTCTTTGTGTCTGTGTCTTTACATAAATATCTTTGCATCTATGACTTTGCGTCTATGTCTTTGCGTCTATGTCTTTGCATCTATGTCTTTGCGTCTATGTTGACTTTAGTCTATATTGTCTTTGCGTCAGTATTGACTTGTGTCTTTGCGTCTATGTCTTTGTGTCTACGTCTTTGCCTCTATATCTTTGCATCTATGTTGTCTTCTGCGTCTATATTGACTTCCGTCTATGTTGTCCTACGTCTATGTTGTCTTGCGTCTATGTTGACTTGCATCTATATTGACTTTTTCTGAACACTTAACACACTTGTCAAAATGTTCATTTGTTTCCAACATTATTATTATTTGATTGTCATCAAAATTGATCATCGTAAAGTCCTCTTGACTTAACAATCTCTCCTTTTTTATGATAACAAATAATCATAATTTTATAAAAATCAAAGTGAATGAATTTTTATTCAGTTGATGAATGAAATAACAATTGAATAAGAAAACATCAAATGACTAAGAAAACAACAAAGAATAAGAAAACAATAAATAAAGAATAAGCAAAAAATACATATATGCATGGTATCTTCTACTTTTCTTCTTTCTTCTGTTCTTCTTCTCTTCTCTTCTTCTGTTTTTATTTTCTCCTCTTCTTTTCTCTCCCCTTTTTTTAATCTTTCCTCCCCCTATCTTCTTCTTTTCTCCCCTTATTTGTTATCAATCAAAAAATTTACCTCACATGCTTCATTATCTCAGAAAACATACGTTGCATCTCAGTTCTGATCAACTTGAGGTCATCTTCTGTTGATACTCAAAGCTAAGCCACTTCCTCATGTAGATCACCAACTGATTCAGTCAGGATATCAACCTTTTCATGAATTTCTTCAATTTCCTTCACTAAGGTTTCCTGACTCCACTCCTGAGAGTGTCTTACTTCTTCCATTCTAATAATATCAGCTTGTTGAGGTGCACTTGACGGAAATAAGTTTGTAGCAACAGATATTTCTGAGGGTAAGACATCTAGTTCAATAATTTTTAGAGCAGGGGGTTTGAAGAATTGCTTGCCTTCAGGGAGATCAATATCATCAGGTCTAGGTATTTTTGGAATAGTTTTTCCAAGATGGCGAAGGACATTTTAAATTGAAGATATAGAACTTAAAGGTCTAAGGTGCATAATCAGGTGCATAAAAATCTCTAAGTTAACAGAAATACCTTCAACCTTAATAGTTCTGTACTGCCCTTTCGACACTCTTCCAACTACCTTAGAAGTTACATCTGGGGTGAAGCGTCCACAATTACTTCCTGATGCCTTTAAGATGTGATGTGAAACATAGACTCCTTTTGATTGCACTACATTGCTTGCCTCGTCTATATTTCTCACTGCTTCATGTATCTGATCTTCTGTTAGGTCACCTGCTTTTCTGTCAAGGTACATCTTCTGTTTCCCTTTATCCACATTGCGTATAATGTTTGAAGCTCTAGGTTAGATGTCAAGTACAATCTTGATCAAAGTTCTACTCATGACTGGGCAGATAGTATACAGATCTTTGGTCATCTTCAGAGGATATGGTTCTGACTTTCATCCCTTAGAATCCCATATAATCTCCTTTCTTCATGATTCAGAAGATGAATAGACCAATTATTGATCAATATTAGCTTAACTTGTACCTTGACTAACCTTTTCACAAGTTCTCTAATTATAATTGAGCTTCTGCTTCTCACAGGTACCTCTTCTTCTGTCACCTTCATTCTCAAGTCCTCTTTTCTTATAGGACTTTGAGATACAACTCTGTTTTCAACTGATCTTTCTTTTCGTTGGCTACCAGTTGAAATACTTTCTTTCTGACTGGTCTTTAACTTTTTAGTTTCTTCTACCAGTCTCGAAGGTGGTTTTAGTTGGGTTCTCTGCCTTTCAAACTCCAACTTCTTCTTAATCCCAGTCTCTTTAATTGGCTTTGTCTACTCTTATTGCAAAATTGAGACTAGAGATCTTGTAGGCTTTACTGTTTTTTCTATCTTCTCAGATTCTTCACCAAGAGTCAGTCCTTTCCCTCTCTTCTGCTCATCTTGTCGGAGGGTTAATAACCTTGGTGATCGTTTTGACTTTTTAACCTTCTCAAAATCAAGTGTCTCTGCCTTCCTTTTTAACGACACTTGTTTCTCAGATAGATTCAGTTGGCTTTCTTTTCTTTGGAGCATCTTCTCAGCTTCAACTTCTCCCTCTGATGGTTTCTTCTTTTCTTCTATAGCCATTCTTCCAGAAGATTGGGGTTTCTTCTTTTCTTTGGGAGTTACATTCCCACTCACGCTGCATCTGATAGTGTGTTGCCCCTCAATCCTTGTTCTCACCATAGAAGTTGTACTCAATCCCATTCTACCGATGGTTGCGGCATTAATAACGCTTTTAATATTCATCTTCTTTTTATTTCCTCTGTCTAAAAGAATTCCAGAATTTCTGAAGATTCTTGTCAATAGCATGCCATATGGAAACGCATTAGAATCCTTCTTCGTCTTCATCATGTATCCTAAAATTAGATATGGAAGATTTATAGCCTTATGATTAAGTAAGTAGAATAGACATTGCTCGTCTATCATTGTACCAATGTTCCTCGAGCTTGTTCTTGGTAGAATGCAATGAAAAAGTATATTGTGGAGAACCCTAGCCTTCGAAACAAGGTTTGACGACTTCTTGTCCTCTAGGTTACTACTTCCATAGAGTTGTCGATTCACTTATGCCTTCTCTAGACGATTTACAGTCATCCATCTAGGGTTGTAAGACACCTCTGCCCCAACACATAGACATCCACTAACCTTCTCGATTAGCTCTAGTGTCACAATGACTGACAATCTATCTACCATTTATATAACCACATCGTCTACTACATTTGCATTCTTCCAGAACTCACAAACTTCATTTAGATAGACTATTTCACAAACCTAAAAGAAGTTTTTCCATCCGGCTGCTTCAACTTCTGGTTCAATATCCATCTAATTCTGTTTCAGGGATTTGAAATCAACATGCTTTCCATAAATCATTACTTGCTCCATTGTAATCTTTAGATAGTAGGAACTTCTCACAATAATGAGATTAGACTTTGAAGATGAGAGCGTAACCATAAGGTCTCGAAATCAAGAGTAGTGAACAGTTATTTTTTGAGAGTGCTGCAAAAGTCAATTTTAGAGGATTTTAAGAGTTTTCTAGAGTTGGTGAATTCTGAACCATCTGAGAGGATTTTTTTATAATTCCTTCCAAAACTAATTACCATCTGTAACTTGCGGTTATTGGCTCTTGAAGACTTATAACTTTTTATCTTCCTTCAGTAAAAATCATCTGGGTCATGACGTGTCAGATGATTGGTCTCTCAACACTACCATATATAAGTTTCATTTGATTTCTTTGAATCTTTCTTCATTCAAAGGCTTAGTAAAGATATCTACCCATTGATGACTTGTCTCAACAAACTGAAGACAGACGATTCCTCTCTGAACATAGTCTCGTAGAAAATGATGTCTAACTTCGATATGCTTCACCCTTGAGTGTTGTATTGGATTCTTCGATAGGTTGATAGAACTTGTGTTGTCACAGAAGATTGGGATTTGTTCTTCTTTTATCGAATAATCTTTTAACTGATACTTAATCCATAACGTCTGTGAACAACAGCTTGCAGCAGACATATATTCACCTTTTGCAGTAGATAGTGCAACTGAGCTTTGCCTCTTACTAGACCATGAAACCAGATCATGGCCAAGAAAGTGATAGCCTCCACTTATACTCTTCCTATCAATCCTGTCTCCAGCGTAATCAGCATCAAAGTGGCCAATTAACCTGAAATCTTTAACATTCTCATAAATTAAGCAAAGATCAGTAGAACCTGATAAATATCTCCAAATTCTTTTAACATCAATGTAATGTGATTCTCTAGGATCTGCTTGAAATCTAGCACACAAACAGTCACTAAACAAAATATTAGGTCTACTTGCTGTAAGGTAAAGTAACGAACTAATAATTCCTCTAAAAAGGGTTTGATCAACCTTCTTACCTCCTTCATCCTTAGATAAAGGGTTTGAATGATGCCTAGGAGTTGACATAGGTTTCACTTTATCCATACCATATTTAATCAGCAGTTCTTTGACATACTTTTGTTGATGAATAAAAATCTTTTCTTCGGATTGCATAACTTGTAATCAAAGAAAGAATTTTAATTCAACCATCATGCTTATTTCAAATTCGCTTTTCATCAGTTTCTCAAAACTAGAACATAGCTTTTTAGA
>JAOSBO010000006.1:18509557-18521227 GCA_027563915.1 Erythroxylum rotundifolium | reverse complement strand
TTCATTTGTTTCTAACATTATTATTATTTGATTGTCATCAAAATTGATCATCGTAAAGTCCTCTTGACTTAACAAGGTTAACCACTATACACTGCTATAATAACATGTATAAAACCTAATGGTGTACAATAGGCTAAAACTCATTTCTTTTTATTAAACTAATAACATAATTTCAATGTAACTTTAAATCGTATCAAATTCCACTTTCAAACTTCAATTCATATATTACTAAAACATAATCTTATACTAGCAATATTCACTTGTAATGTATAAAAATTCATAATCATACAATTTAAAATCACATTTTATCAATTCTTTTGTAAAGAATTTATTCATATAAAACAATTAAAATACACCCACAACTTGCTAATTTCGTTTTCACTACCTCGAAATCCTTCAATTGGCTTCGTTTTAAATCTAAAAACCTAATGCAAATACAATCAACTCCTTAACACATTTTTCAACCAAATACAACATAAACTATTTCAACTTCATTACTTTCCACATACATTCCATACTCTATTTTTTTTTTCAAATAATAACATAAAACCATTTAATAATTCTAACGCCACAAATACTCTTAATAACCATCCTTAATCACATTCACATGGTCATTACATCATAACCATAATTTTATACCTAAAATGCCTTTAAGGCTAAACTAAACATATTTTACATTAAATTTTTCCAATTAAATCCCATTTGATTTCTCACACTTAACATTAATCCAAATTCACTTCCATGACATTTTAATACACACATTTAAGCCATAAAATCTCATCAACAAATTTTTAAAAAATCATACGCCCTTGACCAAAATTCAACCAAAACCAATTCCAAATCAATTCTTTTTCATTTTTTTACTTTATTAGCATCAAAACCATGTTATGAACATTATAAAACATCAAAATAGCGTTTTAGATCATATCACACTAAAACGCCTAATCACAAAACCCTAACCTTAACCAATCCTTTCAAGCTTGAATTCTTGGTTTACTTTCTTGATTTCAACCCTTTACTCCGTGGCAATTCAAAAACCTCCATTGATCCCACTCAAAAACTTACAAAAACTAGTAGTTGCAGCTAGGAAAACTTACCACTTTTTTCTTCAATCTCTTGGAAAAATGGATAAACACGTAGACTTGATCAAGATTTCTCCTAATCTCGCTCTGAATCTATGAAAAACCAGCTACCTCTTCTCCTTGGACAACGTGTTGGGTTTAATCTTGCATCACATTCATTAAAATTAGAAAACAATAGCGGAAGTATAAAACAAAATCTAAAAAGTCAAGAACTTTCACGTGCCATTAAATGTAACTTTAACAGAACATGGACTTAAGATTTGTACCTTACAATCTCCCTTGCTCTTCCTTGTCTTCACCTATTCAGTTTGTTGTAAACCACATTGAACAAAGGAGGACATCTATAATGATATCCATATGAAGAGCGAAGCCTGAAACCTCTTAGGAATAATGACTAGAACACACATAAAGTGCTAGCTTTATGATGTATTCTTTAAGAGAATGTTTATAGAAAATGAGAAAAGATGATGAACACTTCATTTCACACAACACTTGCTCGAAAATTGATGTTTCTTACACCCTTTTTCCTTCCTCTAACCCCCAGCATCAATGGAGAGTTAGTAGGAATTAAATGGCTTTTAATTCCACCTTATTTTGCATTAAAATTCCACCTATTCTTTAAAGGGTAATTTTGTCGTCTTGTTTGTTAAAGGGTAAATTTGTCATCTTACCTAATAAGCAAGATTCACATGTTTCATATGATTCACAATCAAATGACCCTAAACTACCACACTTGAGTAGCTTAGTCATGCATCTCTCATATTTTGGATCCCCATCCAAAACCATTTTACTGATTCTTTGCATCTTCAATGCATGTGACTCATTAGGTTCCTGGTTATATTGGCCACTTGAATTAACACTTAATTCAAGCAAGTCATAAGTGGTATCCAACAACACATCATGACCCTCAAGTGACTGAAAATTTAGTGGTTTGATTATAAACCCTTCCATAGACAATGTTCCCATGCAATTCATCCTTTCACCATATATGCCCCACTCAGTCCAAAGTATGGTTAAAGTGTCAACTCCCACTAAACTGACTATATCACATCTAGCCCAAATGATGTTAGTTCTTTTCCTCGAGGCTCGTTACTGAATTGAATATGTCATTGAAGACTATCTTCATGACATTTCCACTCTGGCTAGAGATTGCAAAGTAATGACCTCGATAAGAGGCCTTGGGTATCATCTCCTTCTACCAGAAGTGGTGAATCCTTTATTGGCTACTTAATTAGCTTTGAATACCTCAAGTTGTACCCAATCACCACCCTATGGGCAAAATCTAAGAGGTAACGAAGAATGGAGTAAAATTGCAAGAATAGTATCCAAGATATTCTTAAGCACCTAAAGTCTAAGAATATTTGCACCATTGCTATGATGAGACTATAATTAACACTATAATAGATTAACATATGATTGTCTCATGACAAATCATCCAATGCACTTACTACTCTTAGCAAGCATCCACATGTTAACTCTAAACAACTCATGCTTATAGCTTATGAGATCCAATCCTTGATCTAATCAAGGAGTATAATACGTACTAGTCTGTCTGAATTAATAACGTCCCATCTGATTAATCCTATGACTAGGGATAATTTAGATACTAACATAATTAAATATGATAGGAATCTCATTATCATGATCCCATTATGATCCTTCATGCTATGTAACATTTCAAGGACTTCATTAATCCGATTTAAGATTACTATCAATTTATAAAGAACATGAAAATCTAATCAACAAAAAAGCCTCTTATTAATAAAAAAGGTTTGTATAATAAGTACTAAAGGTGATTGCCTTTAAAGCACTTCTCTAACACAATGTTTCTCCTTGGTCTCTCTTCTTTTTTCTTTTTTTCTTTTTTCTCTCTCATGGCTACTCTTATGTTAACTCGCCAAAAGAAGTAACTTATGTCTCAATTCATGCTTTAATGCTTTACACGTGTCACTTTACTATTGATTATTTTTAATGACTTATCACGCACATGTCGTTCTCTCATTGGCCATCTCTATGACTCATCAGACACGTCATTTTATCATTGATCATTAAGTGTGACTCGTTAATCCATTAACACCATTTTTTATGAAAAAGACCAAAATGGCCTTTAATAAGTTTAGCTCACCTACTAACTGATTTAAATTTCTAAAATATTCCACAACCATCTTATCATCAAATTGACCATGAATACTCTAATTAGAATCAATACTTATTGACTGAATGTTATTAAAATTTTCCAATGGGTTTAAAATAATCAATATACATTATTTTCCAAAAAGGGCATTTTAGTCCAATAATTTTAAATTACCCAAATTCTATTCAAACAACCTCCATTTTCACCCGTTTCAATTTCTAGGGACTCCAATCCTAATTTTGACTTTTTTTCTTCATATTTCGAAATTGTCCATTAACTTTTTCGGCTGCTTAGAAGAATTTTTGGATTGAATCTGGAGATCATTGAATGTCATGGACATCGTCTGGATTTCATTCAAAAGTGTCACCTAATTCTCCACAGCACATTTCAAGGCTTTTAAAGCTTGTTCGGACTCATTCTATAGCTTTTCAAAGTTTTCAAAAATTTTCCAAAAAAATTTCGGTTGAGTCCAAAATCATCTCCAGTCTATCTATGCTGTTATAAATTACTCTAGTATACCATAAATAGAGCATACTCTATAAAATACATGTACAACACATTACACAACACCAAAATCAAAATACCATATTATATAAGGAACCCAAATTTAAACACATGCATACCTAATTAAATAGACATAGTTTTTTAAATCAATAGCTGTTCTAAAACAACTAATTTTCCTAATACTACGCGAACCATTGGGACATTGTCACCGCCTCCATTTTTTAACTATGTTCTCTTAAAGATTCAAGGAAGCTTTACAAAACACAAAGTACAAACAATCAAGTGATCATCTAATACCTTCCTAAAAGAAAATGAGATACAAATAATAATGAAAGAGAGTGTTGGGACCCCGCTCTTGAGAGTCACGTGTCCGACATCCTAAGCGACATCTGGACGCACATCCCACAAAGGTGGAGTGTCCTCACCAGGACAATCCTTAAACTTGATATTTCATCTTGATCTCATTAGAAAATTTTGTCCCTTGACTTGTACTTAGAGCCTAAATTCTTAACTGTTTCTTGATCCTTGATAATCACTTCATGTTGAATCCCATTAATTAGTAAATTCTATGATTAATTCCAACCAAGTGACTGTTCAATCATACTAGCTTAACTCCTTCTTTGCATCGTCTATGGTTGGCCCATGGTCTATGTTTCCTTTCGTCTGTCTTGCCTATCGTCTGTCTTTGACTTTCTTATCATTTGTGTTTGACTTCCTATCATCTGTGTTCTATCATCTGGGTTCTATCATCTATCTTTGACTTTCTCATCGTTTGTATTTGACTTCCTATCATCTGTGTTCTATCGTCTGTGTTCTATCGTCTGGGTTCTATCGTCTAGGTTCTATTGTCTATCTTTGACTTTTTTATCGTCTGTGTTTGACTTCCTATCATCTGTGTTCTATCCTCTATGTTTCTCCTTGCGTCTGCATTCTAACGTCATCACAGATGATTCCTTGAGTCTATCTTTCTCCTTGCATCTGTATTATGATGTCATCACAAACGATTTCTTTCATCTGTGTTTTCTTTTTTTGTGTCTATTTTTCCTCCTTGAAATCTACCTTAATTAAATGCAACCATAAATCTTTTCAACCACCATTCATTCAATTCCAAAAACACAACACACCAGAACATAAACACCAACCGCTTCCCAAATCCTGAAACTCATCTGAACATCATATGCAATATGAAAACTTAAAACTGGTCATAACAGACCCAAAATACATTTCATTCATCTTAATTGGCAGAATTGTTTACAAAGCTTTACTGAACATTTCAACCCAGAATACAAAATACACTTGAACTAGTAAAACTTGAAATGTGGCTAAAGCCTTAAATTCTCAAAAATTCTAACTTCATAATACAAAAGACAGTAAGCAGGCTTGAGTGACGCCTTGACTCTTGACTTCCTCACTTTCTTGCTCTTCACCTGAATGGGATAGAATTGGGAGGGGGTGAGCTTACTGCTCGTGGGTGACAATTTTATAAGTGAGAAACAAGCGAAACTATTTTCGAAGTATTTTGTCTTTATACACTTGGAAACCATAACAATTTCTCATAGAAAGCAATAAACACTTGATTTTCAAAATCCTTACTCAATCAAACAGTTCACGAGCACTTGTGAATCATACATGCATCAAAATTTTCACAATCATAAACACATAAGCATAGCAAAAATGGTTTGGGTGAGTCCAATTCATGACACACTACACATTTCCATATAATGGTCATGTGTAGTCGTAAATCCTTGAAGGAGCTTTGTGTCACTAGCAGGCATACAAGAGAAGCCTATTTTTGGGTCAACGTGCATGTGACAGTTCTTGGCGGACTACCACAAACCCACATAACATGTAAATTCATGAATTGAAAACAGGTTGCCTTAAAGGGCATCTTGTTGGAAACTTGTTTTTCATGCCCATAACATATTTCAAAGAAACGTTCTTGGAAATATGGTTTCATAATCTTGCATCTTTTTAAAGAAACCTTTTCATAAATCATGAACACAATTCATGTAGCAAATAAATGCAACAATTTCATAGCCAACCAAATGCAAACAGATGCAATTTAAAACCATTTAGCTTTCTTGATTTAAGGAAAATACTGAGTGGCTTACTTACTCTATTATAAAACCGTACCCAGCTTGAAATCCTTACTTGTTTAGGTATTGGGTTTAAAGATGTCTTTCCTTTTGCTCCTCTTGCCTCTCTTGATTTCCTTTAACAATGAAAACAATCTCCATTCAATAGGAATTTAGATTTGAGAACCCATAATGCACATGCACTAATATGGATCCTAGAATTCTTAAACCCATACATTTTTTAAGCTCTTTGAACCGAAAACCTTTCAAAACTCCAAAACATTAAAATCAGCATACCTAAAATCCTCACCAAATAATGAGATTCTTGGTTCTAAAGAGAGCTCTTCCTTTCCTCTTTCTTTTTCCCTTCTTGAGTAACCTCCAACTCTCTTTAAGACTAAGAAAAGTTGTGACCTAATTCAAAGTTCTATACTTTTTATCTCCACTTAAACCTCTCTTTTTCTTTCTCTCTCTTTTACTTTTTGATTTTCTCTCCCTCTTCTCTTCTTTTTCATTCACGTTTTTTATCTTCTTATATAAAAGGCAATTTTTTCCTCTTCCCATTCTACCCTTAGTGGGTGAGGAAAGTCCACCTTACCCTTCCTTTAATGCCTTAATGCTTCTAACCTTAAGTAATCCACCCAAAATATCCTTATGCATTTTTAATTCTTCAATTTGACTTACACCATACTATACTCTAACTTAATCTTAATTCTTCCATTTAATACATCAAATTTCCATCAATCCATAAAATAAATCCTCCTAAACTTGACATAATAATTAATCTTCAATAAAAATAAAAGAAAAATGATTTATCCAACGAGATCACAAAATTCATACAATTCATGCTTACTAATATAATGAAAAAAATTCGGGCTCCAACAGTTCTCCCCCTCTTAAAAGAATTTTGCCCTCGAAATTATTACCTGAGACATCAAAAAGATGTGGATACTTCTCCTTCGTGACTTCCAAGGGCTCCCACGTGGCCTCTTCCACTGAATGGTTTCTCCACAGGACTTTTACCAATTTAACCGTCTTGCTCCTGAGAACCTTCTCCTTGGTGTCCAAAATCTTCATTGGAAATTCCTCATAACTCAGATCATCTCTCAACTGAACCTCATTGGTCTTAATGATGTGGGAGGGATCCGACCTGTACTTCCTCAGCATGAAAACATGGAAGACATCATATATCTGAGACAATTCATGTGGCAATGCCAACCTATAGGCTAACGGTCCAATCCTCTCGAGAATTTCATAAGGACCCACATATCTTGGACTTAACTTGCCCTTCTTGCCAAATCTCATGACTCCTTTCCAAGGAGATGTCTTAAGGAACACTTTCTCACCGACTTCATACTCCATCTCCTTTCGGAGTGCATCAGTATAACTCTTCATTCTATCCTGAGTTGCCTTAAGCCTTTGCTTAACTAAATTGACTTTGTCAACTATCATTTGAACCAATTCTGGTCCTATAAGCTTCCTTTCTCCGTCTTCATCCCAGCATATAGGAGTTCTACATCTCCTTCCATACAATGCTTCATAAGGAGCCATCTGAATGCTCAAATGGTACGAATTATTGTAAGAAAATTCGACCAATGACAAATATTCATCCCAAGCTCCTTTGAAGTCCATCACACATGTCCTGAGCATTCCCTCAAGTGTCCGAATGGTCCTTTCAGATTGACCATCTATTTGAAGATGGAAAGCTGTACTAAAATTCAACTTGGTTCTTAGAGCCTCTTGTAAGCTTCCCCAGAATCTCGAAGTAAATCGAGGATCCCTATTAGAAACAACGGAATCTGGGATCCCATATAGTCTCACTATCTCATCAATATACTTCTTTGCTAGCACATGCAGAGAATCAGTCTATTTAATTGCCAGAAAATGGGCTGACTTCATCAACTAATCAACAATAACCCATATGGCATCATGCTTCCTACTAGTCTTAGGCAAACCCATCAAAAAGTCTATAGTCACCCTTTGCCACTTCCACTCAGGAATGGACAATGACATTAACTTGCCAGAAGGTGCTTGGTGATCAGTTTTGACTTGCTGACACACTAGACACTTACTTACATATTCTGTTACATCTCTCTTCATGCCTTTCCACCAGAAATGTTCTTTCGGATCCTTATACATCTTGGTGCTACCTGGGTGCATAGCATAAGGTGCATTGTGTGCCTCATCCAGTATTTCATCCTTCACCTCCTTGACATTTGGAATACAAAGTCTGTTCCCTACAACCATGAGTCCATCATCCTTCATTACCACTTCAGACTTCTTGCCATTCTGAATTTCTTCTCTAAGCTTACTTAATTCTGTATCTTGTGCTTGTAACTCCATAACATTCTCTCTGAGTATTGATCTTACTCTGAAAGTAGCAATAACACAATCTGGTTCCTCCTATTTCAAGCTTATCCTAAGCTTAGCCATCTCTTCCAATAAAGGTAGATAAACTGTCTGAACATGGGCTATTGAGGATTTCCTACTCAAGGCATCCGCCACTACATTTGCCTTTCCTGGATGATACTCAATCAACAAATCATAGTCCTTAAGCAACTCAATCCACCTTCTTTGTCTCAAATTCAGCTTTTTCTGACTTAATAAGTACTTGATACTTTTATGATCAGTAAAGATCCTCATCTGAACCCCATACAAATAATGTCTCCATATCTTCAAGGCAAAAATCACTGCTGCCAATTCCAAATAATGGGTCAGATAATTCAATTCATAAGGCTTTAGTTGCCTTGAAGCATATGTTATCACCCAGTCTCCCTGCATCAACACACATCCTAAACCCTTTCTTGAGGCATCACTGTACACTGTGTAGCCCTCATATCCAGTAGGCAACATCAAAACTAGAGCACTTGTTAATCTTCTCTTGAGCTCCTTAAATCTTTTCTGACATTCCTCACACCAGACAAATTTCTAATTCTTCCTCAATAACTTAGTCATCGGAGCAGCTATCATGGAAAATCCTTCAACGAATCTCCTATAATATCCTACCAGACCCAAACTCCTCACTTCTGTCACTGTCTTAGGTGCATGCCAATTCACTACTGCTTCAATCGTCCTTGGATCCACATGTACCCCATCTTTTGAAATCATATGTCCAAGGAATATTACCTTATGAAGCCCAAACTCATACTTACTGAACTTAGCATAAAGCCCCTTCTCCCTCAGTGTCTACAACACTCTTCTGAGATGCTCCTCATGTTCTCCTTCACTCTTGGAATAAACCAGAATGTCATCGATAAACACTATGACAAACTGATCCAAATACTCCTTGAAGACCCTATTCATAAGATCCATGAAAGCGGTCGGAGCATTGGTCAAACCAAATGGCATGACTAGAAACTCGTAATGCCCATACCGAGTCCTAAAGGTTGTCTTATTTACATCAGACTCCTTAATTTTGAGCTGATGATAACCTGACCTAAGATCAATCTTGGAAAAGACCCTTGCTCCTTGTAGCTGGTTAAACAAATCATCTATTCGTGGCAAAGGATACTTGTTCTTAATGGTTACCTTGTTGAGTCTCTGGTAATCAATACACATCCGTCAGGTTCCGTCCTTCTTCTTAACAAATAGGATAGGCACTCCCCAAAGTGACGAACTTGGCCTTATATACCCCTTCTCTAATAGTTCCTCCAACTGTTCCTTAAGCTCCTTCAACTCGGCTAGAGCCATCCTGTAAACTGGTATGAAAATGACTGCGGTTTCGGGAATCAAGTCAACAACAAACTTGATTTCCCTTATCGATGGCAAACTAGGTAAGTCTTCTAGAAACACATCAGGAAATTCCCTCATAATCGGAAAATCCTCAAACCTCCTTTCATTCACATCAGCATCCACAACATGTGCCAAGAAGGTCTCACACACCTTTTTCATCTTCTTGTCAGCTAGCAAAGCAGAAATAATTCTTGGTGCTAGTGTTCTCCTGTCTCCTCTAAAAGTCACCTTCTCACCGTTACCTAGATCAAACTCCACTTCCCTAAGGCCACAATCCAACTTCGCTAGATACTTCTCCATGACATCCATTCCTAGTATAACATCCAAACCCTTTAGGTCTAGAGGTATTGGCTTATAATCACATTCCTCCCTAAAGGAGCACTAACAATCAAAGGATTATCCAAAGGCATCAAATCAATATCATGTAACAACATACTTGCAGAAAAAAATGAATCCATGAAGTCAGAATCAGTCAAAACATATACTTCAGAATTGAGTAATCGAGCCATACCTGTGACAACTTCAGGTATGGCTGTAGCTTCCTCCCTTGTCATGGAAAACACCCTTACCTGTGCCTGAGCCTGACCCCTTGACCTTCCTGGGGGATTAGCCTTCCTTACAGCTCCAGAACTGCCCACCTCTGTGACTAGCCTGGTTCCCACTATTTCTGATCTCCTTGGGGCTAGTGACCATGACCCCTGATTCCCTGTTAGTTAGGGACAATCCCTAATCATGTGTCCCTTCTCTCCACATCTAAAGCATGCTCCAAGTAACTTTAGACACTCTCCCATGTCTAGTTTCCCACAATACTCACATTGGGGATTTGTGAATCTACTCCTCCCCACTTGCTATTTCCTCCTATTGTTGAGGCTTGCACTGACACTGCTCTTGCTTGCTTGTCCTTACCAGAAACACTACTCCCCACCTTACTCTGTGATTAGAAGCTTTTCACACTCCTCTCAGGCAATGGAGCACTCATCCCCTTCTTGGAAGACCGCTCTCCGTTCTTCCTCTTCCTGCCCACCTCATTCTTTATATTCTCTAATTTTTCAGCCTGGAGTGCAGCGTCTACCAATTGCTAGTAGTCACAAAAATTGTGGATCAACACTTTCTCCTTGATCCCTAGATGAAGACCTCCCTCAAACTTGCAACACTTGTCTTCTTCATTAGCCACAATGTTTGCTGCATATCTTGAAAGCTGGGTGAACTTCAGCTCATACTCACTCACACTCATATCCCTCTATGTGAGGTTCAGAAATTCCCTGACTTTCTCTTGTACATCCACCCTTGAGAGGTACCTCTTCCTAAACACCTCCCCAAAGTCTCTCTATGTCAGCACTGGTGGCATAACTTGACTTTGGGGCACTGATTCCCACCAATGGAGTGCGTCCCCTGTAGCAAACTGACTGCATAGTCCAGTTTCTCCTCATCTGAGCACTTCATCTGAATTAGGACCCTCTCGGTCCTCTTCAACCATGCTTCAGCCTCTTCAGGATTTATAGTCCCATTGAAGTCCACAGCTCCATACTTGCGAAGCTTATCATATTATCCAGTCCTCTCCACTGTAGTTTGCATAGGAACTTGAGGCCCTTGGCCCATGGAAAATGAGAAAGCCTGAGCAAGGGCCTAAAAGAACCTTAGATCAAAAGGGTTGGCTTGAGGCATAGGAGGAGGCAGTTGAGGCTCCTCATATTGTACAATAGGTGCCTCAGGATCAGGAGCAGAATGTGTCTCCGCATCTTGTGGGACAAAAGATTCATCTGTGCTCCCTTGGCAAGAGCTGGATTGAGTCAAGGCTTCTCAAGTTCTTCTTCGAGGTGGCATAGTCACTCCTGATATATCAAACTAATAAAAATCTTTAGTTCCTGCACAATAGTTTCAATGTGTGTAAAATAATTTAATTCGTATAAGTCGATTTAAAATCATGAACACAATTCAAATAGAGCAAGTTGTTCATTTTAAAACATTGCATGTACACGTCATATCTCAACCTTCCCAATTCGGGCTTCGGATACTCTTAAACTTGGTCCTAAATGTTAGCCCAAATAAATAAATAAATTTTTTTAAATTAAGCATGATTAGATTAATTGAGTAAGTTATGTTAGCATTAATTGAGTTGACATTAATTAGTATGTGATAGCAT
>JAOSBO010000006.1:18477094-18487930 GCA_027563915.1 Erythroxylum rotundifolium | reverse complement strand
AAGTGTGGGGGTATTTGATAGGATTGAATTTTCTTATATTTTCTTATGTATTTACATGTGATTTCAATCCTATTTTTTAGATAAAATGTTTCATATGTGTTTAATTTGTGTTGAGTACTAGGTTGGATATATTGATATATTTTTGAGACAAAAAAGACAAGAATTTTTTAAAGCAAATTAGAGCATAATTTTTTTTCAAGTTAAAGGCACAAATTAAAAAATTTTGAAAAAGAAGTTAGCTATGCGCTGCGTGAAACGCAGCAGTGCATGCACTAACATTGCTTTACGTAGCATTTACACTCCGTTACATAGCGCTGCGTATGCTGTGCATTTTAACGCACAGCTTGTGTGTTTATAACACACAGTATAAAACGCACGAGGAGGGTTGGAATGATCAGTTTTAAATTTCTTTTGGTAGGTCCAGTGGCGGCAGGAACGAAGCACTAACATGGGAGCGATTAATATTATTGGTTTTGTCAGGGCTACAATGGCGGCACAGCAAGGAGAAAATACGAAGAACGCAAACACAAAGCAGAGGAGTAAGGCAAGCGTGGAAGCTAAGCAGAAGGAAAAATATGGAAGAGGTGGTACACACTTATAGCATAAAATTAAATATGGAAGGCTAGGTTCTCGACATCAGTTCAACGGAAATATCGATGTAGAGTCAAGGTTAAGCTATTTCTATCATTTTAAAGCTGTGATTTCTTTTCAGATTGTTATGTTGTTGGTATTGATTTGGATGGTTTTAGGATAAATGATCTTAATATGTTATTTTGATTGTTTATTTTGAACCTATTGCTAAAATATCAATTGCAATCCGTAATCGTTATTAATTTTTGTAAGTAACGTCTAACGATCGTTAATTGTTAGGAACAACA
This sequence comes from Erythroxylum rotundifolium, assembly GCA_027563915.1. Taxonomy (NCBI): domain Eukaryota; kingdom Viridiplantae; phylum Streptophyta; class Magnoliopsida; order Malpighiales; family Erythroxylaceae; genus Erythroxylum; species Erythroxylum rotundifolium. The sequence continues at coordinate 18,487,052 of JAOSBO010000006.1, read as the reverse complement.
TAACTTAGGTTGGATAACTAGAACTTCTGAGGTTACTGCCTATATTGATCGTTTTCCAGTTCGTAATGCGACTGCCAAATTGAATCTAGAGATCATATCCTAGGTTATTCGGTAGTTAGGTTTAATTAATGATCATATCTTGATTAAATTCATCCTAAAGGAAAACTGAGATTTGTATAGCGTTCTATTAGTCTCAGATCAATAGTTCGAAAAGAATTGTAAAGACTTTAGAATGAAGGAATATGTTTGATTGTGATTAGGCCGAGATTGACCCTAGAACCGGACTTTGCTTATACTCAACACTTGTCTCATTTTTTATTAATTGTTTTAATTTATTTTTGGCAGTTTTCTTTTACTTTAATTTTCTAAATTTTTTGAAACCCAAACCCCGCCCCCCTAATTTCTTTCCTTGCATCAATTAATTTCATTACAAAAATTAACTAAACATTCCCTATGGATTCGATCCCGACTTACCGCAACCACAAATTTTAGTTTGCAGAGTCAGGTCAATTTTGCAGTGCATTCGACACGTGTTGTTAGGTACCTATAGGCAAAACCTTCAAGAAATGGAACTTTTATGAGCTTATAGGAATTAAGGAAGAGCTTGTGGAGTGCGATATACCTACAGAGAATTTTATCCCTAAGTTACAAGTTATGCAGTGACCCATTCTATTCTAGAAGTGTTTGAAACCATTTTAGATTAGTGTTCAAGACAAGCAAGTATAATGTCTAGAGCATTGAAACTATTATAAGACACGAGGTACAAGTTAAAAGGGTAATTAAAGATGGGGAGCATAATCTATTCCTGGAACCTATGGAAAATTTGTTAGGACAAATGGAGGAGAAAATTCACCGCTCCATCAATCCACTATGGTGTCGTTAACTAGTATAGGGAGTAGTTAAAGAGTCCTAAAATGAGGATATCTAATAAGGTAAGCATTCCAAATACAATTCCTTATCTAAATGTCTTTAATCTCAAGGAATGTAAGGGTCTAAATTACCCTAATAAGCTAGTAGGTTTAAGGGATTTTGTATTCAGTGAAAACCTATGAGTTTTTTCTCTTTTTGAAACTAAAATCCAGATGGAGAATAAATAAATCAAATAATTTTGGAGCCAAATAGAAGTTTATTTCTAACCACCAAACCCAAGCTTATAGCAAAATAATAATTGGTTTCATTCCTGATTTTATGGATATTGAAATTTTTGTTACAAAAGTACAGGTATTGTATATAAAATGGAATTTTATTGAGGGGAATATGCTTATTATTTGCTCTATAGTATATGGTCCAAATCTAGATTTTCAAAGGAAACAATTATAAACTAGTTTACTGAGCTTTAAAAAGTGTTAATGGTCTATGGTTGACACATGGGGGACTTCAATGCCATATTTTAAAAAACTAAGGTTGAGGGTCACTTTTGTTTAAGAAATTTCTTAAAAGATTTCAAGAATTATGTTGAAAGCTTAGAGATTACTGATCTAAAGTCTATTGGCCTAACTTTCACTTGCAATAATAAACAAGCCTCTAGCAAGTTTTTTAGGAAGAAATTAGATATAGCATTGGCTAACTAAGATTGGTTACTTCAATTATCTAAGAGTAAAGCCAATATTTTGGAGCCCCATTTTTCTAACAATTCTCCATTTAGGATTAGGAATATCTTCCAAAGGCTGATGTGTAAAGGACCTTTTAGATTTGACAATTTTCTTATGAATGTAAACGATTTCCAAGAGGCTTTGAGAAGAGTTTTAGAGGGATTTATCCCTAGTACTCAATAGTTCATAAGTGTTTAATTTCTTAAAGCTATTAAGAAAGAATTGAAGTTGCTTAATATTCAAAAAAGGGAAAGAAGTAAGCTAAGAAGAAGCTTCTTTCTATCCAAGCCTTATTTTTTACAAATGCTAGTGATTCACCATTGTTGAATTCTAAAACGCTTTTGTTGAAAGACTATTTACAATCTGCTAGAAATCATTTTAGTCTTTTAGGGGGGGGAAAAGGGCCTAATGTGAGTTAGATTAAAGATGGAGATTGACGCACAAAGTTTTCCTTTAATCTATAATGGCTAGAAGGAATTCAAATAGAATATGTGTTTTTCTCACTAAGGATGGTAGAATTGTAAAGTAGCAAAAAGATCTCTTAGTGGAAGCTAAGAGATTCTTTAGTAGCCTCTATGGTAGTTCCCAGTTAACAACATCTTCCCTTCAATCTATGTGTTCTTCGTATCCAAGAAATTAATAGAGGAGGAAGCTACGTATCTTATCATACTAGTACATGAAAGTAAAATAGAAAGAATCTTATTATAGATCAAGCCTAACAAAGCTCCTAATCTTGATGGCCTTAATGGTTACTTTGTCATAAAGCCTAAATAAAACTTGTCTCTATTGTTAAAGGTGATATTATGGAATTTTTCTCAATAAGTATTATATTGAAGGAGTTGAATTAAACCTTTATATGCTTATATCAAAAGATGTATAATTTGTCCTCCTTTGAGGATTATAAACCTATTTCATGCTCTAATTTTCTTTATAAGGTAATCTTTAAATTCATTACAAATAGGTTGAAATTAGTTATTGATTCTCTAGTTAGTGCATGAAAGGGCAACAAATAGGGGATAACATCTCAATTTTCTAAAGCTTTGATAGGTTATCCTAGGAAGATATCTCCTATAAATTGTTCAATCGATGTTGATTTTAAGAAGATTTTTATTATATAGAATAGAAATTCATTCTACAACTACTGGACGTGACAGGGTTTCCTCTAAAATTTATAAAATGGATTGAGGCATGTATATCTACAGCATCCTTCTCTATGTTAATGAATGACATCCCTATTCTCTTATCTTTTTATCCTATGTACAGAGGCATTTACTCTTCTACTAAATCACAATATTGCAAAAAAGAAGAGCTTCAAGTTTATAGTAAGTGTAAAATAGTCTCTCTAGTTAACTTATGCTTTACGAATGATCTTCTATTATTTTGCAAGGCCCACTAAAAATCTATAAAGCCTCAATGATAACCTTGAGTCAATTTAAAGATCTGTCAGGCCTTCCTATAAATATTATCAAAAACCAATACATTTTTTCTTCTAGTGTTGATCATTTAAAGGGTATTGTGTCTGCTATTACTGGAATAAAAAGGAAACATGGTCCTTTACTATATTTAGGGTTTCCTATTACAACTAGAAGAATACAGTTTAGTAAATGTTACACCTTGTTAGAAAAGATTTAAAGGAGACTTGGTTCTTGGACAAATAAAATCTTTCCTTTAAGGGAAGATTGCAATTGATCAATTTTATAGTGAATTCTTTGCATCTATGCTAGAGTTCCAATATTTTCCTAGCTAAACGTGTTGCTAAGTCTGTGGAAAAAATAATGAGAAAATTCCTTTAAAGCAAGTTTAACTATAGTAGTTGCTATAAAAAGGTTAAGTGATCTAAGGTTTGTAAGGTGACAGAAGGAGGCCTAAGTATAATCCTAATCAGAATCACTAATAAAGCCTTTGTGATGCAAAAGTTCTGGTACATAATATAGGATAAAGACTCCTTATAGATTAAATTGATTCACAGTTACTTCTTCAAAGGTAACAGTTTATAGTCAATTCCTTCTAAACCCTCCCACCCTTAATTTTTATCCTAACTCCTAAAGCTTAAGTATGAAAGATGGAATTACCTCTAAGATTAGGGATGGTAAGACAGCTACTCCCTAGTTTGACAACTAGATTGGATGTAGTCCTTTAATTAAAATCTTAATGGAAGTCCAAATTTGGAATTTCTTTCATAGAAATGCTAAACTTAGTCGACTCATCAAAGATGATTATTAGGATGAGTTTAGTAATGAGCTTTATCATCTTCTCCCTAAGTAATCCCCTAATAACTCTATTTAAGACTCTTAACAATGGCTTAATCATCCCCCAAATAAGCTTACTAATAAGCTATGTAGAGAATGGTTGTCCCAGGGAGGAAAGACATTAAGGTAGTATAGGCTAGTGTGGGATAAAGCTTTGTTGCCTAGTTCTTTAGGTTATTTTGACATCCTATCTTGAACAAACTAAGTACTCTAGTTAGGCTTCACTACTTAAGTACTAATGGTAGTTGTATCCTCCATAATGAAGACATGGAAACCAAATCTTATTTTTCTTTTAAATGCAAATTTACTTCTGTTTACAGGAATTTTTTAAGGGAAAACACCTTCTAAATCTAACTACAATGAATTTCATGGAGTTTTTGCTTGGGTTACAAAAATAAACTAATACATCTAAGGTGAATAGAGCAATATACTTGGTTTCCCTTGGTGTTTGAGTTAATGAGAAATGGAAGGAAAGAAATGCTAGGAGATTCAGGAGTATTAGAAGCTCTAGAGAAGAATTAATGCAGATTTTGTGTTTACAAAAAAGGCAACATTTTCTACTTGAATATAACTAATCAATATTATAGCCAACTAGCGTATTCTTGAAGTATCAAGTAACTAGGTTAGCATACATTGTATTTTCAGTAAATTTGTATCATACACTCATTCATAATCTTCAAAAATCAAGAAATCTCAAAAGGAAATTAGAAATTTCAAAAAAGGGAAAGCTAAAATTAAAAAGGAGGTTTCATTACTTGCATGCTTCTGATTTCCCATAAGTATTTATCTCTTGTAGCTTAAAGGGGGTCGCATATTAAGCCTTCATCTAAGGCAAAGAGAAGCTTCCAAAGACCTTTGATTTAATGGAAATGCATGTTCACTATAAACTTCTAGGTTTTAGTTTCTCGAATGTTTTACACATATGCATAGGAGGCTTTTTTCACTTACAATACTTTTCTTAGTCGTCAAGTGTTTGGGTTTGGTTTTCCCTAAATGTCCCATGTGACTTGTTTTAATGTACTTTTTTGATCTTTCTAATTGATATAATCCATTTTATTTTTAAAAAAACACGTATGTCATTAGAAGAAATAATATTTCCTAAAATAATACCTTATTTTACTATGAAATTACATATTTTTTTAGTTTAAGAGAAGTTTAGGTCATATACATCTATCTAGTGTAACGTTATATAAATATCCATCAAATCATTCATCATAAACACTAAAATTTGTTTATAAAATCTCTATGTTTGAATCAATACATTAAAAAAAATACTAACCGTAAACGATTGGAATATAAATAGAGCTCAAAAAACCAACTTCAGTATGCAAAAGTACCGAAGGAGCATGTTAAGGTGATCTTTTCTTGATCTTTCAGTGTTATCTTAATCTATTTATAACCATCAAGAAAGCAATAGTAGGTATACAGCTAGTCATTAAGCGTTAATTCTATAAAAGCAAGTGAGATGTGTTTCTTTCTAGTTTTTGAATTCAACTTCTTGTAATTGATAGAAACAAATTAGCTAATTGGTATATGTGTAGTAATCATTTATTATTTTTATTTTTCACCACTGGAACACCAAATTTCTTGAGGACTACTTCGACTGGGTTTACCACTTACAATCAAAGATAGGATAAACCACTCTAACATTTAAAATCTTTAAGAATTTCATTTTCACAACCTCCATCTTTAGGGTATCTGACCTTTTTTGGACTTCCCTTATTAGTTTAGCACTTTCTTTTGAAAGAATTATATGCATACATATGGATGGACTTATTCAAAGTCCAACTAGTTATCTTCTTTCTATCTTTAGTCATTAAATAAACTACTTTTTTTAGTTAGATATTAAATTGTTAGCAATGATTATTGATAATGTCTCCTTCTCTCCTAAATAATATGCTTTAAATGAGTCGATAACGACTTTAACTATAGGATAGGGGCTGTAAAATAAAAAGGTGACAATGTTGTGTGAGAGTTACGTAGCTTTATGAAAGAAATTTCATGTTTTCCTTAAGTTTATTTTTAGGAGTGTAAAGTCATCACATTCTCCTTTAGTTATTCTCTTAATTCCATTCTTCCTTTTATCTCCAAATCAACATATTTGTTAACAACAACCTCTAACTCATCTCACCATCCATCTTAAAAATCTCCTAAACTTTTAAATTAATAAAATTAATAGAATAAACGAAAAAACATAATAGACATTATTAGGATTCTTTATGGCTCCAACGATACTGGAATGAATTACTTTAATATTAAACCTTGTTATGGGAGTACCATTACGTGAATTTATTTTGGTATAAGTTGTCTTTAGGAATGGCTTTCCCAAAAGAATAGGAGTTGGGTAAAGGTAGGAATCATCATCCTTGACTACCCCTTCAAGGTACGCAATAGTATGATCAACTAATTTTATATTAGCAACAATTTCATTTGAAGGTCCTAAATTTAGTGAAGCATGTATAAATAATGACATAGCATCAATGTAATCTCTTAAATCTAGCTTATCTCTCAATGGTGATGTTGCCTACTTATAAGGAATGGCAAACGTACCTAAATCCTTATACTTTGGAGGAATATTTTATTTAAAAACGACTGAGACATTGATACCCATCCTTATCTTCTTATCACTATTTAGTTTTCTCTTATTAATATATAAATCCTTAAGAAATTTTTCATACCTTGGTATTTTCTTGATGGCATCTAATAAGGGTATATTGACTTCCACACTCTTAAACATCTCTAAAGTATATGTATCTTTCTCTTTTTTCTTTGGCTATGGCAATATGCTAGGAAAAGGAGGAACTGATTTATATTTAAACTGAGGGAACTTATGTTTGGGTAGTAGCAATCTCTTCTTTTTATTTCTTTGGGTACCTTAAGATTTATCCTTTTTGTTTCCTCAACCTTCTTTCTAATTCTCAACATTATTGTAACCATATTTTTGTTTAGGTTGACAATGATTTAGGATAAAAAACTTCCTTCTCACTTAGGCCTTTAAAAATATAATTTTAGTTGCCTTCTGACCCATGTGATATTTTAAAACTTGAATATTAGTAATTATCTTCTAAAGGCAAAATAGAGTTAAAAGTTTGGTTTGGTTGTTATCTATATGGATATGGCTACTTGTTTATTAGAACTTGGTTTATTTTAAGACATGGTTTGATTCATTTATAGATTCTCATAGCTAAAAAGAGGATAATTTCTCTATATTATATTATATTTGTTTGAATAAAGATCATAATTTCCACATGGTTGTCCTAAAAATCTACATATTATGTTTGCTTACTCAATAGACTCTTCTTAAAGCATTAGGCATATATTAATTGGACATGAAATAAGCATTTGTTCACTAATTTGATAATGACAACAACTAGCATGCAACTTCTTAAAGCCCTCCTAGTACTCATAAAATGATTTGTGATGCATTATACAAATTTATTTCTAATTGGTGATTGATCTTAAAGTTTGAAAGTACCTCATTAAAAGCATTTTATCATCTCATTTTATATGGAAACACTTTTTAAAGGTAAGTGATAATGGTGATTGATTTTAAGATTTGAAAGCACCTCCCTCAAAACATTTTCATCATCTCATTTCATATGGAAACACTTTCAGAAGGTAAGTGATGAAGCCAATCACACACTATATCTTTTAATGAAAACTGAAAAGCTCTATAATTAGTTTGTTCTTCATTCACCCCATAGGTTTTTATACTTGTATATAGCACATTAAATTCCATTTAGTTCTTATATGGATCTTCCCTATAACACCATGAAAAGATGATAAGATATATATTAATCCAGATTTTAAGTTAAAAGTGGTATTTGTCGCTATGGTAAGGAATGTCACACAAAGGGGTCATCAGTTCAAATTAGGTTCTATATTTAGAAAAGTTTCTTTCTCCTATGACTTTCAATTGCTATAAGCTAAGAACTTATAAATTAAATTATATAAATGGGACATTTCTTTTAAACTTAAATTCTTATATTGCACAAAGTTAAAAAAGATTATAATGAATAAGAAAATAAAATAAAATAAAATAACATAAAGTAACTAGAATAATTCTCCGATAATGGCACCAAAATTTGGTATATTGTTGACTACACCTAAAAACAAAATCTTACTCTCCAAACCATATGGTAATGAAGGGGTCAATCCAACTAAGAATATTTAGCTTGTTTTGTACTTGAGAACAATAATATAGAAGGAGTTTTGATTATGATGAAACAATTATAAAAATATAATTAAATAATTAAATGTGACAATAAAGAAATTAATAAGAAACAAACACTGGTTTACGTAACACCCATTTGGGAAATTATATGCCATTCATCATATAGGAATAAATTAATTTATACATCGAATATTCATCACTAGAATTAATTCATATATCTCCTTAATTATAGTTAACTAAAGATAATAACAAACTAATTAACCCTTGCTCAACATTAAAGATTTAATTAAGTAGCCTCTTAAAGACCTAAAAATATCGATAAAGCAAAATAACATAAATGCAATTAGTTTCATTCAATTCAATCATTTGTTCCCCTTATGATCTAAGAACTTTAGCATAGAAATTCGCTAAACCCTAGTTACTTTCCAAATTAGAAGGGTTAAATAATTAAAGATTTAATATCTAATATAACAATAGATTGAATCAAATAATAAACTAGTAAGTCTCCTAAAAATAAAATGAGACAATTAAACAAATAATCATAAAAGATCATCTGATACTCAGTATGTGAATTGAATAGTAATCACACAATTTAATACTTCCCAAGTAATTCCAGTCCCCATATAATTTAATACTACCAAGAACATCTAATACTTCACCATTTAATTTGTCCCAATTTATCATAGTAGAAGATTAACCACACAGGGATATAAATAATAGAAAAAAGTATAAAAGGAAGAGAAATAAAAGCCAACTAGCACTCTCATTTAAAACCTAGAAAAAACATAATATGATTGACTAAAAATTAGGTTTTTTGACTCTAAAGCGAACATAGTCTTGAACACGATTATTTATCTGGTCTTACTATTTTTATCTAGAAAAGAAGAATGGCTCTAGCATGTCTGTGTTAAGACATGTATATTTTGATAAATTTTCTCTACCACACAGCCTCCTTCCTAGTATGTATCAGATGGTTTCTTTATATCTAAGTTTTTTTAAAAGGAGCATAGGTTGTCAGATGATCATTTGTCAAGTTTATTTAGCCAACAATTATAAATTTTTCCAATTCTTAGCAATGTTTAGCTCCATACCTCGTCTTCTTAAATGTATTAAGAGCTACGGTCACATATATTCGTTTGACCCTTAACACCTCTAATTGTATCCTAAATCAAAATATAAAGATAATTCATATAAGCATAAAGTAGGTGAAACACTAAATGTTAAAGGGAAAATATAGAATTTTAAGCTCTTATTAAGACTATTTTGATAAAAACATGAAAATAAAATGTTGATGAATAGATTACAAATTGACTAAAGGAAAGAGAAGAAAAGAATAGTTAGAAGAAAATACAAAATGACACAAACATAGGCATAAAATGATAGAAAAAAATGGCAAGAACATAAACACTAAATGAGAATCAGGAGAAAGGAAATTGGTTTGGTTAACTAGTTAAGAAAAATAGCGTGAGGTGATATAGGAAATGACATAAATAATTGAACTAAAAAAAGGAAAATGTAGTACGACAATTAGCTACACAAGTGAGAATTATCTTATTTAGATTGATCCACGTAGCACGGTGATATTGTTCATTAGTGTTGATCTGTAATACATGTGGTCTTAGTCTTGCCGCCCACTCAAAATTATATTAAATTCCCTTAAAATTGCCACTGTTTACTACATAACATGTTTCATTTCAATTGCTGATTATAAGTTACTTAAATATGAATAGTTTAAAATAGATATAAACATTAGTTGGTCATATGGTTTGAATGCGTACAATTTGTGCTTCTTCCCATAAACAAGAAATAATGAACCATGCATCTAAACATTAGTGCTGGAATCCAATCGAGATCAAATCACGGATGCAGCAGAAAACAAAATTTTTACAAATTCTGAGCGAATCCCGATAATTGAATAAACTTGAATAAAATATAAAACGATT
>JAOSBO010000006.1:18457715-18468606 GCA_027563915.1 Erythroxylum rotundifolium | reverse complement strand
TCTTAGTTCATTCCTCTATAGACCAAGAAAACATCTTTAGTTCTTCTTAAGTACTTTAAGATCTTTTTCATATATGTCTAGTGACCCTCACTAGAAGTAAACTGAAACCTGCTCATTATGCTTAAATCATAAGAAACATCTGGTCTAGTACATAGCATCGCATATATGATTGATCCAATTGTCAAAGCATATGGAATACAATCCATTTTATCTCTCTCCTCCTATGTCTTTGGATACATACTCTGTGAGAGAGAAATCTCATGTGATATGGGTAAGAATCCCTCTTAGAATTCTCTACGTTAAACCTCTTTAGCACTTTATCTATGTACATGGATTGGGATCTAAGCATCCTTTCTGATCTATCTCTATAGATCTTTATTCCTATAATATAGACTGCTTCTTTTATATCCTTCATAGAGAAATTCTTGGATAACTAAATCTTTACAGATTGTAGCATAGGTATGTAGTTTCCAATTAGCAATATGTCATCCATATATAATACCAAGAAAATGATTGCACTTCCACTAACCTTCTTATAGACACATGGTTCATCCACATTTTTTATAAAATCAAACTCTTTGATTGTCTCATTAAAATGGATGTTCCAACTCCGTATGTTTGCTTAAGTCCATAAATTGACATTTGCAACTTGCATACTGGATTAGGAAATCTCTTGGATTCAAAACTTTCAGGTTGTGTTATACACATCCTCCTGAAAATTGCCATTGAGAAATTCAGTTTTGACATCCATATGCTAGATTTCATAATTATGATATGTTGCTATGGCTAACAAGATCCCAATGGATTTTATCATAGCTACTAGCAAAAAGGTTTTATCAAAATCAACTCCTTGTTTTTGTTTGTAACATTTAGCCACTAAACTTGCTTTATATGTATGTACATTACCATTCATCTCAGTTTTTCTTTTAAAAACCAACTTGCATCCAATAGGTACAATACTAATAGGTGCATCAACCAAAGTCCATACTTGGTTAGCATACATGGATTCCATTTCAGATCTTATCATAATTTCAATTACACAGTAATTATTCTAAGGATTTTATCTTTAGTATGAAACCTAAAATATTAATTAAATTAATACATAAAGATAAATAAAATTTTTCATTAATTCAAAATAATATCATATATTAATTTGCATCCAATTGATTGACTGCAAGGGCATAAACTAACAATTAGTTGGTCATATGGTTTGAATGGGTATAATTTGTGTATCTTCCCATAAACAAGAAATAATGATCCATACATCTCCTTTTAGACCAACCAAACGATAAAACATTCTCCGGTCACGTAAGCAAGGATCATCGTAAGTCTCGCGTTTCACACCTTATGCCTTATTATTTTACCTAAAGGCCTTGTTTGGTTGGCGTGGATTCTTACTTAGGAAAGTATTTTTTCCTAAAATTTATATTATCACGTTTAGTTCATTTTTTTAAGTAGTTAGGAAAGTATAACTTTCCCAATCTAGGGAAAGTAGTAGCACTTTACTTGGATTCTAAATCTCATCACCCCCTTGGTATTTAGATTATTTTCTTCAGGAATTTAATCTAAAAAATATGCTAACAAATTCAATCCTTCTCCTTCTCTCTCAAGTCTACGACAACTCTTTTATAAAACCCTACCTCCTCTATTTTTATTTAGTTTATAAATTTTATAAAATTTAAAGTTTGATTTATGTTTCCAACAACTCAGGAACAGCAAATGCAGCTGGACCTTCTTCAAGTTCAACACCCTCAACTCCTTCGACTCACACCTAGAGATGTTACCTCAATGCCTGCTTTGCCACAAAGCAATAGTTCTTGTAAGCCTCTAATGGTGTTTGGTGCTACTAATGGTACAGGAACACTTACTTCATCAAATCAATTGGTAAGTTAAAGTTCTAGCTTTTGTATTCGTAAAGGAATGAAATTCCTTGCTTAAGTTCTCATTTACATTCCATGTTGGCAGTGGGATGATAAAGATCTTGAATTGCAGCCTAATATGGATCCTTTTGTTGATGATGGATCCCTTAAGGATCATGTAGATTCTTTTTTATCCCATGAAGACAATGAACCTAGAGACACAATTCCCCGGATGGATGTCAGCAAAGGTCTGTAGTTCTTTTTTATAAAACGCTACCTCCTCTATTTTTATTCGATTTGTAAAATTTTAAAAATTTTAAATTTATAAAACCCTATCTCCTTATATTTTATAAAATTTAACGATTTCAATTTTTATTCAGTTTGTAAAGATATGATTGGAAACACAAGTCAAAATTAAATTACATTCCATAACATATTGTTGCATATCAAACACTATAATAAGAATCTACCCAACTTTCCTATTAGAATTCTTATAATTATCAAAACATGTCAATATTTTTATTTTCCATAGATTTATTTCTGAGAAATTAAATTCTAAATTCACTTTAGTTTTTAGCCAATCAAACTTTGTTTCACTCAATAATTAGCTATGTTCCTAATTACATCTTAATCGCCCATTTCTCCTAATTACATCCTAGCTGTCTATTTAGTGATGTAAAAGTTCTTTGGTTTTCTTTTCAAGAAACCAAAAAGTATTATAGCTTTCTAAACTATATTTATTCTCCCGTTTCTTTACAGCTCAACTGATCTTCCTAGGCATATATATTTGAGGCCTATATCTAAAACGACCAGTCCAATCAGGACAGGATTTCACTATAAGAGGAAATAAAATCCTAATCAGTTATCAGCCAAGCTGTCTTGTAGAGGTTGTATTCAATGCTACAAGGATTATAAGTTAAAGAAAGACACGGTAAAAAGGCGAAGCCCCAAGATGAGTCCACATAACCACAATCATTAAACATCTTCTTACATACTTGACGCCCTTTAGTTTTAATGAATTGACTGTTAGGATTGTCCCCACCGAGAGCACCCCTAACCTATAAATAGTTATTTTTGCAAGCTTATTACGTTTGGGATCAGACAACCACAAATTCAATATGTAAAGCATATACATTTTCATAGTTGGGATTGAATTAAATAAAAGTTTATAATTGCTTTAAAATTTTATTGCGAGTACAATATTCACGGAGATAAAATTGTCATCTTATTTGTCTCCAAGCCATTAGCCATGCAAGCGAGGCATAAACTTAACAGGTTAAATTAGATTGATTAAGAAAAAGGTTGTACACCTTTTTTGGTTTTCTTTCTCGAAAAGAAAAAAAAACAAACAACACTTAGAAGTTGTTGGGGTTTCAAATTTCTGCTGTCTTGGAATCAATTACTTCTTCTTCTTTTGCCCGTCTCTCTGTTGTTCATTTATGGCCGACGCTTATTGGCGTTACGCCGAATCCCGACAGCCTCCACTACCGCAGTCCGTCGTCGGAAAGCGCCCTCGCTCCGATTATGGTATTATTTTCGATTTATTTTCTTTTTTTTGGCTTCAATTAAAAATGTTTCTTCTTTCTCATTTTTTGCCTACACATACATGTGCTGGAAAGTTGCAGACGTAGGGTTTCCTTCTTCTCAAATTATTGAATTTGTCGAATTGCGTCGTGTTATCTCTTCCCTCCCTGTTCAATTTCTGTCATCTTTTTACCCTCTATGAGCGTTATCGCTCGCTATATATGGGTCAGAATTTGCGTTGAAGGGCATGCATCGGTACTGATGAAGATGAGTTGAATATCTTTTATGCACGGAAAAGTCGATTTTCTTCTTAAACCAGTTGGCGTAAAATGTTAACTTTTGAATTGTATTTATTCATCTACTTGAATCATCAAGAGTTCAAATATTTTAATCACAAAGGACTGCAAGAATCTAAAGCTTTACTTTCTGTTGCTGTGCAGTCAGATTGCCTTGGCCATGTTCTTCCACTAAGTTTTGTGTTAGATGGATGACTTGCTCATAAACTTGATCACAATGTGGAAAAGATATGAAATTTCTTCCTGAAAACGCAATTTATTTTGCTCTGGTTTTTCTTTTGTACTTAAGAGTTGACTAGTGATTTAACACTTTTCTGTACTTGTAATTTGCAAACTTTTACATGCATACTGCTGAAAATTGTTTCTCAAATGGCTCAGTGCAAGTTATATTGGTAGTTATATGCACTTGATTTTATATCCAATGGAATAGCAGTCTGGATTAGCCAACTATTATATTATTCCGTAAGTTCTTTTATGCAGTTGAACTTCAATCTTTTGATGTACTGTGTTACGTTGTAGCATTGGAAATATGTTCCTCATCATAATGGTTTATGTTTCTTGGATCTTATAGACTTATCCAGCAGCAATGATCTATCTAATTACTACTCCCACGATGATGATAGAGTAATTCTTCGTGCTAATAGAGATTCAGATTCGATAGGAGCATCCTATGATCGTTACTTGCGCAGTGCGGTACTTAATTTATATCAGTGTATTTAAACTACTTTCCAAAATTTTCACTTGTGATACTAGTAGAACTTAAATATCAATTGAATGCTGCAGACTATTCCATCTTATACTGTGGGACAGTCTACAAGGCCTGCAACTGGAGTACACAACCGTCCTGTTGATGATTCCCACCTCGTGGGTATTGGGAGCATGGACCCAGGACCTACTGTTAAAGACAGGATTTTGGGATTAGGAAGTGGAAGGTCTGAGGTTTCTCTTCCTCCTGATGCCACAAGTACCCTCTTTGTGGAGGGTTTGCCTCCAGATTGCACTCGGCGGGAAGTTTCTCGTATCCTTACTTTAGCAGTCAATTAATCCCAGCATTTCTTGAATTCGGTTTTTCTATTTTATTTCTTCACTTGATTACAGATATCTTTCGCCCATTTGTTGGCTACAAAGAAGTTAGACTAGTTAGTAAGGAATCAAGACGAGTAAGTTGTTTTGTTGGGTTTATTTAGTACCATTTTTTATTCTCAAATAATTTCAACCAAGATATTTAATTATTTTGATACTCACAAGTTGACTTGCTGTTGAGCTGTGCAGCCTGGGGGAGATCCATTGATCTTATGTTTTGTTGACTTTTTAAGTCCAGCTCATGCTGCTACAGCCAAGGATGCCTTGCAAGGTAAGTTTTTGCATGCATTGAATTTACATGCCTTCTTTAAGAAATCTTCAACTTTTGCCTATATCAAGACTATTTTTCATCTCACCCTTTCCTTTCCATTTTATTTATGGGTGATGGAACCTGCACTTCAATGTTCGGGTGTACCCCGCATTTCAGTGTTCAGATGCATTAGGTGAGGAAGAGCAATTGGTTTAGATAAGCTTGTTGACGCTGAGCTGGCTGTGAGATGTCTAAATAACTAAAGCACAAAAAGATAAATATTCAAGGATTAAAATAAGCAGAGGAAAGCGTGTTCAAAACTGTTCCCACTCGTTATTATTTGGTTGATTGATCTAGTTGCATTTTAACTACCTTGATTGCAGATATGCATATACAGTTTTTGCTGCTTCATTCAGTCTTACTAGGTCTTAAATTGCATTGTTGCATGCATTGCCTAAACATTTTGATATTTATCTGTTTCCTGCTGGGTGTTGTTTTGATCTGAGGAACCAACGATTCTATATCACTGCTAAGATTTTTAGTCTCACCTTTTATCTGCCTCATACGTCTTCTAAGGTTCTCCATGGCTAATATTTGGAAATGGTAAGTTTACTGTATGCATTTGGTGGCAGCAAACCCTATCTGGCTAGGCTGACCCATGAGGCTTGCTACTCTCTTGATCTAGACCTACTTTACAGTACATTTTAGATTTTGGTAAAAGGAGTACTGGACCTTCATTTCTCCAATCTTTTTTAATGGTAACACTTTCTCTGGTGTATTTTGAGTTTATGTTCTTGAGGTTAACGATTTCGCCATCCTATGTGATCTATCTTCTGATTCCATACTCAGACGCTTAAAAGCGTGGTCAGTTGTGCAGCGTAAAATCGTCACGCTCAATTTTGCAGGTTATAATTTTGATGAGCATGACCGCGATTCTGTCCATTTAAGACTGCAATTTGCTCGCTATCCTGGTGCAAGGTCAGGTGGCGGGCATCGTGGGAAGCGTTGATTAATGCAAACTTCACAGGTGGTGATGCCTTCTTCATTATACACTTGACCTTTTTGATTCTCTGCCATCAGGTTCCATTTAAGAAAACTTTACTGTAGAACGATGGAATCAACCTAAATCGTTGAATGGCCATTCTCTGTAGGATTCCCGCGAACTGGAGAGGTTATGATAATAAGGGACAATACAACAGCTTTGCGGTGTCAACGATTATGCAAATATTGAAGTTTGTGAGACCCTTAGGATGAAACCGAAAATCGTGGGAAATATGGATTATTCGTAATCACAGGGCAGTTTATAAAATCTAGGAGATAAAGCTTTACTGTTAAGCGCATGTTATTTGCGATTAAGTTATTTATCTTAACTTCAAGTGAAATACTAGTTTAGCATGGACAAGAGTTTGTATGTTTGTCTTTATGCATTGCGTTTAGGAGTCATCGCACTTGCATGTAAGCAGTAGCTTGCAATCATCAAGTGCAGGTGTAAATGCCTTCATAGCCATGTTCAGCCCATATCAGAAAAACTTAAAAGAAAAACAACTGTTTTTCATGAAACAAAAAAATCATGTTGCCATGTTCCATTTGTTGGCTTTGTTTTAATCTTCGACATTATAGTCACTGAAATTTCTTATTTATCAAGACTATCCTGAGATCCTTGGACAAGAAATTGATTTCAGGCACCCATAAGTTGGTGACTTCCTTTGGGCATGTGATCCTGCGTCCTGGAAACATAAATCATACGTTTGGACCACTATGGTGTTATTTTTTAAACTTAGCTGGTTCAGTATTAGATGCAAATTAGGTAGGTTGAGTAATATTATACAGTTAAGAAACAGATCTAACAATAACCTAAAGTAATGTAGAGAAGCTAGAAGGCTAGAACAATTATGTTATAGTGCAATGGATAGTGTGACAATCTTTGAAGACTTGAATAGTTCTCTTGCCATTTGCATGTTGATAATGAATTTTCTTATGTTATGTTATTTTGATTGAGCTTGCCTCTTGACTGCCTCAGATATTACATCTACGTGTTACATATGGTAAAGATTGATCTTCTGAGATAATTCTCTAATATTTATGCTCTTGAAGACTACAAATAGAAGTATTTTGGATCATATCAGTTCAACAATCTTAGTTGTCGCACATTGTAAATGAAAGAGAGAGAAAAAAAAAGATACACAGATCACTTATACCCGATTGTGAGTTATACTCTGCCCACCTGGGTGCTCGGTGGTGGAGCTAAAACATTACAGGAGCACCATAGGCGTGAACTCTTTCGCTACTATTGGTTGCCTAAAGATCTATATACCAACCCTAAATATCTGGCATGATCTTCACGAGAGCTTAATGTATGAACTGAATTTTAGCATTTGATTGATACAGAAGCTTTTTTTTGTCCTTTCATTTGGTTTTTTTTTTTTTTTTTACAATAACAAATGTGGCGACGTACTGACTGAGGAAGTTGATGTACATGGAGGTGTGATGCCTTGGTAATACCTTGGGAATAGCTCTTTTTAGATAATTATTTGAGATTAACAAGGCAACCATTTGGGCATGAGACCCTGAAGGTATTTCATTTATGTTTAGAATTTTTTAAGTGAAACACTAGCCAGTTGCAATGGTAAAATTAAGATGGTCTGTAACAATTTCCTCCAAATTTTCTGAGGGAGAGAATACTTCTTAATACAAAGTAGGGAGTGATGGGCAAGACCTAAAGTTGGAGTGGCAAGTGGCAATAGTTTACCTATCATGAGCTTAAGGGATTTATGTTTTAAACTTAGTACACTTACAATTGGTAAGTCCGCCATTTAAAAGGTTCAAAGCGACAGAAAGTAACTGCTCAGCTACACTTACGTATGAGAGATTCAATTGCTGCTTTTATTTTGGTGTAAATTATTCTAACATACGAAATCAAAACTATTTATTTAATTTGTTTGGGATACTTAGTGACAGGGTGCTGTTTATCGCCAAGTAACTTTGCTCGTTTGATTTAAACTTTGAGCGCCATTAGGCATTGAAATAAGAGAAAAGCTTGAACCAGACAAACCAGCACAAAAACCCTATCCCGAAAAGACAGAATTGTATGATGAGATTAAAGAAAAGACGTGTCATATAGAGGCAGATTGAAGGTATCTCTTCTTTGTTTCAATTTTGTTTTCTTTCCCCAATTGATGGAAGTTTGTCTGCTTATTTACTCTCTAATATCCAAATATGTCGGTCGTTTCAAAATTAAATTGAAGTGCACATCAAAACCCAATTTGAGGTTTGATGCATATTTTTATGTCCTAAACAATTGATGTTTTTCAGAAGATTTATCAATAATTGCTCTCATAAATCAACTGCATTTAGACCTTGTGGCCGTGTATCTGCTTAATTTTCTTTATTAAAGTTCAAAATTTTTGTTTCTGGAATGTGAAAACTCGACCAACCTTACAAGTTGCCGTATGACCTCTTCGATATCCATGAATTTAGTATTCGTTGTACATTTTTGCAATTTATGTTATTTAAATTGACATTTACTGTTATTGGGGTTAGACATCCAAGATTTGGAAAAATTATTAGTTGCAGCCTACCTGAGCTCCATCGATCTCAACGTTTTGTAGTTCTATGTTCAAGCTACAAAGAATGAGGTAACACAATGCTAAATAAACGTCTGAAAGTTGCAAGTTGGGGAAGAGGATGCAGGACGCATGTGAAATGTTCTCCTATTATACTTGAATTTTTGTACTGCAAAATGATCCGTCACGTTTGTAGTTTCGGTGCTAACTGAAGCAATGTGTCACATGCTACATTTGATGTTGATTCCATATGGTTTGCTTCATGGCAGCCGTCAGCGAATTAAAATGTTTAATGAATGCTGCTTGTGTCTTCCTTGTGTTTGTGAAAAATAACCTTTTTATTTCCTGATATGTCTGTTTATTTGTTGAATATTCCTATTCGTCAGATGTGCCTCACCTCAAGCAATGAGTTTTTGGTACAAAATAATAAGCAATGCAATTACATGCTGGTTACATCGTACAATTGGTTCTTTTATTTGGTTGCCAGTTAAAATTATGCTGTCATATATTTTCAATCAAACACATTCATTTAAACAATTTAACTTGGATTATGTCATTGATTTACATTATATAAAGGTTAAATATCTGATTTTCCATTTATTTATTATTGTACTCGATATGAAAATTGCAGAATATAAAAGCTTACCAAAGACGTTTCTTGATTCACCACTTGATCTTTGACCAGGAAGAAGAGAAGAACAAAATTTGTTTTAAGATATTTGTAACTTAACCTTCAAGAACATGCAAGACTCAATTCAAGCAAATTATGAATTGAACAGCACAAAGATTAGAAGAAGAGTAACAAATAAAAAATTAATTATTTGACGAAACAAAATCAATTAGATAAGTGTAATGCAAAGCATGAAAATGTGCAATGCATTCTAATTATTCAACAAGAACAATAATAACGATAAACTTTACAAAATAATGTCATAAAATTACATCCTTTAGTGATAACTGAACCTCCCTATATATAAGAGAGGGATTGACCGAAAATTAAGAAAAATGAATTACCTCAAACCCATAATTACTTAATCTACCAGAAAACTACTTTTTAGGAAACAAGAGACTTTATAGGATTTGGTCAAGGAAACCAACTAATTTCACTTAACCTACTAGGAAACTAACTTTTTGAAAACAAGAAACTTTATAAGATTTGGTTAATTGTTTCTTACAAAGAAGGAAATCTATTAATAGTAAAATTTGGCCATGGGCCTTATTTGTCAAGTAGGGTTGGCCCAACTTCTCCAAAAACGTATTAAGTGGACTTGTTTGGACTCCTTAATTGAAGCAACTTAGACTTGAGCTTAAGAATGAGCTTCTTTAATTAAATTATTCAAAGTTCTTTGCATCCTTTTGGTCTTAGCCCTTGTCATAGCCCCAACAATACCCACAAGGGGAACTCTTTTGAAAGTCGATGGTGGAATTTGAGTTGAAGACCTCTAGCCCTTATCTTGAATTCTCAAACCATCGACCCCAACTTGAGATGCCACATCACTAGCCCTTTGATCTATATCAGTCCCCCCTTCCTCAGAAGGATGCATCCGAATCCAATAAATCTACATCAAATTCAAAGGAAGAAAGATCAAATACGTTAAAAGTTGCGCTAACACCATAGTCACATGAAAGATCAAGTTTGTAGGCGTTGTTGTTCAGTTTAGCCAAAACTTGGAAAAGGCCGTCACCACTAATACAGGGCTTTGGTCTCCAAGAAGTAGGAAATCTTTCGTTGCTCATATGAACCCAGACCCAATTGTCAGGCTAAAAAATTACCTTTTTTTCCCTTATTGATGTTTTGTACATAGTGCTCAATTATGTGCTCTATGTTCAGACACCTTGGCATGCAACTTTTGGACAAATTCAACTTTCTTGGCTCCATCTACATTTAAGAATTCAAAAACAGGTAATGGAGACAAGTACAAAGGGGTTGGTGGATTGAAAACATAAACAACTTCGAACGGAGAATAGTTGGTAATAGTGCGAATTATACAATTATAAGTAAATTCAATTATAGGTAAACAAGATTCCAAACTTTTCAAATTCCGTTTGATTATGGCATGCAATAAGATATTAAGCATCCTATTTATTTTTTTAAAAAAAATTTCAGGAGACATTATCTCCTGAGAGTTTATTGATAATAATCCAGTTCATAACATCATCAAAAAGAAAAATAATTGTTGCCTCCCATCTTGAGCATCAGAGATGGTTGTACAACTTGAAAGCATAAAATACGGAACTACTCCATTGTCAAGTAGGCTGAATCTTTCTTGTTTTGATCCTTAATGATGGATTTTGTGTCTTGTCTAAATTTAATAT
>JAOSBO010000006.1:18444672-18457615 GCA_027563915.1 Erythroxylum rotundifolium | reverse complement strand
ATTTTGACTCTTATTATTAGATATTAAACAAATAGTTTTACATTAGTTGAAGTATATATTTCTATTACTCCTTAAAGGCCATATGTCAGGATAGTAGCAATAAAGTTGCTTACAATAGAATTACAACATATATGTACCAGAATGGGCAGTGAAACAAACATGAATAGAATATTTCAATTCATGTGAACTCTCTTTGATTTCTTCTACTCTATTATCTCTCCCTTTCTTGTTTCTTTGCTTAATTTACTCAACCACTTTGGCCACATATTGATTCTCCACTGGAATCAATTCGTCTAGGGTCAATAACCTTGAAACTTGCACCATTTGGTATCAGAGCAAGTCGTCCTTAGCCTGTGGATATGGTAGGTGGTACCCAGTCGCAAGATGTCACGAAGTTCAAGGAGACTCTCAAGTCCTTGGAAAAGGAAACCTATAAGAAGTTTTAAACAATTATGAAGGGCCTGGCTAACAACCAAGCCAAGATAGAGGCCACCAACTAGAAATAGAACACTGAGTTTGATGAGCTCAGGAAGCTGATGACCACTATTAGCACTCAAATGCTCAACCTATAAGCCCCATCAGATGCCAGATTTGAAAAAACCACCAGTCCCATACAAATCCCTACCACGGACCCCACCACATCCTCTACTATAACTACATCAAATCACCCATCTATTACGCCATCTCCATTGGTTGCCACTCCACAATGCACCATCTCTTCTCCAACCGGCCTTGCCCAAACCACTTCACTTAATCAAACTTCCAGGCACTCCTATGATGGGCATCACCACTGCTACAACAATCTATCGAAGAAACCCAAAAGAGAATTTCCATAGTTTAATGGTGAAAACATTGATGAATGGTTGTACAAGTGTGAGCAATTTTTTGAGATCTATCCCAGGGATACATATGAGAAGGTGAAATATGCTTTGAACCATTTTAGTAACACTGCCTTTCAATGGCATAGGGCCTTTGAGCGCCCATTGGCATAACCTATCACTTGGGAGGCATATTTGGCAACCAAATAGACCAGATGGTAGCCCTTTCCAATCACTAGCAAATCGGCTCCTTAGAGGAATATATCCAAGAGTTTGACAAACTCTAGAATAAGGCAGAGATCAACAAAAAATAGGCGTTGGGAATGTTTAGGCTGTCCTTCATAGAGACATCAAAAGGGTAGTAGTGCATTACAAACCCACCACCCTCAATGATGCCTGTGAGGCAGCGAGAATAGAAGATGAGCTACTCAAAAGAAGAGGAAACTTTTCTAGTGACCCCAAAAATCCAGGCAAAATTTTCTAGCTACTCAAGCTACTACCATACCAAACCCACTCAACCCCTACCACAAAAAACACTTCTAACCTAAACCAAAACATATACAAAGGTCTCTTACCCAATCCACCCAAATCTACTAAACTACCAAGTAACAGACGTATCCTCAGTAGCAAGGAAATTGAGGAAAGGAGGGTTAAGGGGCAATGTTTGTTGTGATGAGTAGTACACACCTAGGCACAAGTGTAAAACCAAATAGTTTTTCTTGATACACATTTCATATGACATTGAAGAGGAGTAGTCTGATGTTACTTATGAAAGTATGGGAAATGAACCGATGGACCCTCTCATTTCTGTCAATGCTCTTGAAGGATTATCAGGGTTCTAAACCCTAAAGGTCGCTGGTAAGGTTAATCAAAAGCCACTTAATGTGTTAATAGATTCAGGGAGGTCAAAAAAATTTTTAAGCACTAAAATGGCACATAAATTGCATTGTGAATTGACTTCTATTACACCTTTTGTTGTTAAGGCTGCAAATAAGGTGGTCATGATCAATATGCAAAGGGTTTCAATGGGAGTTACATGGGGTTAGGTTCTGTGGAACTATGTTAGTGCTAGAATTACACAACTCGGACATGGTATTGGGGGTACAATGGCTATCCACCTTAGGGAGCATTGTATCTAACTATTCCAAGCTGTGGATGTCATTTATTTGGGAAGGTTAGGAAGTTATACTCCAAAGGACCAAACATGCTTATCTTAGGTCTATCAAGGAAAAAGAGATGGACAAACTGCTACAAAACCCCGAGCAAATAGCTGATTTATAGCTTTATGGCTTATGAGTGCTAGATACACAAGTCGTTGAACTCTCTTCTTTGACTACAAACCTTCCAAAGTCAGAAATGACTCACCTCGAGATGTTAGCATTGGTAACTCAATTTTAGGATGTGTTCCAAGTGCCAATTGGTCTATCCCCACAAAGAACATAGGATCATGCCATTCCCTTTAAGGAAGCAGCATATTCGATCAACATTAGGCCCTATAGGCACTCAAGGATGCAAAAAGATATAGTGGAGCAGATGATTAGTGAGTTGTTAGACATCGTGTTCATTCAACACAGCAACAGTCCATTTGCTTCTCCTGTGATTCTTGTTAAAAAGAAGGATAAAACTTGATGCATGTCATTGATTATAGAGCATTGAACATGATGACAGTCAACGACAGGTTTCCCATTTCATTGGTAGATGAGTTATTAGAAGAACTTTTGGGGGCTGTGATTTTCTCTAAATTGATTTAAGGTCTAGTTACCACCAAGTTTGAATGGCTCTAGGAGATGTCTATAAAACAGCATTTTGAATCCATAACAGCCACTATGAGTTCCTAGTAATGCCATTGGACTGACCAATGCCCCAACTACCTTCCAAAGCCTAATGAATGATGTGTTTAGGCCTCAGGAAATTCATCTTGGTTTTCTTTGATGATATTTTAGTGTATAGTAAGGATGTCAAGCAACATTTGGATGATTTGCAAAGGGTGTTTGAGTTGCTTAGCATATATCAATGTTTTGCCAAAGGTAGCAAGTATGTTTTTGGCAGTGACAAGGTCGAGTATCTTGGCCATATGATTTTAGCTAATGGGGTAGGAACCGACCCTAGAAAAATCCAGGTTATTTAGGACTAGCTACAACTTAAAAATATCAAGCAATTGAGGGGATTTTTAGGACTTACGGGGTACTATCGGCGATTTGTCAAAGGTTATGGTTTGTAAACCTCTGACTCTGTTACTTTGGAAGAATACATTCCTTTAGGATGATTCATCCACAATGGCTTTCAATGCACTAAAAAGAGCTATGATGACACCACCAGTGTTAGCGATGCCTGATTTTTCTAAGACTTTTGTTGTAGAGACAAATGCATCAGGGGTAGAAATTAGGGCAGTATTGATGTAGGAAGGCCACCCAATTGCATTCATCAACAAGGCTCTTGCCTTTAAACACCAAGTCCTATCTATCTATGACAGGGAGATGCTAGCGGTCTAGAAATGGAGACATTACCTATTAGAGAGTCACTTCAAAATTAGAACTGGTCATGTCAGTTTAAAATACCAACTAGACCAAAGAATCTTAACCACGGGGCAACATTCATAGCTAGTCAAATTGTTGGGATTTGAATACAAAATCAGCTACAAAAATGGAAAGGAGAACAGGGCAGCAGATGCACTTTCCAGAATTCTAGAAGTAGTGATCAGTGTTATGATGATTTCATCGGTCTCCTTAGAACTACTAGATTAGATCAAGAATACTTGGGAGTCAAACTCGGTGGTGCAACAAATTATTCAAAAACTAATTAAGGATCCTCAATCCCATCTTAACTATAAAGGGGATAAAGGACTATTAATAGTGAAAAGGTGACTAGTGGCTAAGTAGGATGCTGAATTACAGGGAAAATTAATCATTATGTCCCATGACAGCCTAATTGGTGGGCATTCGGGTATGATCAACCACTAAAAGAGTTGGTGGGTTATTCTTCTAGAAGGGACAAAAAAGCACATCAGGCAGCATATTAGAGAATGCTCCACTTTTTAGATGTACAAGCCAGAAAATATAGTAGCTCTAGGGCTTATCCAACCTCTTCCTATATGTGGTGGTGGGCAGGCTAACCAAGTAAGCACATTTTATTGGGTTGTCTCAACTTTATATTGCACAAACAGTGGTGCACCATTATTTGGATGTTGTCTTCAAGCTGTGTGGCATGCCCTCAAAAATAGTGAGTGATAGGGACTTAATATTTATGAGTAGTTTCTGGAAAGAGCTCTTCTTATTACATGGGGTGGAGTTACGAAATTTGTCTTCTTATCACCTATAGACAGATGGGTAAACAAAGGTTGTGATGCCTTGAAATGTATTTGAGATGTATGAGTGGGGATATGCCTACCAAGTGGTTTAAATGGTTACCCTTAGCGGAGTGGTGGTACAATACTAACTACCTCACCTCTATTAGGATGACACCCTTCAAGGCTTTTTATGGGACTACTCCCCCTTTACACATACCATAATTCCTTAAAGACACTACTATTGAAGCTCTAGATCAAAAATTAATAGAAAGAGAGGATGTCATTAAGCTCTTAAGAAGCAATCTACTTAAGGTATAGGATATAATGCGTATTCAAGCAAACAAGAACCGAACAAACATGAGGTTTAAGCTGGGAGATTGGGTTTATCTTAAACTACAACCATACAAATAGGGATCAGTAGCATCTCAACCCTTCCATAAATTGGTAGAGTTTTATGGGCCTTACCAGGTAATGGAGAAGATAGGACAAGTTGATTACAAATTGTCACTGCCACCAAGGACTGGCATACACCCAGTTTTCATGTCTCGTAGCTCAAGAAGTTAGTGGGGAAACACCCTATGCAACAAGAGCTTCCTGAATTGGGTCCTAGCTTGCTACCACAACCCCTTGCAGCCTTGGATAAATGATGGATTAAAAAGGCTCGTCAATCAAAGACTCAAGTTTTAATTCACTGGAAGGGATTATATCCTCGCGAAGCTACATGGGAATGGGTGGACGACATGAAATTGCGGTTTCCAAAGTTTAGACTTAAAGACAAGGCTTACTTGAAGGAGGGAGTATTGATGCAAGGAAATGCAATATACATATTTATATACAGATTGGGAATTTTGACTCTTTATCATTTGATATTAAACAAATAATTTTACATTAGTTGAAGTATATATTTCTGTTACTCCTTAAAGGCCACGTGTCAGGCTAATAGCAATAGAGTTGCCTACAATAGAATTACAACATATATATACCATAATGGGTTGTGTAACAACCATGAATAGAATATGACAAATCATATGAACTCTCTCTAATTTCTTTTGCTCTGTTTTGTCTCCCTTTCTTGTTTCTTTGCTTAATTTACTTAAACACTTTGGCCACATATTGATTACCCACTAGAATCAATTTGTGTACGATCAATAACCTTGAAACTTGCATCAGATACATTTTATTCAAATTAGTTGCAAGAGACACTGAGCATCTCCTACAATGAGGCTTCAATAGTGACAAACGTCACCTTAGTGCCATTAGGAAGGGTGGAAACAAATGCATAAGGTCCATTAGTAGTGAAGGAGGAAGCTAATGGTGCGGGCAAAAAGAAATGCCTAAGGAGGTGCATTAAGATGTCGCTAAGATTGAAACATAATAGTGACGAGGGGAGGCAGTGAAGACCAAAAGAGGTAGTAGCTGAATGAGAAGTGAGTAGTGGTAATAAAAGTAGAGTAGTGGCACAAAATTAGAAAACCTTAGCTTTTGCAAAAAAGATTGGGCGCTTGTGAGAAACAATATTTGATGGTTAGACATGAATCATAGCTGGGAATGTTACGTGCACCTCATAAAAAAGTTCTAGCTTATAAGCCCATTCAACTTTAATTTTAATTTTTTAATGTTTTAAGCCTTATTATTAATTAAATTAGTTTAACTGAGAATAAATTGAATTAAAATCCTATTAAATATGAAAAGTGTTTTCTAATTATTTTTAAAGGATTAATTTTAATAGGAATATTTTGAAACTTAGTTTAATTGTTCAAAGAGTGGAATTATTAAACTAAATTAGATATCATATCAATAATTAGAATCAAGAAAAAATTTAAAGTATTTTCTTTCATAATTTGATTATATCATTAATAATTAATATGATGAAATTATATTAATTTTGATGAGACGTAAATTTTTTAAAATTTAAAATCCTTCATGTAAGTATTAAGCATAAGTTAAGAACTTGTCAGTTTCTTTCTATTATCTAAGAATAAAATCATAGTTCTTTTTATTGTAAGACTTAGTGACTTAATGCCCCTTTAATTAAAATATATTTTATATTAAGTTAATGGTCATATTTCACTAAATTTGTACTGTTTGGATTAGTGACTCATGATCATATGAATTTAGAGGCAAGGTTTGGAATAATCTACAAGATATATTTTGGCAAAGAGTTGTCACCTAATGGATGTAGGAGTTACATAAGCTGTGACTAATAAGGATATCAAATTGAGCACTAAATGACTTAAGTTCAACTTAATTTGAGTAAGATCCTAGCCCATTAGGAAATTAATTGACTTAATAATGATGGATATTATTTTGAATAACATAGTAGGAGTAACCAAATATTTATTGAGGTCCTTGTATTATTTACTTTGGTGACATAAACAAATAATGGATCTTTTACTTCTTTTTGGTTGCTAGATAGAATGAGTACTAATATGTCCTTAAGGAATAATTTGGATTTTAACGAACGTATTGGACATAATTTCTTAGACTAGTTTTAATATGAAATTGTGGAATATAAAAACTCACCCCTAGACTTTTCTTGATTCACTATTTAACCTTCAACTAAGAAGAAGATTCAAACAAAAAAAGAACAACCAAATTTTGTTTCAAGAGATTTGTAACCAAACCCTCAAGAACATGCATAACCCAATTCATGCAAATTATGAATTGAATGACACAAAATTGAAAGAAGAACAACATATAATGACACCATTAATTGATGAAACAAAATTAATTAAATAAGTCGCATACGAAGTATAAAGATCGTGTAATGCATTCCAATTATTCATCAAGAATAATAATAAGGATGAACTTCACAAAATAATGTCATAAAATTGTGTCCCCTAGTGATAGTCGAACCTCCATATGTATAGGAGAGGGGTTGACCAAAAATTAAGGAAAAGGAATTAACTTAAATTTATAATTACACAACCTACTAGGAAACTAAATTTTAGAAAATATGAGACCTTACAAGATTTGGTCAAGGAAACCTACTAATCTTAAATTACTTAACCTACTAGGAAACTAACTTTTAGGAAATAAGAGACCTTATAAGATTTGGTCAATTGTCTTTTGCAAAGAAGGAAACACACTAATAGTACATTCGGCCATAGGCCTTAATTTTTCAAGTTGGGTTGGCCCAACATTTCACGACTTACTAATTGGACTTGTTAGGACTCATTAATTAAAGCAACTTGGACTTGGGCATGAGAATGAGCTTCTTTAATTAAATTATTCAAAGCTTCTTGCATCGTTTTAGTCCTAGCCCTTTTCATAAGCCCAACAACACCTATAAGCGAATCTCATTTGGAAGCTGACTGTAGAATTTGAGTTGAAGACCTCAAACTCTTATCTCGAACACTCAACCATTGACCCCAACTTGAGATGCTACGTCACTAGCCCTTTGATCCATATCATTCCCCTTTCCTCAAAAGGATTCATCCGCGAATCCAATAGATCTATTCAAATGGAGAAAGATCAGCTACATTAAAAGTTGCAATTATACCATAATCACTTGGAAGTTCAAGTTTGCAGGCATTATTGTTTAACTTAGCCACAACTTGGAAAGGGCCATCAGCCCTAGGATGGAGCTTTGTTCTCCAGGAAGTAGGAAATCTTTTTTTGCAGATATAAAGCTAGACCCAATTGCTAGTCTAAAAATGACCTCTTTTCTTCCTTTGTTGTGTTTCATACATAGTGCTCAAATTTGTGCTATATGGTTTCACGCACTTTGGCATGTAACTTTTAGAAAAAATTAGCTTTCTTGGCTCCATCTACCTTTAAGAACTCAGAAACAGGTAATGAAGAAAAGTCCAAAGGGGTTAGTGGATTGAAACCATAAAAAACTTTGAACAAAGAATAGTTAGCAGTAGTGTGAAATGTACGATTATAAGAAAATTTAGCTATAGGTAAACAAAACTCCCAACTTTTCAAATGTCATTTGGTTATGGCGCACAATAGGGTACCAAGCATTCTATTTACAACTTCAGTTTGACCATTAATTTGGGGATAAGTAGTACTAGAAAACAACAATTTAATTTCTTATTTTCCACAAAGAGTTTTCTAAAAGTAGCTTAAGAATTTTACATCTCTATCAAACACAATGCTTCGAGGAATCCCATACAATCTAACAATTTATCGAAAGAATAAATCAACCACATGCACAACATTATCAGTTTTTCTAGAAGTAATGAAATGTTCCATTTTTGGAAAAACGATCAATTACAACAAATATAGAATCATTTCCTCGTTAAAATCTTGGTTATACCAACACAAAATCCACAGAAATATCAATCTAAGGGGATGAGGGAATGAGAAGTGGTGTGTATAGTCCATATGGTTTAGATGTTGATTTAGCCATCTTGTATTCAATGCACCTTTCACAAATTCTTTCAATATTGTTTTTCATATTAGGCTACTGAAAATGTTCTTTCAACACATCAAAAGTCTTAAGAATACTAAAATGACCCATAATATCACCACTATGAGCTTCACATACCAACAACTCACGCTTGGAGTAATTAGGCACACAAAATTTGTTCCCTTTAAACAAAAATCTATTATGTCTATAAAACTTATTAACTGCACTATAATCATATGTAATGTAGGAACTTGAGAAATCAAGATCATGTTTGTACAAATCTTTCATATATTCAAATCCTAATAACTTAGTGTCCAAAGTAATAAGCAACCTATGCCTACGTGAAAATGCATCAACAACAAAATTTTCTTTTTTTTATACTTAATGACATGAGAAAAAAATCAAGTCATTTATTAAGCTTGTTTTGACGATGCAAATATTTAAGAGATTTAAGATTAGTATGGATGACAAACTCTTTAGGCATCAAGTAGTGTTGCCAGGTTTCCAAAGCCCTAATGACAATATAAAGTTCCTTATCATAAGTTGGATAGTTCAAACACGCACCATTTAACTTTTTAGAAAAATATGCTATACATTTACCTCCTTACATCAGCACAACACCAATACCTATGCCAAAAGCATCACATTCAATTTCAAAAGTTTGCTCAAAGTAAGGTAAGGATAATATCGATGCAATTATCAAATCCTTTTTTAAGGACTCAAATGTAAGTTATTGTGCTTCTCCTTATTCAAACTTTATGTTCTTCTTTACTAACACACTTACTGGGGTTGCCTTAGTTGAGAAATCCTTAGCTTTAACCTTAGCCTCATCAACTTTGTGCCATCTATACTCACAACAAACCTAAGATAATTTCAAGAACATAGAAAGTAAATTTCTTCAATTTGGCATAAAGTTTTTTGTGA
Organism: Erythroxylum rotundifolium; assembly: GCA_027563915.1. Lineage (NCBI taxonomy): Eukaryota > Viridiplantae > Streptophyta > Magnoliopsida > Malpighiales > Erythroxylaceae > Erythroxylum > Erythroxylum rotundifolium. The sequence goes on along the minus strand of JAOSBO010000006.1, from coordinate 18,448,230 downwards.
CGTAAAGTGGAAAGTACTTGCTCAAGATGTTTAGCATGCAAACCTACATCTCTACTATACACCAAAATATAATCAAAATAAACCACTATAAATTTACCTATAAAAGGTCTAAGCATATAGTTCCTTGATCTCATGAATGTCAAAGGAGCATTAGTTAAACCAAAGGGCATAACCATCCATTCATAAAGTCCAAATTTGGTTTCAAATTTTGTTTTCCAATCATCTCTATTTTTCATGTCAATTTGACGATAAACACTTATTAAGTCAAATTTCAAAAATAGACATGCAACATACGTGTCTTGTAGCATATCATTAAGCCTAGGAATGGGGGATCAATATTTAATAGTTATTTTGTTAACAACATAACAATCAATGCACATTCACCAAGTTCTATCTTTCTTAGTTACAAGTATGACATGCACGACATATGGACTTAACGACTCTCTAACCAAACCTTTTTTAATGAGTTTATCAACTTAACTTTGCAACTCTTTTTTCTCTTTAAGGTTGGCTTGATACGTTGGTCAGTTAGGAATGCTCGAACCAGGTAGCAAATCAATTTAGTGTTCAATTCCTTGAAGGGGTGGAAGCCCTTTTGGCATCCCTTTATGAAAGACATCCTTGAAATCCTAAAAAGTACTTTAAACCTCTTTTGGTAAATCATTGCGTAGTTTGTAAGTAGAAAAGTAGTTTTATTTATAAATCATAAGGATAAAAGGCATATAAGCATAAATACCGTTATCTACATCTTTCACACTTGCACAAAAGTTACCTTTGTTCTCACTAACTTTTGGATTTTCACTCTTTCACTCAACTAGTGCTTCCCTTTCTTCTTTCCCCTCACTTGATTTTTATAGCTAACCTTGTCTTCTCTCTCTCTCTCTCTCTCTCTCTTTGCTCAATTTAATTTATACATTTACAACCTCTTTAGGGGAAAGGGGATTCAAAGTACATGTCCTACCATCCATTACAAAAGCGTACTTGTTAGTATATCCATCTTTATCCATGAGCCTATCAGACTCCCATGAACGCCCTAACAATATGTGACATACACTCATAGGCATAACATCATAAAACACCTTATGTTGATACTTCCAATAGACAAATGAAGTGCTTGGTGTTTTACCTTTACCTTACCTTTATCATCTAACCATTGCAACTTGTACGGATAAGGATGCCTTGTATCAAGTAGTGAAAACCTAATAATAAGATGCTCACTAACACTATTAGTACAACTACCTCCATCAATAATCACAAGGCATACCTTATTCTTAACTAAACATCTTGTATGGAAGATGGTAGTATGTTGCTCATCACTTGGCTCAAGTGAGATTTGTGTATTCAAGGCTTAGACTACCACCAAGGCTTCATTAGACCATTTAACCTCAAATTCATCAACAAAGTTGTCCCCCTCAACACCTTCTTCCTCATTGCTTTGAGTTAATTCAAGCATATCATCACACTCATGATCACTAATATAAGTCACATCCTCCAACAACATATATGGTTTGGACATTGTGATGCCATATGATCCTTACCTAGACACTTAAAATGTGTGACATGTTTCGGCTGGTTTTAGTTTTGACCCAAGTTTGAAGAACTAGCCTTAGACTCATAAGGTTTAAATGACATATTTTTATTGGCACTAGGGTTGGGTAGGTTTATCTTAGCCCCATTATTTCCTTATTTATTTTGTTGCCAATGTACATTGTTAGGTCAAGCCTTTACATCTAAAATCTTAAGGAATTAATCGATTTAACCCTCCAAAGAAACGAGCTAAAGTAGTTAATTCATAATTTTTAGTGCCATTTTTTATTTTCAATGCCTCCAACTTTTGAAAGTATTCAGCCACAGTTTGGCTGTCTTGCTTTAGTTCATGTACCCTATTATACAATTTACGAAAATAGGCATTTGGAACATACTTCTTTCTCAATATGCCAGTTAGTTCATGCCAAGACGAAATAAAGGGCTACTAATTCCTTTTACATTCATGCATAAGGTTAGTCCACCAAATAGCAACATAATTTTAGAATTCAACAATAGTTAGCTTAACTTTCTTTTCTTCAAAAAAAAATTATGGACATCAAAATCCTTTCTACTTTCAATTCCTAATTTAAGTAAGCTTCAAGACCAAATTTGTAGTGAAGTTCAGGAATTTTCAATTTAATAGATCCTAAATTACCATTAACCTTTTTGCATTGTCCATAAATGTGGTTGGAAGTTTCAATTTCTTCCTCAGTTTCTTCTTGATATCGATTGCTCATAGAAGCTTTGGTTGCACTCATGTTGTTCATGGAATCCTTAATGTTTTTAATCTCAACTCCTAACTCTGTCATTTATTTTACCAATTCCATTAACAAGTCATTGTTGTTAGGCTCTATAGTGTCCTTTTTGGTGCAAGCTAAGTTAACCTCAAGTTTGGTTGTCTCCTCCTTGTTGCTTCCTCAGACACAATACCTACATAAAAATCTCACAGGCTCTTTTGTTTATTTTTGAACCACCTCCCTTGTGTATAATCTAGAGCTAATCTCAACCTAAGTGCTTCACTCTTTAACAGGCTTTTACAACTACATATAAAATAAAACATCGACCTTCCTTAGTTATTATCTTTTTGAGTGCAATGAATAATAAATTCTAATTCTCGTGTAAACTAGGATAAGGAAAACAAGTTAGGAGGTTAAAGAATAAGAATGGCTCAAGAATAATTTGCAACGACAATCTAGAACAAGAAAATATATTAGAATATGTCACAAATTGGCACAATTTTGGTTAGGGGTATTTTGGTAATTTTTAGGAGTAAAAATATGAAATACGATTGTTAATCAAAATATCTCATCGAGTACTATCGAATTGATGTGTAGCACATTCTCAAATTCCTTACAGTTAAAAAATATGACAATTTTAAGATACTACTCCTAAAAAGGAAACAATTCCTAATGCAAATAAGATCGACTAAAAGTAGTCAATTGTAGCAATATTGACCTTCCTACCAATATGAAAACAATAAAAATAGGCAAGTAAGACTTTTTTTTCTTGCAAGTAAAGTACCTTCCAAATCGGTAATGACTTTCCAAAAATAACTTCACAAAAAGAAGCTTTCTAAGAACACAAAATTTTTTCTTTTTTCTTTTTTATTTTTTTTACAAAAAGGTGGTTAAAAAGAAAATTGACATGAAATTAAATTTGGACGGCAAGTTGGAAACATTTAAAGATGAAATTCTTGACACAAAAGAAACCAACCAAGAAACAATTCAAGATTGATTAAGAACTCTATGAACAAAAATTCAAGAAGCACAAAATTATTCACATAACATGAATCAAGATAACATAGGCTTTGATAATAAATTGCTATGAAATTATGGAATATAAACGCTTCCCAAAATTTTTCTTAATTCACCATTTGATCTTTAACCAAGAAGAAGATTCGAACAAGAAGAGAAGAACAAGGTTTATTTGAAGAGATTTGTAACCGAATCCACAGGAACATGCATAACCCCATTCAAACAAATTATGAATTGAACGGCACAAGATTGAAAGAAGAACAACAAATAATGATGC
>JAOSBO010000006.1:18427301-18438226 GCA_027563915.1 Erythroxylum rotundifolium | reverse complement strand
ATATATTTAATAATAATTAGAATATTTTTAATAATAGAAATAAAATTAATAAAATTAACAACATATATAATAATAAGGAATTTATTGATATTAATAATAAATATAATTAATAAAAATACAACATTTTATAATAATAAGGAATTCAATAATCATACAAAGTAAGTACAAATAATAATAATAGTAAGGATAAGGATAATTTAGTCTTTTTTTTAAGTATTCCTTTATCATTCCAAGTTTAAATTTTCAACTCAAACATCAGCATAGAATTGCTTATCTACTCTATTTTTTAAACCAAACAAAGTAATACTCATTTTATTATATTTCTCATCTATTCTATTCCTAAAGAATAACTATTTTATTCCTTATCTATTCCATTCCTCGAACCAAACAACCCATTAGAAAGTTTATGTTGGAATCGAAAATTATATATATAACGACAGTTAAATGTAAAATTATTTCTGGTATGATATTCGTATAGGCCTCAGTATATACCTATCTTCGTCCACATACATTGGACTTCCCTTCAATCTAAATATATCATCGATGAATCTGTAGCGCGGTTCCTCTTAATTATGACCTTTGAGTAACAAAGAAAGGTGCCACGTAAAAGTAAATGTGAAAGATGATAGCTATCTTTTCTTTTTTCCTTTTTTTTTGGGTTATAAGATTTTAAGTTCCGGTAATATGGGATTCCAAGTGCTGTTTTCAGTCGCAAATGCCGATAATTACTGAAGACATAGACAAAGAAACCTCTAACAATACAAAGGTTTCAATTTTCACATTAAAATGCATTTATGTATGTTTTATTCTTTTGAAAAGAAACCAAAAACGAGAATATCAAATTCACAAAAACCATATAAACATACAATATTTGGTTTTTTAAAAAAAAGGGGTCCAGTTTAAGCTACTTTCTTTAATTTTAAACAACTGTCGTTCAATTATACAATTCGTCCATAGTGTTATTAAAAGATTGTGGGAGAGATCAAAAATTGAGTTGGTTTCGTGTTCTTAAAGATCCACAATTTCCAACAGAAACACATAAAAAAGATTAGATCTTTCAAGCTTGGTAAAGATCAAAGCTTTGTATGTGAAAGCAAGCAACTTACAATGGACAACTCGAAGCGAGCTGAATCTGAACGAAGTGAATCAACCATCCTCAATTAGGAGTGACATTTGGCCAAGAAAGTTCGAATACGGCCTCTAGAGGAAGACCCCCCCCCCCCCCCCAATACCCACAATGTCCTTTAGTGCAGTTGTGAGTGCCCCGTCGGGGACCCTAGTGGAAGAAGCCACAGATTGGCCGGACGAAGATCCAGTTGACGTAGAAGACAGGGATATAATTATTACACAAGGCCACAATGGCGACAACATTGAGCTATCACCCACATTCAAAGACAAATTAGATCAGAAATGGCAACATGTTGTCGTTATCAAATTACTAGGAAGGAAGATTGGGTTTCGGGTACTTAGCGCAAGTTTGAAGACGTTGTGGCAGCCGAGTGGTCCGATGAAGGTCATTGACTTGGATCAAGAGTATTTCCTGGTCAATTTTATCAAAGAGGCCGATTTCTTCAATGCTCTCACCAAGGGACCCTGGATAATCTTCGATTACGCCTTGTCGGTTCAAAGGTGGCGACCATCTTTCTGACTATTGCAGGGTACCGCCTTCTGAGCTGTCGTCTGGATTAGATTTCCAGACTTACCGATTGCGCGCTACCACCCAAAGATCCTCGTGACATTAGGCGACTTAGTAGGGCAGACCGTAAAAATCGATTCGACCTCCAGTGCCGCCTCCAGGGGAAAATACACCTGCGTTGCCGTCAATTTGGATCTCAGTAAACAACTCCGCTCGTCAGTGGAACTGGACGGCGAACGCTTGGTGGTCGAATATGAGGGCCTTCCGCCGATTTGCGGTCGGTGTGGCATAGTGGGCCACGTTGCTGGCCTCTGTCTGAAAGGGCGAGCGCCACCGATAGCCCCGTCTCCGGTGACAACTACCAGCGCGGACCCCACCCAGCAAGAGATTGCAGATCAGGCGAAGACGGGCCCTTCTGCAGGCTCGACCGCGTCAAACGCAGGACATGGCCCCTGGGTTCAGGTCCCCAGGCGACCCGCCCCTAAAAATCACGCCCGCACCGACGCTCAGCTTCCTCACAACAATCTACGCGTAGGTGACTCCAGATTCGCACCTCTGTCCTCGTCAGAAGGGTCACCTGCGGAGGCCTCGATGTCAGCGCAATCAGTTTGGGACGGCCACGCAGAAACAGAAAGGAATTCACAGCATCTAGGGCCCTCACATCGCCCCTGGACTGGGCTTTTGGCCTGTGGGCTTTAATTTGACGCATAGGGCTAGAAACAAAGGCAAAAGGATGGCCCAACCATCTGTTGGACCTACTCCTCCTATGGGGCCCCTGCGGAACCCCAAACCTAGCCCAACCCCTACTGTGGGGCCACAGTTAACTCCCAAACCTGGTCCGACCCGAAAATCCAACTCCAACCCACCTCCTCGAAGAAACACCTCGTAGTAGTCCTACACTCGAACTCGGAGCTTCTCAGATCCCAGTCCTAGATAAGCGAAGTCGGGACCAGTGCCCAACACATGGAAGGTGTGGAAAGTGGGGAGCCTATTTGCTATTCAACTGGTGAGGTCGAAATCGGTCAACCCCCGGAACCACCCGATCGAACGTCAGGGGAGGTGACTATGGAAGAGACCTCGTCGGTAACCGACGTAGCGGAAGCGGTTATGCTACCAAGTACCGTAGATTGCGGGCAGGAGGCCTCCCTGGGGGCTCCAGCATCCTCCCGGCCTTGAAGGGCCGTCGCGTCAGACATTATTATGTCAATCCTCATCTAGAATTGCCAAGGCACGGGAGGCGCGCGCTTTAGGACCATTTTACGTCAACATCTATCCCAATATAAGCCAGGGATTCTAGTTTTAGTTGAAACCTGTATTAGTGGAAGGCAAGCCCTGGACGTTATCAAGACTCTAGGTTTCAACTATTCGTTTCGAGTGGAAGCTGTTGGTTTTGCCGAAGGCATCTGGCTCCTATAGAAAACAGAGTTTAACGTGAAGGTGAGACTAGCGCACAGGCAGTTTATTCACTCCACAGTCTCTCACGGGGCCTGTCGTTTGATTTTACTGCTATTTATGCGAGCCCGCACTCGTCGCAGCAGCATTCTCTTTGGTCTCACTTGAGGCAGCTTGGCCGTACCATGGACCATCCCTGGATCCTGGGTGGGATTTTAATGCAAAACTGGAAACCATTGATAAAAAGGGTGGATCCTGCACTGCTCTTGTTATTAACCATTTGTTCCGGAATTGGGTCCACGAGTGTGGCCTGCACGATCTTGGGTATGTAGGGTCGAAGTTTACTTGGCGGCGTGGGCAGATTCGGGCTCATTTGGACTGGATTCTAGTGTCGTCACCTTGGCTCCTGAAGTACCCGCACGCTGCCAACCATCATCTCCCTTACATCAGATCTGACCATCGGCCTCTATTTTTACTCCTCGAACCCCCGCAACTGAGAGCACCGCGGAGCCATTCGTTTTCTTTTCAGGCTGCATGGTTAGCCCACGCCGATTTTGGCGCAGTGGTTGCAAAGCACTGGGACCCCGCAGAGGAATCTTTCAGTCAATCCCTTTCAACTTTTTCCCACCATCTCACTCGCTGGAATAGGGAGGTGTTCAGACACATCTTCCACAAGAAACGGAGATTACAAGCCGGGTTGGCGGGCATTTAGCGAGCTTTGTCCCGTAGGGAGTCCGAATCCCTCCTTGCCTTAGAATCCAAGCTTAGTGCATATTTCATTCAGGTACTCTACGAGGAAGAGCTCTACTAGCATCAGCAAGCTAGATGTGAGTAGTTGGCCCAAGGGGACCGCAACACCTCCTACTATCACACGGTGGCCACTGCCAAATGAAAGAAACGTTGGATTGGCAGCCTATTAGATGACAATGGCATAGTGATCTCCGATCCAAGACAGTTGCGAGACATGGTGCGCCGCCATTTTGAAGTTTTGTACACCATTTCGAATCCTATCTCTCTGCAATTATCCATGACTGGCGCCTTTCCTCAGCTACCTCTGGAGCATCTAACGATGTTGGCAAACCCCATCCATGTGGAGGAAATCAAGGCGGCAGTTTTTGGAATGCACCCGAACAAAGTTCCAGGTTTTGATGGCTTTCCCGCTTCCTTCTATCAATCTCAATGGGATACCGTCGGCCCGGCGGTGGTGGCCTTTATCCAACAAATTTTTTGACATGAACGCTGGGAACGGGAACTAAATCGCACAATCTTGGTTTTGCTTCCGAAAGTCACTTCCTCGCAATATGTCACTCAGTTTAGGCCTATCAGCCTATATTCGATAATGTATAAAATCATCTCCAAAGTTATCGTGAATCGAGTGAAGACCTCTCTTGATTTTTTGGTAGCCCATACCCAATGCAGTTTCATCCCCGGCAGACACATAACGGACAATATCTTTATCGCTCAGGAGGTCATACATTCCCTGAAACTGAAGGCGGGTAAGACTGGTTATTTCGTGCTCAAGGTGAACCTAGAAAAAGCCTATGACCGCCTCCGCTGGGATTTTATAGCGGACACTCTCAAAGAGATAGGATTACCGTCAGGGCTCGCTAGTCTCATCATGAAGTGTGTTACCTCAGTCTCCATGCAAGTCGCTTGGAACGGTCACTTGTCAGACGCTTTCACCCCTACACGGGGTATTCGACAAGGAGACCCCCTCTCGCCCTACCTCTTTGTTCTCTGCCTGGAAAGGCTAGGTCATCTTATTAACCACGTTGTGCGATCAGGACAGTGGAAGCCGATCAAGCTGAGTCGATCAGGGCCTCCCCTCTCACATCTTTTTTTCGCTGATGACCTAATGCTTTTTGAGGTTGCTACAGACACCCAGATTCAAGGGGTCTCCCGCATTTTAGACCGGTTCTGTGAGGCATCCGGTCTAAAAGTGAGTCAGGCCAAGACCCGAATTTGTTTCTCCAAGAATGTTTCCCGCGAGACCGCGTGCGGCCTCAGCCAGGCACTTCGAATTCAAAGTACTCCTCACCTGGGCAAGTACCTAGGAGTTCCTTTAATTCACGAGCGCCCCACCAAATCCACGTATCAGCCCATCCTCGACACTGCACAACAAAAGTTAGCAGGTTGGAGTGCGCCCCACCAAACCCAATCGGTCCTCTTAGCTCTGCCTACATATACCATGCAAACAGCGCGAGTCCCCAGCCATTTTTGCGAGGATTTAGAAAAGCTAATACGGGATTTCATTTGGAACTCCAAGGACCATAACCGTAAACCCCACCTTGTTAATTGGGACACTGTTTGTAGACCGCGACAAGTAGGAGGGTTAGAGATCAAGCGCATTCGATCCACCAATGATGTTATGCTTGCCAAACTAGGTTGGGGATTAATTACCAAACCGGCAGCGTTATGGTTTCAAATCCTATGGTTGAAATATAACTTTGAAGACCTCCACCTCCCTCTTTCGCTGAAAAGGCTCCGTGCTTCCGTCATCTGGCGTGGAATATCTGCTACATGGCACATCGTTCGCCAAGGGATCCGATGGCAACTTGGAAATGGCCGCCGAATCTTTTTCTGGCTTGATAGTTGGTTGGTGGATTGGGGCCCACTTGTTTCGATTACCATGAGCCCTATCCCAGACTCCTTACTTTATGCCACCGTGGCAGATTTAGTGGATGCGCGCGGTACATGGAAATGGCACCTGTTTCAACATTATCTTCCTTCCACAGTTTGTTTGGAGGTTGCCACTTCTAGAACACCTTCTACTACCCTGGAGATAGACAAGCCGATTTGGGGACCAACTTCCCATGGGGAGTTCACTGTGGCTTCAGCTTATGACCTGATAGAGGATCATAGCACCAGAGCTAGTCCCCACCTCTGGGCCTTAATATGGAAATGGTTGGGACCACAAAGGATCCGCTCTTTCCTGTGGCTTCTAGCTTAGCGCAAGCTGCTGACTAATCAGCAGAGGGTCACACGCCATTACACGGAGGACGATAGTTCCAACTTCTGTGGTCAGCCAGAGACCATTTTGCACGCCCTCCGAGGTTGTCCTCGGGTTAAAACGTTTTGGCTACAATTTCCCCCGGTAGTGGTCGACACTACTTTCTTCACCTAGGACGAGTGCCCATGGTGGTCATTCCATCTAGGCCGGCAATTTCAATTCCAGCGGAAGGTATGGTCTACCGTCTTTGGCGTTGCTTGCTGGCATATTTGGCAGTGGCGGAATAAATGTATTTTCGAGAATGGGTTTGAGTGGCCGACTTGTGGCCCCAAACTTGTCCTTGACTATGTTCAGTGGATAGTCTTGAGTCACGCGATAACGGGGCAGGTGATCTCCTCCCAAGGGCTCCCCATGGGTACACCCATTTGCTAGACTCCACCTCTCCCTGGCTGGGTTAAAGTTAATACCGACGGAGCGATGCCAACCACCTCACATCTCGCCACGGCAGGCGAACTAATCCGCGACTGCCATGGCAACTAGTGTGGAGGTTTCGTGCTGAACATCGGAGCCTGCTCACCCCTAACCGCGAAACTCTGGGGGGTCCATTCGGGGCTGTCTTTGGCTTGGGATCTAGGCTTTCGGCGGGTGATTCTTGAAGTCGACTCGCTACAAGTTATAATCCTTCTATCTTCATCTCCCCCTCTACTGACTGAGTGTTTTTCTTTGGTGCAGGATATCAGGGCTTTCCATCGTCGGGCTTGGGATATCCAGTATTATCACGTCTATCGTGAAGGCAATCAGAGTGCGGACAGTCTGGCCCACTTGGCCCGCTATTTCCGACTAGAACTGTTATTTTCTTAGGAGCCTTCGCATGTCACCAGAGCACATGTCTGACAGGACTAGGTGGGTGCTGTGTATAGTAGACCCGGCGCTTAGGCTAGCTGTAGCTTTTGCCTCCTTTGTAATAAAAAAAAACAAAAAAATTGTGGGAGAGTCTGTGAAGGTACTTGTCTCCCTCGTTCTTTGTGAATCATTTAAAGAATATTGTCAAAGCCAGAAAACAAGGGGAAAAAACGTCTGAATCCAACAACTAGTCCTGGAATGAACGAAAATATTAGTGTTTTTACTATAGAGAGTGTACAGATGAACTCGATAAAACGCCTAGTAAACGCCCAAAAAAATTATAAAAAACGAATAAAACGACTTGCAGTTGGAATTTTCTATGAGAATCCCGTAAGTCATAGCTTTCATTACCTGATCCCTACGCTCACCCAACACCACTCATCTGTCTCCGTGTTACCTGGTTAGATATATGGTCTTCTCTTGATGATCTGTGGTTGAGGGATCTATGTTACAGGACTGTACGAACGTTCTTGCCTGCATATATAGGAGCTAGTCAGAGCATAAAATATCTTCTAAAAGCCATGGATGGTTTGCTTCAACAGTTTGAATCCATGCAAGTTGATCAGGAGGATGAAGAAGAGTGCCCAATCAAGCAAGTAGATATAACAGTGCCAAAAGCTGACGATCCCTCGTTACCAGTCATGGCATTTAGAATGTGGGTTCTGGGTCTTGCTTCATGTGTCCTTCTGTCGTTTGCAAATCAGTTCTTCTGGTATAGAACACAACCATTGTCCATATCTTCCATCTCCGCACAGATTGCTGATGTGCCTCTCGGTCATTTAATGGCAAGAACACTGCCCACCCGAAAGTTCTTTGAGGGTACAAACTGGGAGTTCACGATGAACCCAGGACCTTTCAATGTCAAAGAGCACGTTTTGATCACTAGCTTTGCGAATTCTGGTGCTGGAACTGTGTATGCTACTCATATTCTCAGTGCTGTTAAGCTGATTTACAAGAAGAAACTTGATTTTCTTCCAGCTCTCTGGGTCATGATTACTACTCAGGTTTTTTTTTTTTTCAATCTTTCATTTCATAGTTTTTGTCTAAATGTTCTTAGTTTTCTTCAATCTTGCTACTTTAGCCTTGCTATATTCTTTTGGTTTTAAATTGACGCAGTTACGTCCTTGCTAGTATTGGAGCTATCGCTGGATAGGGTTTAAGTTTGTATAATTTATATACACAAGATTTATGTACGAATATGTATTGTCTTCTGGTCAAACTGTACCCAAAATTCTTGTTAACATCAAATGCAAAAGACTCAATGTGGTTCAGGTTAAAAATCAAATAGCTTGCTAGAGGGATTGTTTATTTTCTATTTATTTCTAATTTAGCATTTTAGAACATGACATTACAAATGCTATCTTTGACAAGATCCCTATCCAAAAATCTTACGAAAACAAACCATTTTTTAATTAATCTACCTTTAAATTAAAAATGTGGAGAGGTGTAGCATTGTTTGTTTGAGGGAACAGATATGCAGCTGCATACACGTCATAGGGGATTGAGCTTTGCTTAGCATTGAAGCTATGCCTTAGACCTAACTTTATACTTCCAGAAAACAATCAGTTGAGATACTTAAAAATATGATTCTTGTTGTGCTCGTCACATGGGAGTTAATAGAGCTGCTGATTGTTTTGCTAGGACTAGTATCAGTTTATTTCAGTTATGTTCTTGATTAAGTGTCTGTCTGGGGACTGCCCTTAGAGACTTTAATTTGAATTAAGGAAATAAAAGAGTTATGCTATGACTTCTCAAGTACTAAATTTTTTAACCAGAGAACCATGCTCTAAATACGAGACATACCAAGTTGTTACCAGGATAGAGATGATTGTGACTGGTTGGTTATTCACATAATCGTATAAAGTAGCCGAGGATACCGCAACTACGTCAATTTATTCACAGACTTCAAGTTTGTTATCTCATTGTAGCTACTGGGATTTGGTTGGGCTGGCATTTTCAGGAGATATTTGGTAGAACCAGGGGAGATGTGGTGGCCTTCTAATCTTGTACAAGTCTCGCTGTTCAGGTAGACATACATTGCAATCCTATGTGTTTTTTATTTAAAAGTTTTCTATTCCTCTATTAATTGAACAATCAACATTGCTGCAGAGCTCTGCATGAAAAAGAGAAAAGATCAAAAGGTGGACTGAGTCGAACCCAGTTCTTCCTCCTAGTCCTCATCTGCAGTTTTGCGTACTATGTTCTTCCTGGCTATCTCTTTACCTTGTTAACAACTTTCTCATGGGTGTGTTGGCTGTCTCCCAAGTCTGTTTTACTTCACCAACTTGGCTCAGGCTCACAAGGCCTTGGCATTGGCTCTATAGGCTTGGACTGGTCTGCAATTTCATCCTACGTTGGTAGTCCACTTGCTAGTCCATGGTTTGCCACTGCCAATATTGCTGTTGGATTAATACTAGTCATGTATGTGATGACACCCATCTGTTATTGGTTCAATGTCTACTCAGCCTAGAGCTTCCCAATATATTCCAGTGAGCTCTTCTTGGGAAATGGCTCAATATATGAATCGAAAGCATTGTCGATTCCAGGTTTCGTCTTGACAGGAATGCCTATGCGTAGAATGGGCCACTGCATCTCAGCACTTTCTTTGCTATGACATATGGTCTAGGATTTGCTACTCTTACAGCGACATTTATGCACGTCCTACTATTTAATGGAAGGTAAGCTCCGAGGACCTTAATTGCCTAAAGATCAATGTTCCTGATAACAAAAGATACAGAATAAGGTAAACAACACATTGAAATGTTAAATGACCCTAAAAGATTATCCTTTTCCGGGTGAATGGATTCATTTTCTTTGAGAATTCCAGGGATCTTTGGAACCAAAGCAGAAGAGCCTTTGGCGGAAGAAGAAAGATTGATATACATACAAGGCTTATGCAGAAGTATAACACAGTACCTGCCTGGTGGTTTCTTGCAATTCTCGTTACAAATATTGCCGTAATTATCTTTTCTTGCGAATATTTTAATCATACACTCCAGTTACCTTGGTAGGGCGTTCTATTGGCTTGCGCAATTGCCTTATTTTTCACCCTTCCAATTGGTGTTATTTCTGCCACAACAAATCAGGTATAATGATTTGAGAACTTCAATTTACCTTGTAGCACACTGTAAAACTTGAAATCCTGAGATTCATACTCGAGGTTCACTTTGGGTACCCAGCAACCGGGTTTGAACATCTTACAGAGTACATAATTGGGTACATGTACCCTGAGCGTCCTGTTGCCAACATGTGCTTCAAGGTTTACAGATACGTCAGTATGGCTCAAGCTCTAACCTTTGTGTCAGACTTCAAACTTGGCCACTACATGAAGATCCCACTTAGATCGATGTTCGTGGCACAGGTAAGTTGATGGTTACGTTTAATTTTTACTGAAATTGGAACTAACCTTATTTAAATTAAACATAAAAATGTGATGGTTTTTCTGCAGGTGGTAGGAACACTTGTGGCAGTGCTGATATACCAATTGACAGCATGGATGATGATGGCAACCATTCCAAATCTTTGTGACACACACAGTCTGAGCTCAGACAGCCCATGGAGGAGTCCAATGGACCGAGTGTTCTTCGACGCCTCTGTCATATGGGGCTTAGTCGGGCCACGTAGAATCTTTGGAGACCTCGGTGAATAGGGGAAAGTCAACTGGTTCTTTCTAGGAGGTGCTACAGCTCCATTCTTAGTGTGGATTGCTCACAAGGCATTTCCTAGAGTGAAATGGGTTGGTCTCGTGCACATGCCTGTACTGTTGGGTTCCACAGCAATCATGCCACCAGCTTCTGCAGTGAACTTTACTAGTTGGGTCATCGTTGGATTCATTTCGGGATATGTACTTTTCAAGTATCGTACCGAATGGTGGAAACTAATGTTGCGAATATCGTACCGGATTCGGTACCGGATTCAGTTCTGGTACGGTACTGTACCGGTACCGGTCAATACCGGGTACCATATTGGACAATTTTTTATATTTATAAAATAGTCCCTGAAATTTTAAAAATTTGCAAAATAGTCCACTGATATATTGTACAG
>JAOSBO010000006.1:18399264-18412345 GCA_027563915.1 Erythroxylum rotundifolium | reverse complement strand
ATTTTGTTTTTGGTTTGTACAAATGAAAGCGGTTAAAAGATTTTAAGTTTGCATTCTAGTAAGATAGGTAACTTGGGAAGATTGGGTTTGAATTCTACTGCAAGGGATTTTTGCTGCGGTGAAATTCACGTGGCGACTTTGCCGCAGCGAAGATGACACTTCTTGCCACAGCGAAATCGACCCCCATAAGTTCACTGCGGCGAATCCCACCTTTGCTTCCGAGGGCTTTTTCTTTCAAATGTCCATCTTCTAAGCCTCCCTCCTCGCTCAAGCTTCACGATCCCATATCCGATGTTGGGCTCCGGAAACGGGGTCCAACATGTGGAATGGTTAAATACTTTCCCAAGAAGCTCAACAAAATTCTAGACCCTGGAATTTCATATCATATTTTTATAAGGATTGATAATTTGTTCATTTATACTAGAATCCATTATCCATTCAGATTTAATAATTTTCTGGTGAATATGGAAGCTTATCAAGAAGCAATTATGAAGGGTTTGGAGTTTGAGCTTTGTGGGACAAAACGGTACATTTTTCTCCAAAAGCTCAAGGCTATTAAAAATGAGCTGAAAGAATTCAACACAAAGAGTGGTAGGAATATATCTAAGGAGTTAGAATCAGCTATAGTTAATCTTTCAGCTCTATAGAAAGCATTGGCTGATAATCCCATAGATGGTTCTCTAGCTACAACTGAAAAGGAAGCACTTAAGAATTACTTGCAATTGGTGGATAATCATTGTTCTCTATTGAAGCAGAGGGCTAGAGTTAATTAGATAAAGGATGGCGATAGGTGCACTAAATTATTTTTAACTGTGTACTAGCTCGGAAGAATGTTCATAGAATCACTTATATTAAAACTGAAGCTGGTGAGGTTGTGTTTAAGCAAGAAGGAATTGTTAAGGAAGCCTTGAAATATTTCAAAAACCTTTTAGGTTCAGAAGTTCCCCTACAGGAATTGGAGCTAATCTTGGGCAGATTGTTTTAGCTAGAATCCCTAAACAGGAGGCTTTTTGGTTAATTAGACCAGTTACAGACCAAGAAATAGAGAGGATTGTTTTCAATATGAATGGCTCTAAGGCTTTGTGTCCAGATGGGCTGAATGGCTTTTTCTATTTAAAAACTTGGAGTAGAGTGGGGGACTAGTAAAGGAGGCTGTGCATGAATTTTTCCTAAAAGGAGTGTTGCTTAAAGAGATTAACAAGACTTTCCTTTGTCTAGTCCCTAAAAATTCCAACCTGACCTCTTAGAGTGACCATTGACCTATTTCTTACACAAACTTCCTCCATAAAATCATCACCAAGATTTTGGCAAATAGATTGAAGAAGGTTCTAAATTTTCTCATCAGTGAGAATCAGGGAGCTTTCATGAGCAACAGGGATATTGAGGATAATATTCTACTAGTTCAAGAGCTATTGAAAAGGTATAATCACAACAAAAACCCTCAAAATTGCACTATCAAAGTTGATTTACAGAAAGCTTTTGATAATGTAAATTGGAGTTTTGTACTACAAACTATGGAAACTATGAATTTTCTTCCTAGATTCATAAGGTGGATTCAAGAGTGCATTTTTATTGCCTATTATGGCATTTTGATAAATGGGAGCCCTTTGTAGCTTTTTAAAGGGAAAAAAGGATTGAGATAAGGGGATCCTCTGTCTCCTTATCTATTCCTAATTTGTATGGAAGTCCTTACTCAAATGCTTAAGCATAATATTTCTAAGGACTCTAGATTTATTTACTATGCTAAATGCAAGAAACTTTCTCTAACAAGCAACTTTCTTTAACAAGCTTATGTTTTGCAGATGACCTTATTCTCCTAAGCATGGCAAATATTCATTAAGCCTTTCTAATGATGAATAAACTCCATCTCTTTAAGGAATTGTTGGGTTTGGGTATTAATCTTCAAAAGGTTTATTTCATGCTCTCCAAAAGTGCATCTCACCTTGTCAATGCCTTGTCTATAGCTACAGGAATGAAATTCAAGGATCCTCCTTTTCTTTATTTAGGGATTCCTATTCAATTTAGGAGACTAAGGTTCTGTGAATGCATAGCTTTAATTGAAAAAATCTAGAAAAGATTGGGGTTATAGACAAGTAGAGCCCTATCCTATGGAGGGAAACTTCAACTTTTGAAGTCGGTCATTATGTCAATGCAAACTTACTGATGCTCCTACCTATTTCTTTCCAAGGGGCTTATTAAAACAATTGAAAAATTGATGAAGCAGTTTCTTTCAGGGAAAGGAAATGGTGAGAAAGGAATAGCAAAAGTAAGTTGGAAGACTATAAGCCAATCAAAAGGAGGGGGATTAGGTCTGGATTCAATCAATAAGAAAAACAGGTTACTTATGACCAAGAGGATTTGGAGAATCCTAGGAGAAAAACTATCTACATGGATCAAATGGATCCAAATCTACATATTAAAAGGTGAGAGTCTTTAGGCTCTAAAGATCAAAGATGGTTACTCTTGGTTCTTTAACCAAATTCTAAAAGTGATGGAAGAAGTCCAATAACACATTACTTGTCAAATAGGTTCAGGAGAAAGAATTTACTTATGCTATGATAATTGGATAGGGCAGGGAGCTCTAATTCAAAACCAGTTGGCTATAACTCTATTAGAGTGATTAGCTAAGAAATAAAGCTTTATGAAACAGTCAGAAATGGAACTTGGTTATTATCATCAGACGAGATAAGACTTTTGTCTATTCAGCAATTTATAAGTTTCAGAGAGAGTGATATCTATGTATGGTATGGGATCCCAATTTTAGAAATAACTATGAGGGAAGCTAAAAAGTTGTGGGATGGGACAATAAATGTAGTGGAATGGTATCCTCACATTTGGAACAAGGATCTTAGACCAAATGTCAGCTTTCTTTTCTGGCTAGCTATATTGGACAGACTCAGTATTTTGAATAGGCTGAAGTTCCTATCTTCCTCTAAGACTTGTATCCTATGCAATCTAGAGGATGAAACTAGTGAATACCTCTTTTTTGAGTGTGTATTCTCTAAAGAAATTTAGGCAAAAATTTCTAGACTGTGTATTCCTAGGCTTAACTATTGCAGACTCTCTGACATTCTACTGCAGCTATCACTTCTGCACATTTCTAGAACTGACTAGGATGTTTTAATGATCATGGTGGCTACATGTACTCAAGCAATTTAGAAGGAGAGGAATAACAGAAGATTTGAGGAAAAATCTATTTCTCTATCCTCTCTTATAGACCTTACAATAACTAGCATAAGGGAATAACTAACTATAAATCAGTTGAACTTGCATTGTAGTAGAGGTATAGCTCTCACTTGAAGACTATAACCTTTATTGTTTCCTAATGTATGCTACTCTAATGTCTCATTTAACCTAGCCCAGTCCATTACAGCTTAGTTTTCCCTATCATACAACCTGGGTTCACATTAGAATAGTTTCGAAAGTGTTCATACATAGTTCTTCATCTACTCTTCAAGAAAAGAAAAGAAAAAGCTTCATCCACAAGCTTAGTTCAGAACTTCATACTACATGGGTTCATTTCAAAACAGGATAGATAGTAATCATGCATATTTCTTCTTCATTTAATCATGATATACTACTGGAAAAAAAGATGTTTTTGTTCTTACCTGATGGAAATGAAAGTTGTTCTCAGTTGCCTCTTCCGTAGTAGCTTTATGAAGGATTACTGTAGATATCAGATCTAGCTTGTTATTTCATAAAGACCCAAAGGTATAAACGAAGGGGGAAATCTGAGTAGTTACCTGTGTGAAGATCTTCCCTCAAGCTCCTCACGGATGAACTGAATCTCCAAAACTCCAAAAGAAAGATAGTTGAAGAGCACGAGTAATAACTTAGTTAAGCCCTAATAGTAGTAAGGATCACAAGAGTTGAAGATGAGTTTATTACTTGGGAAGAAAGCTTCATGGGGCGGAGAAAGGAGAACAAAACCACCGGCGGACACAAATCATAAGCCTACAACCAAAGGTTTACTTCTGATTTCCAAAATCATTGAGGCGAGGAAGAAACGAGAAAGTCGAGGGTAGTTATACCCTAATTGTTAATGGCTGTTGTTATAATCGTTCCAAATGATTTCGTTTGCTATCAAAGTCTCTCTTGTATTTTCAAGTGGGTTTACCCCACATGATCAGCTGTATACTTCTCTTATATTTTAATGAAATTTTTGTAATTTCTCAAAAAATCTTTCAATAAAAATTTTTACTTTTTGTCTATATTTCCTTTTTAAATTTAAGCTAACCTCGTTTATCTTTACATTAAAAACTCACTCACTTAGTCCTTTTTTTATGTAGCTTCCTCTTTTGCTAAGTGGCCTAGACTTACATCCTTCCACTCCTCATTCTCTCTCTCTCTCTCTCTCTCTATGTGTGTGTGTGTGTGTGTATATATATATACCTGTAGATATATATCTTAGGGTTTCCCATCCACACCCTCCTTGTAAGCTCACTACTATCCTCCTAAAGTTTGAATCTATTTCACCACACTGCACACATATGGTGTATATGGTCATTTGTATGAACTTATACGTCCAATTAAATTGCTCTAGTGTTGTTTTATTTTCTATTAGTTTAAATATGATAGATCATGTGGTGTTACTTTACTTTTTTCACTAGCTTCTACTATTAGTAAAGTTCTTTCCTCTCTTAATCCCTCTTTCAAATTTTGTATTAATGGTTTGTTTTTTTGTTGAATCATGACTTATTTAAGGTGTTTATAGGAAGTTGAGGTTTTGTGTTGACAATGAGGAGTAAAGACGGAATCTTCATCGAATGGAGGAGGGTTTGCTTGTTTAGGATTTGTTCAAAATTCTAGCTAGAAAATGAGCTTTGATGAGAATCAAACCCATGACAACATATTGCTAATATTAATCTTATCTTAAGCTTTTTTTAATTAAATATGTTATATTTGACACTAAAATTCCTAAATTTATAACCAACTCCAACATGACTAAATTACCTTTTATACTCCTTCAACAGTTCTTTGTTTGTTTCCAACAAGTAAATTGGACTCAAAGTCCTCTAACTCAATGAATGAGCAGAAAAAGAGCATGTTATTCAACCATTTCCTTCTATACCAGAGTTCTTCCCAATTTTGTTTAAGCTCTACTCCAGTGAATAACTTAAATGGGCTTGAATAGGCGAACCCAATGCAGAGGAGCTAGATAAGTAAGGATCCTCATGCCTTATCCCACCTTTAGAATGACCCGTATGTCTATTACTACTCTTTGCTATAAATATATATCCTAAATTATATCTAGCAGTACATCATAATTACTCAAATATTATGACTACAAAATTTTTTTGTACAAAAGGTCGTAAAATAGTTTTGGCTAATCTTTTTGTACATGATTTCTTTTGTATAATTCAATTATTTTATCATAGAATATTCTCATTAAATATATTATATATTTAGTATCTATTATATTAAATTAAATCATATTAGTTTCTCATTTTTATCAATTAATTATGAAGATATTTAAAATTTATTCTTAAAGTTTTATTACACTTTAGGTGAAGAATTTTCAAATTTAATCGAGAAAAAGGAACCCTTGAATATCGTAATTTATGTTATATCCACAAGGTTCATGTTATCTCCAATAACTATCAATTAAGCTATCCTTGATTAAGATATTTTATAAATAATACCAAAATATATCAATTTCTATATAAAATATCTTAAAGATCTCAAGCCATAAGGATACTTATACAACAATTACAATAATTATTTTTGTAGTCATACAAAGACTGCTCCATATGAAATTTTATTGTGAATCAAAGTAGTAAATTTGCTCCATAACAAGCATACACACATTTATTTAATTATTTTCATATTTTAATTTATGAGATTGACCATTTTCTTTGTAAAGAAGAAATTTAACATATACTAATCCTTTTATTCTATTAATGTTTACTCTTAGTAACGTAATGATTAAAAAAAATTGAACGGAGGAAGCTGCAGTCGCTATCCTTTGGATGCGCACTGGTAAACTTTCAGACTGACGCAATAGCCTGCAAATCACACCAACTGAGTATTCTGTACTAGGCAAGCCCTATATGATAAGTTCGATCGAGATAGCATATGTAAGAGGATCCGAATACAGAACCTTTTGACCCTATACCTCTTTTTCTCCCATTCCACCAACTTGACCACTCCTAAGAACGTAATGATTAAGAACGGTAATGAATTATTCATAAATGCAACATGAATGGACTTGTCTCGATTAAAGCCAACAAATTGTCCTTCCACTTCCCTAAAATGGGTATTTATTATCTAGGAGGTAGAAGCATTACATCATGATAATTTCTAACCCTAACACCTTCACTTAATAATAAAAAGAAACTATAAATCAAATTTAAATGATGAATAACTTTTTTTGTAAATTGGATCAAGTTCAAAACTCTAAGCTGATTGTTCAAACAAATCCTTAGGTCTATATGTGGAATAGTGTGCATGTTTACTTTTCACTATAATTTTTCACTCCCCGCGCAGTACAAGTTTGATAAGCCTATCAGTGTGAAAGCCAAAACAAATCTCAACATTTTTCTCGAATAACGTGACCAAGTTTTATAATTTAGAGCAGCGCTGACATCGTTTCCCCTGTCTTTCGGAGTTTGCCGAAAAACCTATTGGCATGATCGTAGCGATTTCACATATTAGGTGTGACTACACATTTGACTTTGAGTCTATAAAATAAACAAAAGCAAATAGGTGCAGATAGCGAATGTGAATTATAATTTTGTAATGAAATTGATTTTTGCGGTTAGTTGGGAGGTTCAATAGTCCGACTGAACTGAGCTGCCATTCCATGAACACCTAAAATTCCATTTCCTCAGTGCCCCCTTCAACTGACTGTCGAGTCTCGGACACCGCACTATCCACAACTATCCTTGCTTCCAATTCTGACCACTTATTCCACCAAAAGTCTCAGCTACACGTCACTGTTTTCTCTCCCGTCTAACATACCCAAGGAGCTCATTTCAATATTCAACCTAACCTTCAGTTGTTTAATCTTAGGACTTAAAAATACAGACAGGTCCTTCAACCTTATGTCCGTAAGTTTATATATGTATTATTCACCAAACTATAAAGGAAAAGAGGTAAAATGGCAATCTAACTCTGCAGCATCTGCACATATATAAAAGACATTCTGTTGATAATAACAAGGCCTATATACTAGGAAGGAAGTGATGAGTGAGGAGAATTGGGGTTCGCCTCTTTTGTAATGTTTCTTGCTCAAATGAGTATTCCAACCCATAGTTTTGCACTTGCGCCTGTATGCAAAACGAAAAAAGGTTACATGCCTATCACCATCAAATTTGTTTCTTTTTGCATGCGGGTGCTTATGTGTCTGAGATGCTCATTTGAGCAAGCAATGTTAAAGAAAGAGATAGTGTTTGCTCCTTTTCTAATCTGCCAAGCAAACAAAGATTCTGTTTACTTCTTGTCAGTTAAGTTTTACAGTATCTTACATCTTCCTTAATGTTTTCTTCTTCTGTTTTTTAATTCAAATACAACTACGGCATATGTTTTCGGTTTGTTTCTTTGGCCGCTGGAGGCATGTCCAGTTAGAGAAATTGACGTCGGGTCAGGTTTTTCGGTTTATATGTCCAGAGTCTGCACGTGTTGTTGCTTTGTAGACAGGTTTTAGTCTCTCTTTTCTCTACCAGTTCCAAATGATATGATTCTTCTTTCAGTCTCTATAGTGGCCTTTTCTTTTAACTAGCTCTCCAATTTTAAAGTTCTTCTAACACATTGTATTCTCATGGTACAGAAGATACCTAAAGAATATACATTAGTTATTACATAGCATTAATTATAGTATAGTCTCAATGTTAATTTACAAAATTTCCCAGCAAAATGCATGCTAAGATCATTTGATTTACGTTTAAGTTTGATGCCGGAACAAATATAAATTTTCCGTTTGTATACTAACAGAAAGGGACTAAAGTGGTGTACTTTTAAACAACGAAATAATCGCCACACTGAAGGACTCTTTCTGTTATACCATCTCCATCAAGGAATCTAAAAGTTTGAAGTTTGCGTATCAGAAAAGAAATGCATCTCAAGGTGGCCTGTTCTTGAACTAAGATATTCACAAATAGAGCCTAGATGCATTCCCTTTGTAGTCTACCCACTAGTCATGGACAAAGGCTTCTCTGTTTCGTTTGCTTCATTGGCTACAACCATTGTTCTTCTTCAATCCAGTCGTATTCAAGGTATGTCTAAGATAGAATAAACCAAAAAGGCCTTGATAAGATAGCTCACCAACTCCATTAATTGCTAACCAGTAGGTTTGGCTGTTCTTATAGGAGAAGGAATTGTTGGAGTCAATTATGGGGCAGTGGCTAATAACCTTCCACCGCCAGCACAAGTGGCCAAGTTTTTGTCGGAATCAACCAAAGTCAAACGTGTCAGGCTCTTTGATGCCAACTCCGAAATACTGCAAGCCTTTGCTCATACTGGTATAGCAGTCACAGTCTCTGTCCCTAATGATCAAATTCCCCACCTCAGACAATTAGACTTTGCTGAAGAATGGTTAAGATCCAACGTCCAACCTTACATACCAGCAACAAACATAATCCGCATTTTTGTTGGAAATGAAGTTATATCAACGGCAAACAAGTTGTTAATAGCAAGCCTTGTTCCAGCAATGCAGACTCTCCATGCAGCCCTTGTTAGTGCCTCACTAGAAACTACAATCAAAGTCTCAACCCCACATTCTTTAGGCATTCTTTCGAATTCTAGCCCACCATCCACCGGCAAATTTCGGCAAGGCTATGATATCCATGTTCTTAAGCCATTGCTCAGTTTCCTTAAAGCTACTTCCTCACCTTTCTCGATCAACCCATATCCATTTTTCGGATGCTCTGCTAATACTATTGACTACGCCCTCTTTAGACCTAATCCTGGACTCGTCGATGAAAATACCAAACTTGTTTATACAAACATGTTAGATGGACAACTTGATGCAGTCTATTCAGCAATTAAACTCCTTGGTTTTACAGATATTGATATAGTCATTGCAGAAACTGGATGGCCATCAAAGGGAGACTCGTCGCAAGTTGGAGCAGACATCCAAAGTGCAGCACAGTACAATGGAAAGCTCCTACAGCATGTGTCATCTAGTTATGGCACACCCTTAATGCCTAACCGCTCATTTGAGACGTACATTTTTGCACTCTTCAACGAAAATCTCAAGGCTGGACCTACATGTGAGCGGAATTTTGGATTATTCCAGCCAGACATGACACCAGTTTACGATATAGGGATCTTAAAGCCCTCGCCCATGGTAGCTGCCGCTAGCAGAAACAACGATATTAGTTGTTTGTTAGCGATTACAGTCGGCCTTATAGTAACTTATGTTCATGGTGAAATATGCTTCTTCTTTAAGTACGAAAGATTATTTTTGTTTTGAGAAGTTTTTTTTCAGCATATTGGATGAATTGATGACTTGCATGTTAATCTTGTTTCATCTGGCTCAAGAGTGGTGATTCAGTGGAATCACCAGCGCATCCAGAGCAAGGTCCAAATGAGAACCATTGGTGTCTGCCCAAAACTGGAGCTGACACAGACGCTCTGCCTGCCGAGAAATGTTTTTTCTTTTTGAAAATTAAAAAATATTTTATTAATAATAGCAAAAGATACAAAAACAACATTACAGCAATACGCTTAATCTGTCCACAAATTTGTAAAAAATAATCTATAAGACTAATTTACATTAGGCACAAGTAATTATAACATCCAAGTGACTTTTATTTTGGGAGTAAGTGCGTCTTGCTTGGAATTTGCGATCAACCTAGTTAATAATCATATTTACTATCTGATATTTTTTAGTTACAAGTCCTTTCTACAATCTCCTTATTTTTTCCCTCCATATTGAATAGATGGTAGTAGTAAGTACTATTTTAATGAGCAACCCATTTGGTTTAGTCTGCTTGGTGCAGTCTATGATCATATGCAAGGTTTCTCTGCCCTCAAAGGTTTAGCGAGGGACTAGTAAAAAATGTATCATCCTGCTCCAAATTGCTTTAGTAAAACTGCAACAAAAATAGAATCCTACTCTCTACATCTTGTTTACATAGACCACATCTTAGATCATATAATCCAAACTATCTTTCTTTAGTTTTCAGCCTATTCTTGATTATCAACCAAGAAAAAATTGAAGCTTTTGATTTCAAAGAATTCTTCCCTAAGATGTCATACCAAGGAATTGCTTCATCATTAGTAGCCATGATCCCATGATAGGAACTATCTGAGAATGTGCCTTTCAGGTCTGGCACCCAAACAAAGTTATCCTCCATGCGTCTTAGGAATTTGAGGTAAATAGCCTGCAAGTAAGGAGAAACCTTGGAAATTGCTCAGCCAATCCCTATTATGAATAAGGGTAGATACTATAGCATTAGCAGCAATTTTGTTCCTGAGTTGTGTTACGTCTACTCTTTGAAAAAGCGTACTATTATTAGTTCAGTTATCAAACCGAAAACAAATGTTAGTACCATGAAAACTCACTGAGTCTTTTAAGCTGAGTATATAATTGAAAATCCATGAAAACTCACATGAAGTACCAATTTGCTAGAAGTTCTACTCATTGAGATGATAGACATTCACTCACTTGACCCATAATACCTTCTTATCAGTAAATAATCTCCATATCCTCTTGCATAAGAGGATTTTTTGCATTTGTGAAATAGGAATTATGCCCAACCCTCCTTACTTCTTTAATTTTATGATATCATTTCCTTACATATTTTCGATCATCGATTTCCAGACCACAAAAAAGCTTTCAAAATCCTTTCAATTTCTTTAGCTTCTCGCTTAAGTAGAACAACATGTGCAGCCTAGTGAATATGTATACTATTCAAGACCGAAGTAATGAGTGTTAATCTTGTGGCCATAAATAAGAACATGTTTTGCCATGCATAAATCCCGCTCTTAGTCTTCTCAATTAGAGGAACAGAGTCTAAAAATTTTGGTTTGGAGATTGTTATTGAATCCAAAATATTTGAATGGAGGAGAATGCAATGGGAAGCCAACATTATTAGGAATGTCTTCTTGGTTCACATTTGAGGATATATATAAGCTGCTTTTTTTTTTTTTCGGTATTCACCATAAGCCCAGGCCATCTTGCAAAGACGTGCAATATGTGTAACAACATGCCAATAGAATGATTATCAGTACCACTGAATTGCATAAGGTCATCCACATAAATCAAGTGAGATAATGTAATATCTTTGCATTTGTAGTAATAAAGGAACCTGCCGTTACCCTCAATAAGTTTGGAGATCAGTAGTGAAAGTCCTTCCATAGCTAAAGTGAAAAGGTAAGGGGAAAGTGGATTCCCTTACCTTATTCCCCTAGCACTTATGAAAGACATAGAAGGTATATCGTTAATCAAAACACTGAAAGATGTGTTTGAATGCATTCCATTATCCAATTCCTAAACCTCAGTGGCAGACCTGTTGCTTGCAAGCAATCAATAATGCACTTCCAACTAATGGTATTATAAGCTCTGTGCAACTAATGGTATTACAAGCTTTGAAAAAGTCAATTTTGATCGCACAACTTTTAATCCTCTTGCATGTTTGGTATTCCATTAACAGCTTCGGAAGAATAAGAATATTATCACCAATATTTCTCTATGGTGGAAAAGCCCTTGTGTAGGATTTGTGACTTCTTTCAGAGCAATTTTGAGCCTCATAGCTAGTAACTTGGCGATCACCTTATACACTGTTAGGCAGCATGATATAGGTCTAAACTCAGAAATGGAAGATGGGTTAAGCTTCTTAGGAATCAGACAAATGTAAGAGTGATTCACCTCCTTCAGCAATCCTATAGATGGGAACAATTCCAAGATTGCCTTAGCGAGCAATTGTCCTGTAAGCTCCCAAGTTTTCTGGAAACACAAAGTTGGAAAATTATCTGGGCTTAGTGCTTTTGAAAGATGTAAGCTAAAAGGACTTCTAACTTCCTGTGGAGTAAATGAGGAAGTTAAATTATCATTTAACTGCTGATTAATTATCACTTTGAGCACATATGTCACATTAAAGCCTTGCTGCTTATTGTCAATCTAACCATTTGCCTTTCAAAATAACGCCTAGCAAATCTGCTCAGTTCCGACTGCTCAGTGATGGTGTTTCCCCAATTATCTTGCAATTCAATAACAGTATGTTGATTATGTATGTGGGATGGGATTGAACTGTGGACCAGTTGAAGATGGAGGCGAGTGTTTCCTACCTAATACAAATGTGGCTTTAGCTATGAATACATATTATCAAGCCATGGGAAGGAACGATTACGACTGTGATTTTCAAGCAACTGGGGCCGTAACTAGCGTAGATCCGAGTATGTTTCCAATGGAATCAGTACTTTGTGTTCTGGTGTGATGTTAAATAGAGACATGCCTTTTGCGTGCTAACATAAGTTGTTTCTGAGTCGTTTTCTTTTTTATGGTCACTGCAGGCTATGGAAAATGCAAATACTAAAGAACATCTAGATATCGAGATACCTTTTTCATCCCATTTTACCTGTTCTTATACTTGATTAATGGCTGGAAGGGAATAAAAATAAATAACTACGTACCATGAAGTTTTCCAAATTCTATTTCTTATATAGTATAAAGACTCATTCCTTGTCTGACTGCTCAGGATAAAGTGAATGACGTTCTTCATACGATTGGATTACGAATCACTTTGGAACTAAGAATAGACTTGCTTCCTCTTCTTTGGGAATCTTTTCCGTCTTTGACTCCTTAGCGGTCAAAGAGATGTACGAACAGGAACACCAATCAACGGTATGAATACCGTTTCTTACCGGCCGGTACTACCGGCCAGAACGTACCGTTCCGGCCACCGGCCGGTACGAAACTAACCCCCTCCGGTACCGGTGGCAAATACCGCCCGGTACCGGTGGTTTTCGCTCGGTACCGGCCGGTACCGGTGGTACCGGACAATACCGGCCGGTACCGTAAATGTTAAAATGGCAGGGACCATTTTGTAAAATAAAAAAAATTTTAACCCATTCCCCCCCTACCCGACTCCATCTGCTTCCTTCTTCGAATTTTCTAATCTTCCTTCTTCTCTCTCTG
>JAOSBO010000006.1:18383442-18399164 GCA_027563915.1 Erythroxylum rotundifolium | reverse complement strand
CTTATTTTAATTTAATATTTTATTATTTATAATTTTAAATTTATATGACTAATAATATTTTTTAATTATTTATATAATAATTAATAATTTATTAAATCAATGGATTTTTTAGTCATTTTATCTTTTTTCAGCAACTACAACCGCACTTACCAAACACCTATCTTCACGTTTCAGCACTTACCAAAACAGCAATTCCAAACACATAAATACTTATTGAAAATAAGTACTTATTATTTCAGCAAGTTGATTTCAGCAGGTTATCAACCGTTACCGCTCTCCTAAACTAAACCTAAGTCATAAGCCTGACTATCGGCTGATTGGTCTCAAAGCTGCGTATGGGTCACTGGCCGTGGGGCAGGCCAGCCCGCAAAATTTTTTCGACGCCTGACCCGTAAAGATGCCTACACAGGATGACAACAATTTCGAAGCGAAGTTGCATTGCGCAACGTGGAGGACTGCGTTGTATCTGCTAAGGTTAGCCACGTGGGATCACACGAAATTCTTTAAGGAGCCTAACATTTTTGTCCGCTGTTCCTGTCTTTTATCAGTTGGACAGCTTAGAATGAACAGCGCGATTTACGATGACACAACAATAATCAACGATTGTTCGCTGTGGATCCAGCAATATAAGTTTGGGTTGTCGTTTTTAAGTTCTCGTGCGCATCTCTCAAAAGTTGCCACATGAGCAGTCAAAGGTCAATGTCGCAATCAGAGGGCCAAGATTTATTAAACGGTCTCAATTTAATCAAAACATAGGGCAAGCATTTTCCAACATGAATTTCCTTTTAGCATCCACGGCTTTCATAATCGAGTTTCTCTGCGCATGAACTTTAATTGAAAATGGTTCTAAAATAGAATTTAAACCATTTTCATATCAAAAACTAATAGACCTAAAAGTATTTATATTTTTTCCTTTTCTAATTTTAAATATTTTTTAAAAATAAATTGAACTTTTAATAAGAATTGAAAAGAAAAAATACAAGAATATTTTTTGAAATGTTTTCTTCATTCATTTCTTAAGTCCTAAAGCGGATGAGCTCTTTTAAAGTGGGCTGGCCCAATAAAATTTAACAAAATATGTATTATATTTTCAAATTATTTTCTCTTTGTTTTTTAAAAAAGCTTTTAGAGAATAATCTAAAAGGAATTAGTAACTCATCATCATCTTTACTGTCATCATCATCAAGACTCAGTTTAAAGCCCGTATTAATGCCAGTCTGGAAAAATATGATAGTACGCAACTCTACTTATCTATAGTAGAAAGGATATTTCTAGTAGATTTACGTGCAAATCGTGTTAGGTAAAGTAAACACTCGGACCTAATTTCTACCAACTTGTTCATATCTTTTCCTAAAAAGTCCTGGGATACCTTAAAGATTTTTAGTTATATTATATTAAATTAAGGTGTGTGTTACTTTTACAGTTATACCTTACCAAAAATAAAATCATGTCCAAATTAGATTTATACCTTGAATATATAAAGTCATAAACTAAAGACAAATTATTGATAAAAATATAATATTTATTTACTTAATGTTTACTAATCAAGGTTAGGTAGGTTTGTAGTTGCAAACATTTATAATACAATAATAAATAAATAAGTGCTTGTACACTTTCTTCAAACTTTATTTTAGTTTTGATAATAACAAAATAATATCATTAACAAATTTGTCAATTTTGTGATTTGAAGTCAAAATCGTATTAGGTTAAAGTCATTTTATACTTAAAAATAAAAATGGTCCAAAGCTAATATTAATTGATCATTGAAGAGATTACGTGTGAATAAAGTGGAAGAAGCTTAAAAGTTGTTAAAGATTGGAGAAGCTATACGTGGATAGGAGGCCATTAATTGCCTGCAAATAGATAATTGTAAAATTAGCTTATAGAAAGCACGTACGATTAGTGAATCTCTCCAAGTTTTTATCACATACAATAACTTCAATATTTGAGATCCAATAATCATGTGAAGGTTGATGAATGTAAACTAGATAGATGTTCAATTAAATGTTTTGCTATGTCTTCTATATGAATTACCTTTTTTTTCATACATAGGAAAAAAAAAACAAAAAAGACAACATTAACTTATGCCTCGACGATACAAAGTTCCTCACCTATCTAGGTGTATAAAATACATCGTTTCCAGCGAAGGTTCTGTAAGAACATACAATCCTGGGTGTACTCATCTAGATAAATTAGCCAGACTATCAGTACTTTAATTCCCCTCCATATAGACATGTTGAAACTGCACCTTCTAATCTCAACCCAACACTACTTGTAAGCACTGCACCAAAACAATGTTCTCAATTAGTAATTGTTCAGAAGAGGAAAGAATATTGATGACGTCTAACGAATCCACTTTCAAGACGATTTCTCGATAACTATTGTCCCAGGCCAATTAAACCCCTCGTTAACTCCCCTCAATTCAACAATCAAGAGTAAGCATGCCCCAAAAATGTGTAAAAATCCTCCACACTACTGGCCATTGCAGTCCCCAAATAGTCCCCTAGCTGTACCACCAGAAGATTCGTTTGGAACCATCACCATCTGTATTAACTTTGATTCAGCTTTCATACGGTGGTTTCTAGCTGACTACGCGCCTTACAAGTAACTCCAGGGGATTGGCTATGAGACGAGTCACCATATGGGCTTGTCAGGCCCAAGATACATACTCTAATACTATACAATGGCCGATGTCCGGCCACTCAAAAACATCTTAAAAATACACCTATTCCACCACTGCCAGATATACCAGCAAGAGACGCCAAATATGGTGGCCCACTCGTCCTCTGACATATGAACAGTGTTAGACAGATTGGACTGCAGTCACTTCTCCTCGAGCCACTGAAAGAAGGCTGACTCCTACATCGCAGGGGACGATTTGCGCCAAAAAGCCTGAACCTTATGACAATCTCGAATTGCATGCAATGTGGTCTCTTTGTGGCCACAGTACTGACAACCACTATCCATTGCTATGTACCTAGCGACACGCTGTTAGTTAGTCAGTAACTTCTTGTTGGCTAATATCTACAGAAAGGAGCAAATCCAATGAGGCCCTGACCTTTTCTATATGACATTCTAGATTGGATTTTGGGCCGCCAAATCTAAATCTGTGATTAAATAATAAGCAGAAGCTACTAGAACGCACCATATTGGTTGAGGCCCCAAACAATTCAATCTTCGTCCACATCAATTCGATCTTCGTCCACATCAACGAATGGAGGTCAAATCGTCGCCAAAACCACACAAACTGGAGAGGGGAGATAGGGCTTGATCATATCCCATTTCTAGGTTCCATCCTCCTCCACATATTCTGTCACATACGTGTACATCAACCTATCGAAAAGGGGAATCATTGTCCCATTTACTAGGGGACCCCAATTGTCCAACTATTCATCTAGCCAAAAATATATCTGGCTACCATTGCCCAGTTTCCATTTGATACCTTGGCAGATGTAAGGCCACGTAGCTGCAATCCCCCTCCAAAATATTGATGCTCCTAATTTATGCAGCAATTGAGAGATATGATGTACGTTGAGCCGGTATTCAGCTCTAAAGACCTGCACACATAGAACTACAGGTTTAGTGAGCAAATCCCATCCCAATTTAGTAAGAAATGCATCATTAGTTTCTCTAATGCATTTGATCCCAAGTCCCCTGGCTTTCTTTGGTCGACACACGACATTTGATCCCAAGTCTCCAGCTCATCACAGATTTGCCGGGGTAACCGCACTGTTTGCATTATATATAGGGAGAGTGAGGAAATCACTGATTGTGTTAATGTGACTCGTCTCGCCAAAGATAACTCCCTAGCACTCCACCTAGCTAACTTTTTGTTAGACCCTATCTATTATATACTAATAGGTATTTCTCGTTATACGCTCATGGATCAAAGGGATCCCTAAATATTTGCCCAGATTAGTCGTACATTGGATCTTTAACGCTTGGCTGAGTTTATGCGCTTGGTATAGCGAAACATTCCGTGAAAAGAAAATACATGTTTTATTATGATTCACCTTCTGCCCTGACACGCTGCAGAATTTTACTAAGATTGTCGATACTCCTTCCACCAGTACTACCGTAGCCTTACCAAACAGTACAAGGTCATTGGCAAAAAAAAGATGTGAAATGAAAGGCCCTGTTCCATGCCACTTAAACGGTTTTTACAGACTTTGACCCACTGCGTGGGAAATAAGATAACCGAAATGTTCCATGCATAGTACGAAGATGTATGACGATAATGGGTCTCCTTGCTGAATACCCCTTGAAGGTATAAATGGGTTAGATAGTTGGCCATTCCACACAATTTGTATTGAAACTGTAGTAATACGCTTCATAATGATACTGAGTAAAATAGAGGGAATCCTAATTTCCTTAAGAGTATCATGTATAAAATCCCAGTTTAGTCAATCATAGGCTTTTTTCAGATCTATTTTTAAACAAAATACCGAGTCTTATCCGTCTTCTTACACATCAAATGAATGATTTCCTGAGCATTGATAATATTATTGATGATTAGCCTCCCAAAAATAAAATTGCATTGGGTATTCGCTACTAAGTTAGTAAGGTGAGGCTTCAGTCATTTGACTATTACTTTTGAGATGGCCTTGTATATCACTGAACAGAGACTAATAGGTCTAAAGTGAGTAATATACTTTGGGGATCAGTAGTAGAATGGTTTGATTCAATTCCTATTCCCATCCTTCATCCCTGAATATTTTCTTAATAAGGGAAACCACCTCAATTCCCACTTTGCCCATTGAGACTGGAAAAATAACGTCGTAAAACCATCAAAATCCTGACATTTTATTAGGATTTATCTCAAAAAGTACCGATCGGATTTTGTTCTTGTAGACTGGTTTTGCTAATTCATTAAGATGCTCCTCTGTTAGTCAAGGGAAGGCTCGAAAGCTGGGAAAGCTCTGTGTGTGGTTGGCTTCGACTGTGTAAAGTTGTGCAAAATAATTACGAGCCAGAATACGCAATTGAACGTCGTCATTGATTTCATTATCATTGTTACCTAATAATCTCTCTATCGATAACTTCTTTCGTTTGGTCATAATGACTATATGATAATATCTAGTATTGCGATCACCCTGTGACATCCATTCACACCGAGCTTTTTGATGCCAATAGAGCTCTTCCTCACATAACACTTGAACTAGCTCTCCGTTAAGCTTGGCCTTCGGTGCTATAATAAATCAGACTCATCATGCTTCATTGCTCTCTGTATGCCTTCCAATCGAGCCATCATTCTTCTTTTGTGATGGAATATATTTCCAAAGACTGTTTTATTCCATAACATTAGTTGGCTTGAAAATTAGGATAAGGATTTAGTAAACGTCGCTTTTTGGGGAAGCCAATGTTCCTCAACTAATGTAGGAAAGTCTGCATGTGCTAACCACGTAGATTGAAATCGAAAAGGGGTTTGGCCTATGTCTCTCCTACCCAGTCGAAGAAATTGAACCAATATGGGCCTATGGTTGGATCCTAAAAAAGGAAGATGGTGATTAACCGTATGAGGGAAGACTTCCAACAAATCCGACGAGCCAAGGACTCGATCGAGCCTAGCTTGGACATTTCCCCGTTTCCATGTAAACCTAGACCCAATATAGCCCAAATTATGAGTCCGCACTCATGAACCCAATCGCTAAAGGCCTTGCTTACTACTGAAGTATTACCCCCCCCGGGTTTTATCACCAAAAGTTAATTTTGCATTGAAATCCTCATTTACAATTCAAGGATGAGTAACAAAATGTCCTATCCCCCGCAAAAGATGCCAAAGGAATTTTTGGGTTGGCTTTTGGGGACTGGCATAAATAACAGAGAATTCAAAAGAACATGAACCATACTTGATTTTAGCATAGATCAGTTGTTAATGAGCAATCGCTATCAAGACATCAAGTTCTTTCTTCCATAAAAGCCAAATCCCGTAAATAAAGCCTTCGGCTTTGACACAGAAGGAATAATCAAAACCTAATTTGCTTACGACTACTGTCGCTTGTCTTCCATTAATCTGTGTTTTAACTAGAACCAATGACCCTAGACTATAATGACGGATGTAACTGCGTAAGATCGTTTGGAATTGTTTACCCCTGCCCCTTGACAATTCCAGATGAGTAACAACATAAGACACTAAATTTAATTCAAAGCCCCTCAATCCGGAGGGTATCCGAAATCTTGTCCAGCACCATATACCTGACACCGTTCGGAGTCTGCGACACGATCTCATCGACCAATCCCTGTTCATTTGAACAGCCCACCATTCTAGAATCGCTTGCCCCTTAATTTGGGAGCTCGGAGGGGGCTAGGTTGTAATCGGGCCTATTAGATGTATCGTGGGCCACTAGCCCCTCAATACCTTCCACAGGGTGCCCTTGTGCTTCCCCGGACAATTCCTGCCCCTTTTCAAGCTTATCACAAAGAGATCTTCCATTCATTCTTATATGAATTACCTTTGTTTAATTGATTTTGTTATGTTTTTAGTTAACTGTTAGAGATATTGTTTTCGGATGAACTTTGTCAAGAATTAAGAATTTGCAAGGAAAATAAAAAAGAAATATTAATTTGGTAAAAACATTATTTCAGTCATACTAATGCGTCAACTTGTGTTCTTATCAAAAACTAAGAGTTAAAAACATAACTAAATAAACAAGTAGATGGAAGTTGTATCTCATAAAATTGAGGAAACAATGTAAAAGATGATCATAGTAACGAGTGTATCTTTACCCGTGTAATTACCTAGAAATTAAAATTAAGAATCAATGTAATACGTAGCTAGTGACACGGATATGTGAGAAATAAAGATGGAGATATGAGCGTGTCTATACTTGTGTAATTTTTTAAATAAGTACTAGTGAGAAATATAGTTTTAATATATTGAAATTTCTTATAAACTCTTAAATTTATTTTTTGTTTATGTGTTTTTGATGTGTTAATTATTTCATGTTTCTATATAAAAAAGAACCCTAGGTATAGAATGGTTATATTTAATTTATAAGTTGAAATTTTATGACTACGTGAATATTCTTAATGCTAATTGAATTGAAGACGACGATTAAATTAGATCTTAATTTTTGTGTGGATGATTAGAAAGAAATCAACCATAGCTTAGATATTAGGAGTTGAATGATACAAGTTTGTATCACACTGCCTTTGTTAACCTTTTATAGAAATTTACAGATTTTTGTGCATTTTCTTAAATTTCCAGTAGGGATGTTGGTTAACGGATTCAAGAGTAAGTGGTTGTGACTTGACAAAAAGCAATTTATTATAAATTCTTATTAATAAATTTAGTTATGAATACAATGATCATACTATTGACAGTGAGACTCTCATCTAGCTTTTATTTCTTTATTAACTCCGATGTTTTTTAATTTTATTATTATTTTTAATTCTCAGAAAAGAATTATTCTCTCTAAGCAGGTAACAATAGGATAGTCTACTAATTCTATGCACTAACTTCCTTGGATTGATTTAAAAAAAATTATTATCTAAACAAATTTGAATGTGCATATATCAGTATGGATATTATAAGCATTTCATACTAATTTGTTTTACAGATTAAATGCAAATATGTATGTGATAGTGCATATTAATCAGGATGAAAACACAGCTCCGTTTCTTTCTACAGGTTAAAAGCAAAAGCTGATATACTTTTATTTAAAATTCAGTCGGTTTTGGGGCAACCCGAGTCCGGTTCCCGAAACCATAAGTGGACTGGTTGTGATCGTGACATTAGCGGTATGTCCCATGTGTTTTGAGTGAGCCATGCGGATCAAATCGTTAAATCAGTTAGAGGCTTTGATTCGTTCCCTTATCCTCCACCAACCTCAAATCACTGCCACTACCATTCCGCATTCTCGTCTCTGTTCCTTAATCCCAGTGAGCACTCTCTAACTAGGTGACCCAACTCAGTTTATGGCATTACTCAACTCAAGGTTAGAGAGGTTCCTATTAACCAAGCTTCATTTTACCAACTGCCGTACCAAAACTACTATCAACAGAAGCAACAGCTTTGTCTCAGTGAGACCCAAAACCCAGCAACAATGCTCTGCGATTGCCCTGGACGCGATGTCGTCTTCCTTGACTGATGTTGCCGGGATCCGATGGGGATACACAAGTTTACAGGGCGTTCGTGACGAGATGGAAGATGATATCGTCATTCGATCAGATGGTCTCGATGGCTTCTCATTTGCTGCGGTTTTCGATGGTCATGCCGGTTTCTCTTCTGTAAAGTTCCTGAGGTTTGGCACTTACTGAAAATCGCAATGAAATATGTTCATGGGGTTCTGTTCTTTCTTACCCAAAAAAAAAAAAGTTTACCTGGATTTTGGAGCTTTGGATTGCTTAAGTTCGATAAATGCGTCAGTATTCATTTGGTGCATGATAGATATGGTCTGCAAATAGAGTGCAAATGGTCGCATCTATTTTTGGTATCATTTGTAAGTTGATTTTGGTAAATGTTTACTATTCGGAGAAGTTCCATTAGTCTTTGAACTTTCTCTGTTACACTGTCATATGGAATTCCTGTATTAATTTGTTTTCACCCAACAGGGACGAGTTATACAAGGAGTGTATTACTGCTTTGCAAGGTGGCCTGCTTCTGAGTGGGAAAGATTTCAATACTATAAGAAAGGCCTTAAAGGAGGCTTTTGAAAATGTTGATGCAAAGTTGCTAAATTGGTAATGCCAAAAGCGGCAAGATATGAATTGCATATTGTCCTTGTGTGCTTATAATTTATATGTAAAGTTGTTATATTAAAAGCTGATAATTCTCCATTTTCTGTAGGCTTCAGATGACCTGTAAGGAAGGTGAATCTGGTTCAACAGCAACTATTGTCTTCCTTGCGGATGATATGCTCATTATTTCGCACATTGGTGACTCCTCTGTGGTATATATTCTGTTCCTTCATGTATTCTGGATTCTTTTTAGTTGCTTTTATGTATCTCTGTGGTATATATTCTGTTCCTTCATGTATTCTGGATTCTTTTTAGTTGCTTTTATGTATTTCTTTTATTCTGTTTCTCGGTGTAATTCCCTTTAAAGTTGCTGGGACATGAAAATTAATAAAAAAATTAAGCAATTTTAACGACAAGG
Organism: Erythroxylum rotundifolium; assembly: GCA_027563915.1. Lineage (NCBI taxonomy): Eukaryota > Viridiplantae > Streptophyta > Magnoliopsida > Malpighiales > Erythroxylaceae > Erythroxylum > Erythroxylum rotundifolium. The sequence goes on along the minus strand of JAOSBO010000006.1, from coordinate 18,390,067 downwards.
ATTCAAAAGATTTTATAAAATTTTCATTTTTGCTAAAGCAATATGTGAATCCAGGTCCTATCTCGATCTGGAAGACCAGAAATGCTGACTGATCCTCATCGACCTTATGGTAGCAGCAAAGTCTCCCTTCAAGAAATCAGAAGAATCAGAGAAGCAGGTGGATGGGTGTGTTTCCTATTCTCGATTTCATTGTATGAGCAACAATGTGCAAAGAAATTTCTGACATCTCATCATGCATTATTATCGCATTCCTTTCTTCCATCAAGCTTACTGATTTCCACTTCTATGTTTCCTTGGGATTGGTACCAAGATTCATAACATAAACAAAATGTTAATTGGCCTCCTTTCGTGAATCTCATTCCAACCATGAGTCATTGTTAGATTTACATGTTACATTGAGATCTTTGGCTTGAAATGTTTCATGAATATGAGGCCTATAACGTTATTCCTAGTGTCATTGTCTTATCAAATATTCAAAGTTTTGGAAGCAATCATTCTGCGACAAAAAGTCTTCTCTATAGTTCTCCATGTATCAGTATGATCTGATATTGATTCTTCCTGCTTCATGTAGATTGTTAATGGAAGGATTTGTGGCGACATAGCTGTTTCTCGTGCTTTTGGGGACATACAGTTCAAAACCAAAAAGAATGAGTATGTAACTTTGGTTACATGACTTTGTGTTAATATGTAACCTATAATCATGTCCTAACATGTTCAAACAATAGCTAAATATTCTACTTATCACAGGATGCTGAAAAAGGGACTTGAAGAAGGGAAATGGTCGGGAAAATTCATTTCTAGGTATTCTTCTGTCGCCTGGTCCTCAAGGTTCTAATATTTTCATCTGTAATTTCATTTCCTTGATGCTCTACATACAATGGTCAGAACTGTTAATAATAAGTAGTTTGTGATAAAATCACCTCAGAGCATATTATATAATACAATTCTTTTTTCTAATGAAATTTGGCTATACGGCCGAATTAAACATATATTATGCACATGGACAGAAAAGCAGATACTTTCTAAGTTCAACCATTGGTCATAATGCCCCCTTAATGTTTGTGGATTGGTCTAGGAATCCCCAAATTAGGAGTTCAAAGCCTGATGTCTACCATATATTCATATATTGATTGGATGAATTCTGTCTTATGATCTACATGTGTATGAGCCACACATATATAACCTCTTATTAATTCCGGGGCATTACTTTTTTATTGTTTTGCTGCATTTCTTCTGCCAAGTATGCAAGTATTGAGTAAATTACTACTGATAATGGTCAACGTTTTGAATAGAAGCTCAATGATCTCGTCCTGGTATTCCAAAGCAGTACTATGTGCTTGTAGTTAACCCTCTCTGTAGGCACTGAACAAGTCGACAAAGTTGCTGCTAAGCATTTTTATGTAATTTGTTATAAAGTATATTGCATTTGGAATCGATTTGCTTGGCAGTTTAGAAAATGAAGTGATGTTACGGTTTGCCAGGGTACAATTCAACAATGACTTACTTATCGCATCTCCAGATGTTTTTCAAGTAAGTCTGGGGTCAGATGCAGAATTTATTGTTTTAGCTTCTGATGGCTTGTGGGATTACATAGACAGGTTTGTAAGGGATTTATTTATATTATTTAGATTCAGATGGAACGCTGTTCCTGTAGTTATTAATTCTGGGCCAGTTTGACTAATAATATATATATGCCTACTATCATCTGTTTCAGTTCAGATGCAGTGACATTCGTGAGGAGTCAACTTCGAGAGCATGGAGATGTTCAGGTAATTGTTACATCTGTTTCTCAATTTTCATTCAACTTCTACTAAAAGTTGGATGCAGTTTCTAAGCTTCTAGATGACTCTTCTCATGCTAAGTTCCGATTTTATTCTTGTTATGGCTTCAGCTAGCCTGTGAAGCACTTGCACAAGCAGCAATGGTAATCACTTTCCATTTGTGTTAAATCTTAGAATCAACACTATTATTTGAGAGTTTTTTGACATTAAATTTCAAATATTTCAGGATCGAAGATCACTAGATAATGTCAGCATTGTTATTGCTGATCTAGGGTACGTAATTACATGATGCTTATAACAGTTCTCCAATTGTGAATCCATGCTTATATGTTGCTTAGTATATAGTCCTCTGTTGACGTATGGATAGTTGAAATAGCTACATTAATTCAAGTAGAATAAAGCACAAGAAAATTGATAGTAACTGAAAGTTGTACTGAAGTCTAGAACCGTTGATTATTTCTAGGAAAAACCTTAATTGTTGGCAATATTTAGTATATCTACTGTTATTGAGAGAAAAAAATTAAAAAATAATGTTTTACCAGAAGTTTAAAACTGGAAATATTACTTTTCTAAATTAGACTCAATAGTGTTTCAAATTACGCATTGCATTATTGCAATTGTATCCATATTGACTACAGTTGGGGGAATAACTATTTAATTACATTAATTTGTTAAATAAGCATAGAAGATACAATCTACTTACTATCCGTATGACAGAAGTAGTTAGTTTTCTTATAAGCAAAAGAAGTCTTAACAAACAGCTATACGTGAAAGTTGTTTACCAAGGCAACTTTCGGATCCCATGACCTGTTAATTCATAATTTTCTCAGTTATTTCTTCCCTATGTTTCCCTCAATTAATCTTCTTACACATTATGCGATCTAACCATAGAGCTATATACTTTCAATTATATGTTGATAACATGCTAATTTTTTTTCATACGTATTAATGGTAATATATCTGCAAATTAAGGCGGACCGACTGGAAAAGCATACCAGTTGAGCAGCAGAATTTTTTCTATGAATTCGGACAAGCTATTGCAACCATGGGCATCGTATGGCTTGGAATATGGATGTCATCTATGCTTTAAATTTGCTTATAGCTGATAGATTTCATCTGAGAGAGTGATTGATCCATCTGAAAATGTATTGTATATAGACCAAACAAATGATTTCATAGATTAGTTGCACAAATAGTATGTATATTCTCAGCAACTTTTTCATGTTTGTTGCCCAATAAATCAAATTTAAGATACAAATGAAATGATAATCAATCATCTAGTCATGAGCAAATGGTCTTTGTTTGCGTTGCTAGATGTTAGTTTCATCCGCAATCGGCGTACATCAAGAGAAAATGTCCCTCTTCGTTGTTTTCCTAATAGAAGATTAGACATGAAATTCCTCATGCCATTTCTATTCGACGCAAGAGAAAGTGGATGAATCTTCATTCAGATATTAGTTGGAAACAGCAATTGCCTATTACAAAGTAAGCATCATCATAAGTTCTTAGCTACATTAACCAGGAATCCAAACTTTTTCTTTCTTAAGAATAAATAATTAATGTTCACTGATATGTGACACTAGTGAGAATAATGCATACTTTGTTGCAGTTGACATTGTTAACAAAGAGTAGCGGGTGTAGAATATATATATATATATATATATACACCATAAGACCTCTAAAGATTAACATATAAACATGTATAGAAGGACATTTAATTGTTGATTAGTTGAGTTTTATTGATTGCCAAATCTAATAACAAGTCATTTTAAGAGGTTTCGAGCTTGCAAAATAAATAAATAGTATTCTTTTACGGTTGAATGCGGCAGTCTTCAGCTTCAAGTGTAATTTATGACCTGTGAAGTTCTCTAATTTTGGATTTATCAATTAACATAGTTGTGATACTTCTTAGGAGAGCATTTTTTGTAGGTGCCTTAACTTTCGCATTCCATTTGATTGGGTATTTAAACATTCATTTTTTTAATTCCTCTGAGTGTTTTTGTTCGCCAAATTCAAGAAGTGACTTAAGTTATTAATAAACTATATTTTTTTAACGTTAAATAAATTTATTAATCCAATCTAAAGCAGTCAGATCAATACAGGCCTCAACCTGAAGTAATACGACAACTAGCCAAAACTGAAGGTAAGATAAATAACCTGATATTCTCAACAAGGCCATTTCGTTGAGTAATAGATTTAGAATCTATTGTCCTAAGTATGTACTGCTGTCTATGGTAGATATACTGAGCAACTCACGTCCTTTAAGCACTTCCCTGCACTTCCTTAACTGTCCATTCGCCAGCATCGAGCCAGATCAGTGCTCATTTCTTCTGCTATCCTCTTAGCAAGAAAGAATACTCTCATCCTCATGAAAAAGCTCTCGCAAAGTTTATTCACTTCCAACTTGATTCCCTGGAAAGTTCTTTTGTTCCTTTTTTCCCATATGGAATAGGTTCCACAGCTAGAGACCAACTTGAATAAAATATAGTCCCCTTTCTGTATAAATTTAACCTGCTTCGCTCATGGTATAACTTACATCTAGTTATCCCCAAACATTTCTACTCTACATCTGCCCCCAGCAAGGTTCCAGAAGGTGGTAAGAGTATGGACAACTTACCAAGATATGGTCTTGTCTCTCTGGGCCTGATCACACAACTTACGTGAGTTGCCTAGGATTGTTATTCCTTTAATCTTGTCCACAATATGAATCTTTTGTTTTATAGCAACCTATAGGATGAAGGAGGCTTTTATTGTTAAACCAAACCAACTTCCTCAATTGCACTTTCATTTTATGTTCCCTAAGAATTTCAAAACATGATATATTTATGAATTGCTTCAACTTGTTCCTTCTCTAGATGATTATATCCTCCACATCCCTCCTTGGCCTCTAAGTTGGGGTGACAATTAGAAATTATAGTAGCATACTTTACAACCCTATTTGATATTCTTTTAAACCATTTACATAGGCACATTTGGGCAAAAATTTTTACATTTTACTATTAATACTTAAGTTGTCTCGTTTTATATTTTATTTCTAAAAAGAGTCTAAATTGTATTAATTATTTTCTTGAAGTCTTGGTGGACTTAAAGAAAGGAATCTAGAAAAAAATATGGCCCAAAATGAATTCAGCTTAAAAGAAAGTCCAGCATTAAGCAGTTAGCCCAATAGAAAATCAGTCCAACACCAGCAAAATAAATTTCAACCGACTAAAACAAGCAAACAACCCAACAAAATAAGAATCCAGTGGGAGAATATGCAACAGTCAGAGGATAAAAAGCAGTAGCCAGACGAGAAAATTTAGCACAGTAGATAGTCGTAGAAAAACACACTAAAGGCAGAAATCCCCCACCTGACGTTTCTATCTCCAAAACCCAACAGAAAATCAATGATATCTGTTAGGAAACTGCTTTAGGACTGAAACATGTCCGCATGTAGATCATGGTTTTATTATGTTTTTTTGTTGCTAAATTGTTGTCCTAGTCTTTAGGTTATTTCTTCTCTTAGCGTGTGATGGTTCATGGCTTGTTTTTAGGACCATATTGTTAGGAGTCAGTTAGTTATTTTTTTTAAAGTTTAAATTGTAATGTTTTAGAGATTAAAAAAATATAGGTTGCTCTCAGTTTCAATTTACCGAAGCTATTCCTACAAGCAAAGAACTAATTTCCTTCAAAGCAAAAATACCAACAATTGGTATCAGAGCAGTCTTTTTGAGGGACCTGTGTGTGCTTGAGCTGTTATGGAGACCGAAGCCAGTTTCTCCCTAGTAGCTCCTCTTGTGTTTGACGGAGACAATAACCAGATGTGGGATGTGCACATGGAGACATATCTGTTGAAAGTTTGCCTTCGCTGTTGCAATTTCAAACTTAGTTGCGGTTATTTCTTTAAGTTCTGTTAGTTTATGTTTTTGCCTTGTTCAAATTAAGTTTTAACCATTATTTCCATGTTTTTAGCTGTTCTGTTAAACATGGAGACATGTTCCATGTAGTTACTTATTTTTAGGATTTTCAGTTTTGATTTTGTTGTATTTAAATTCATCTGCAGTGAATGAAAGATTAGAAGACTTCGTACAACAATTATTTTCTCTCTTGTTCACTTATAATAAGTCCAACAAAGTAGTATCAGAGCCCTCTTCTTGAGGGGTCCGTGAATGTTTTTTTTTCATGGATTCATTAGAAACTCCATTCATTGCATTAGCACCACCTGTTTTCAATGGTGACAGCTATCATGTTTGGGCAGCAAGAATGGAGGCACATCTAGAGGCTAATGATCTCTGGGAAGCTGTTGAAGAGGACTACATAGTTCCTCCACTACCTACGAATCCTACCATGGTTCAGATCAATGTTCACAAGGAGAAGAAATCAAGGAAGTCAAAAGCAAGGGCTATCCTATTCTCTGCTGTTTCATCTAAAATCTTTGTTAAAATTATGTCTATGAAATCAGCTTTTGAGGTTTGGAATTTCTTGAAGAAAGAATTCGAAGGAGACGAGAGGATCAAGGGAATGAAGATCCTTAATTTGATCAGAGAATTTGAACTTCAAAGGATGAAGGATTCAAAGACTATCAAGGAATATTTTGATAAATCACTTAGCATTGCTAACAAAGTAAGATTACTTGGTTTTGAATTTCCAGATTCTAGATTAGTTCATAAAATTCTTGTAACTGTACCTGAAAGGTTTGAGGAAACTATTTCTTCTCTAAAAAATACTAAAGATCTGTCAAAGGTTAGATTGGCAGAAATTTTGAACGCTTTTTCGGCACAAAAACAAAGGAGAATTTTGAGGTCTGAAGGTTTTACTGAAGGAGCATTGCTTGCAAAAGGTCAATCAAGTCAAGGAGGAACTAA
>JAOSBO010000006.1:18312901-18334307 GCA_027563915.1 Erythroxylum rotundifolium | reverse complement strand
GTGAAAAGGAGCCTTGAGCTCAATATGTGATTAGGAGCCTAAGGCTCACTATGTATAATGAGCCCTGTATCCCCCAAGTAGATAAGGGACAGTTAGTGATGAGCCCTACATGGGACAATTTAGGCACTCGGTCACAACAAAGTAAGAAATGGAAAGTGAGTCTCATGTGTATTGTATATGCATAATATGAATGATTAAGTGTATTGCATGTGAAATGTGAAATAATGTGAGATGTGCAATAATGTGATTTATGTGATAAGTGACCGGGTAAGCCATCGATGATGGTCACTCATTGAGTTCACAAAACTCACCCAAAATTTGCAAATTTTGTCAAGATCAGAAAAATACCCCATTACGCAAATGGGAGTATAGCCACTGCTTTCAAGTAAGAGATAAAGGTCAGGATCAGTTCGTGTTTGTATTTGTATTTTCTTTATTTTGTATCAATTGAGTTTTCTATAAATTATTGTAACTTGTGTAATGGAAAAATTCTGTTTTGTAATAACTTTCTAAAATGGAAAGGGTTGTTAATGAAATTGATTTTTGGGTGCAATTAATATATATGTGATTGAAAAGGTTTAGGATCGAAATGGGCCCGATTTGATTATCAATTTCCTATAAATGTGTGCATTAATTTAAAAAGAAAAGGAAAATGATTTTATAAAGAGATTTGACTGATTGAGTGCTTTAGCATGCCACCCTCATGGGGCACGGACTCAGATAGCACCCAGGATGTCGAGTTTGAGTCTTGCGAGAGTGGGGTGCTACAAAAGATGTTAGATATTTTCCTATTATTGATGAGACTATGCAGAAAGAAAAAAATAAAGTGACCAAGTTCATCTACAATCGTGTAAGGGTGCTAAATTTAATAAGAAAGGATTTCACTAATGACAGGAATTTATGTCGTCTTCCTATTATAAGCTTTGCATAAATTTGTTATCACTTCAGGTTTTTGTTCTAATGAAGAAGGAGTTGAGATAAATTTTTACAAGTAATAAGTGAGTTGCATACAAGCATGTTAAGTCTATGTTAGATTGGAGATTTCTAGAATTACACTTGAAGGTCATGAATTTTGGTCTCAATTTCAATTTGTTTTTCTAGTTTGTGAGCCTTTAGTGAGGGTACTTTATCTAGCTGATAGTGATGAGAAGGTAATAATAGGTTATTTTTATGATTCTATAGAGAGGGTGAAGGAAGCAATTAAAGGCACTATGAAAAATAAGCCTTCTTTATACACACCTTATTTTGCAATCATCAATGAGAGATGAGAAAGACAACTTTACTCTTTGTTGTTTGCAGCTAGGATATTTTTGAATCCTATTATCTATTTCAGACCAAGTTAACTCTTACAATTATTATTGCTCATAAGATGATACAGGATATCCTGGGGTCACAAATGAAGACTTATAGGGATGCTTATGATGATTTCTAGATTGATAAGTGATATTTGTTATAAGATTGTCTAAGTCATTTTATGTGATAATGTGTATGTTTAGTATAAATACTAGGATGTCTAGCCTAGCTTTTGTGTTATTTTCATATAACTTGCATGTGTAAGTTATTGTATATGATAAATTGCATGTTAGGTTATACATGAAGGTTTTAAAGCTTAGGTTTTACATGCTTTTCGTGTGGTTTAATGTATATACAACTTGCATGGTTGTATGTCAATGTTTGGGTAGGATTTGGACCTTATTTGTGTTGATTATCAACTTACTTACATGTGGACTTATTGTAGGTATCAAAGGAGAAAGTTGGAATTTCCTAAGTTGAAGTTGGAATTTTCCAACTTTCCAGCTGACAATTATAGCCTACTCCACATCCAACCTAAGTCTGTTTAAGCACCTAAAGGGGTATTCATTTTAATAACTATAAAGGGAAGACGGTTATGCAACTCTCAAAAAGAAGAAGGATAGGCATTGTTCCAAGAGTTTTCAATTATCTTAGCTTTTTACGTACTCTTTTAAGCTTTTCTAGTTTCTGTAATATCAAATCTTCAATAATTTGGCCCGATTGATTTATTAAGTTTTCTACTTCCAATTTTTCTACCTATGCAGCCTTTAACATTTTTACTTTAAAGTGAGTAAGATATGAGTTTCTTTTGATGACTTTTCTTACTTTTATAAGGCACTATAGTGAATTACCTTCAAATAAAAATTGAATACAACATTACTAAGTTATTTTATATATTTATTTAACATGTGATGGAATAATGGGCATTAAGTTTAGGATATAAGAGAGTTTGAATAACCAAACTCATCCAAACATATATAACAATGGGAATAACATTTGTAAAACATTTTTGTGAAAAATAGCTTCAATAGATAAGTTGATGAAATTTCAATTAGCAGTCTCCTAATACCTTTTTCCATTTAGATGAAATCCTCAAACTTCTCTAAGTTCATTTCATAACTTGCTTATATGATATTGCTTCATCCAAATTCTTTCTAGTACAATTGTTCCTCACTAATTCTTCATACCATATTTCAATTTACATATGCTTCAAATATTATGATTCTCAGCTATATCAAGTGTAGGTTTGGACATTGCAGGACAAATATTGGATTATTTTAATATATATTTCATGGATTCAGTTAAGGTCTTGAATATTTCCATCATGTCTTTCATAAATTCGTGATAACTTCTCGTTGATCTATTCTGACTTTCAAATATTCCTGTTTTTACTTTCATTAGACTCTTCTAGTTTTTAATTAGATTCCTCTAACTATTGGCCAAATTGTTTACTACCCAATTTGCATTTTAATGAGATCTTTTTGTGCTTTCAGCTTCTAACATTATTTGGTTAATTATTTTGTACTTTATTTTAAGATCATACTCTAGCATCTTATTTTGTTTTATCAATATTTCTTTGTGATTTAGTAGGTGATTTATTTTATTTTCTATTCTTCACAAAGTTGTCTTTTTTCTATGATTTCCTTATAAATCTATTTCCATAACTAAATTATCTTGCTTAGATCTCATATTTACAATGATCATATTCGAACCTTTAAACGTTACCTTTCTAAGTTGAGACTTGTTCCTTTTTCTTTTTCCTCTTCCCAATTTTGATATTGATTTTGATATTCTTCATATATGTATAGGAGATGGTCTTAAGCATTGTTTCATATAAAACACCCTCCTTCATGATATAGACATTAAGGAACTCAAAATCCCAACTCTTTTCCACTATAGGATGGGGTTGGTATCTTATATTTACTATATTTTCAATGGGCGATGGTTTTCATTCAATAAGTTTAACTCTTGCCATTTTATATTATTATGTTTGTTTATTTCATACCTTACTCAATCTTTTTCTCTAATTATTTTTATTCTTGTCCAAATAACTAATTTATATTATTGGCTTAGCAAAATCTAGATGTTAGTCCACCAAACATTTAATTAAGTGATATCTCATTAAATTAGATGAAATTTCCTAATCATAAAAGTTGGACCATAAGTTATCATCTGGCAATACTAAACAAAGATAAGTAGTCAAACCTAGTAATACATTATATGAAATTAAAGATGTATTCATTGGCATAGCAATTTGCAATTGTTAATTTAAAGACTGATTCACATCTAGCTCTAATTCTTCTATAACCAATAAGCAAACTTTCTAGTCAGGACAAAATGCCTAAATTAAAAATAAAAATTCATATATTTGGATCATATGTTTTAAAATCCCAATGTAAATTGTGTACAACATTGAAGTTGTCCCTTCCCAGTTTTATGACATCAATATACTTCTCTTAATGTCTCTATTAAAAAGACCGACATAGGAATTATTTGCTTATACACCATTTAGTTAAATAGACATATCACCTTTTAATCAATGACATCTAGATATATGAGAATAAAAAAAGACTACAAATGTCGAACGTTATTCCGCGCAATTAAAATGCATTATTTTAACTATTCTTCTGCTTGTCCATATATATATGAATTAAAGACCAAGACCATCCCATACTTCACTTGATGCCTTTATTTAATATACGTTCCCCTTCTATATGAAATAAGTTAGCCAAAATATTTTTTCTTTAGAAGGAGTTTCATAAAAACATATTCACAATTTACTACTTTAAATGGGATTTTAAACAACTTTTGGAACTTCATAGTATAAATTAGATCATTTTAAAAGAAGGTAAAGGACAATAATTTAGGTTCCAGAACTTTATAATAGTGCTCATTACTGACCATCATGTTTTAATAACTAATAGTTCCTGAATTTTTCAAATATATCTACAAATAATCCCTAATCACCATTTCTAATAAGCTTAAATCTCCTTATTGAATGTTGATCTCATATAGTTATTTCTCATATTTTTAAGAATAAAGCCTATAGTTCTTTTTTCAAGTTTTATCATTTTCATGGTTTTCGATGAATAAGGCCTCTATATCAATTTTATGTAATGATAAAGTCCTTAAAAAATAAATCTTGTGATAGAATCGAGTATTAAATATAAATAATAATGGAAATGCAAACTCAAAGCCAAGTGAAAAAGAATTCAATAAGAGAATTTCAAAAGGAAAGATGGAACTACTCTTATAGAGAGGAGTTCTTTATAATAGATCCTCTAATTAATATCCTCGAATATAGGGCTTTGAAATGGATTTCTACTTTAATAGTTTCTTCCTAAACAAAAGACATGTTTTCCAAGAAGTCAACTTATAGGATCTTCTCCATTAAAAGTCCATAAGCTTGTTGGAACTCTTAGCTAACAAAGGAAATTCATTTCTCTTCAAGTTTTCTTCCCCAAAATATACTCAAAAGGAAGTTGAAAGAAGTCTATGGAATTTTTATAACCAACTTTTATTTATATATAGATGGAAACATGGCTTTAATATGCAAAACACTAACGCGAATTAGGTTCCTTTATAGCTTTACATTCATAACCTTCCATTAGAGTACTGGAGTATTATAGGCTTAAGCTATCTTATTAGCTACCTTTTTAAAAAAAATTTAATAAATTTCATTTTAAGAAAATATATACAATCTAGAGGAAAAAACAACTATAATCTATCTAATCTAGATTATAGAGATTTAAGGTTCCTAGTAATCATCTACATCTTGGGATCGGGGGAACTTGCGAGACCACTTAGTCTAGTATTACACCAATCCCCATCTGCTCTTTAGGATACTTGTCAGATTTGCAGCTATTCCTCTGACTAAAATGGCCAATCTGCAATGTAGGAAGATGGCTTGAAAATCCATCTCATTGTTTCTACTTTCTTGCTTGAATACTTTGCAATTGTTCTCTTTCCATATGTAGTACACCAAAGCTACCCAACTTAACCTGATAGCTTTGAGATCAACCACATTATGCACTCTAATTTCCCTAACCAAGAAATAGTTTCACTCTAAGAATTTGTTGGTCAGGCCATGTTGAGTATATTCTATAACTAATCCCAGACTTGTTTGGTATACTTGCATCTAATCATAAGGTGTTCCAAAATTTCTAGTTCTACATTACATAATTTACTGTTCAAATTGCTAATGGAGAGCTTGATCTTATCCTTGTAAGCAACTATCTATTGATTCCCATCCATAAGACGAATGAATGAGCCGGATTAAGATCACTATATCATACTAAGGCTACCCACTCTTGCCTTGTGCTTTGTGTAGCTTGTAACAATGTTTTACAGGCTTTTATGTTGAACTTCCTTGAGTTATCTGCTAGCCACTGAATTTCATTCTGCTCTCCTTCCTAACATTGTAGCAACTCTTCCATGATGAAACTGGCACTTGTACTATTTTGGAAGGTCCATATCCACTAATTATTTCGAATAAGCATACTTTCTTTAGTAGTTGAATTCACCACCAATTTTAAGCCCTATACCTCCTTCACTTTATATAGAGGGCCTTTATAGTGTCAATTATCATACCAAAAAGATGTACTTTCTCCATTCCCAATCCTATAAAACTCCTGACTCTGCATCCATTGTTTTTTCTTTAAAATTTCTTTGAGAGTGCTTTACATATCCTATCTTGACCATCGAATCCAGATACTCTTGTGCTCAATGAATACATTGTGTATCCATTTCACCCATAAATCCTCCTTTTTGTAGCATAACTACCACAAATTCCACCCCTACTCACCCTATGATTCATCTTGTCGATTTCCTTAAGGATACTTTTGGGAATGGATAAATGGTTGATCCAATAAGTGGTAAGATTGCTCAATATTGTCTGAATTAGCCATAGATTGCCCCCACAGCTAAGGAATCGATTGTTCCATAGGTTGATTCTGTCACAGATTAAGTCCAACAGAGGTTTACAATCCACAACATTAATTCTTTTTTGAGAAATCAATACTCACAAGTATATTAAGGGTAGTTGCCTTAGTGTTAATCCCATCTCAATAGTTGTAGATGATACCTCTCTACTTGAGTTGCAAGATAAATATAAACAACTCTTTAAAGTGTTACATCTTAAACCTGAAATCTCTTAAAATTCCCTCATTTCTTACAACATTATGTCAATTAAGTTTTTCTCTGCCTTGTAAAATAATAAGAGATCATCTATAAAAACTAGATGTTTGAGCTTTACAGCTTTACATCTGTTATGGAACTAGAACTTTGGGTGCTACTATATGGTATTCATAAGAAAAGTTGACAAAACTTTGATACATAGGCTAAATAGGAAAGGGGATAATGGGTCGCCTTGCCTCAAGCCCCTCTTTGCTTTAATAAGTCTTATAGGTTTCCTATCCACCAAGATTGCCATAAAAGCAGTAGTTACACATTCCTTAACCCATTTTATAAACAAAGGAGTATAGCCAACTGCTTTCAATCTAGTAAAAAGGAAGCTCCAATTGATTGAGTCATAGGCCTTTGCAAGGTCCATCTTTATTGTGCGATTCCCCATTCTCCTCTTAGAAGGTAGGATATTTGTTCCCACTAATCTCCCCTTGATGAAAGCATTCTATTTTGGGCTAATTATCTTCCCCGGGCTCACTCTTAGCCTATTGGCTAAGAACCATGGGCCTGAATTGTTCCATCTTCCTTGCATTACTCTGTTTGGGAATAAGACAGATAAACGTTTTGTTCCATTCCTTAAGGATTATTCCTCTCCTATAGAACTCATCCATTGCTACTACCGCTACTTCTCTTACAATATCCCATTGTTTTTGAAAGAATCTCCCATTTTATCCATCCGATCTTGGGGCTTTGTCGGGGTACATTAAAAAAATAGGATTCTTGATTTCTTCCCTTGTTATATCTCTTACCAACGCCACCTTGTCATCTTCATCAAGTTGTTTAAGCCCTGCCAGAACCTCTGTGGGTTTATCTTTTACTGGCATTACAATGCCAAATTGCTGAGTAAAGTACTCTATAGCAACTTTCTTCTTACTTTCAATATCTTCATGGATCCACCCCTATTATCTTCTAGCAATTAGATAGAATTATTATTCGTCCTAGATGAAATTGAGCAATTAAAATATTAGTACATCTCTTACCCTCCTTCATCTAGAGCATCCAAGATTTTCGCCTTAATAGAGTACTGGTACTAGTCAACAGTAGATTATATTTTCCCATTAATATAGCTTCCTATGTTCTTAGTTGTAAATCATTTGGTTTATCTAATATTCTCTTCTGACATTACTTTAGCTTTTTATAGAGCTTCAGTTAGAGCTTTAAAGTCTAGTTGGATTGTTTTCCTACTGAGCTCTACAAGGCTTTGTGTTTCATGGTGATTTGATATCCTTTTGATCTAAGTATGGCCCCCAGCATCTCCTCGATGTGTATGTCTCTGAATTCAGGATTATCTATCGAGATACTAAAGATCCTAAATGGGGTCTTCCCCCTCTTATTACCTATTTGTAGCTCCACTACTCCATTGTGTGCTTATGGACATCGAATAGCCTCTTCCTAAACTTATTCCTATTATGAGGCTTTATGAAAGTGGAGAAATTTTCAAGGAAAGCTTCTAATAATTAGAGACAGGACCCTAAGTAAAAGACAGCAACTAACTAGAAGGGTATCTAGAACTACCTTTTACGATGAACTAATGAGCTTCTCTACAAAGGATCTGGAGATGTTAAACATAAAGGAATCTAATATGGCAACCAACTCCCTATTCCTCAACTTTGATGCCTAATTACCTTACATTCCTATACTAACTAATGACCCTAAAGTAGCAGAGATAGAAAATTTAGACACTAAGACTGTTAATTTTGAGCTAGATAATTCCCCAGAACAAGACTTGCTAAAAACTCCTAACAAGTTATCTAATGATGTAAGGAAAGGATTTCCAAGTAGTCAATAGAAGGAAATTGAATAGAAAATGGAAAGGCTCCAAGTCTTTCCTTGATCTATGACTTTGCTTTATTGGAATGTTAAGGGCTTTAATTGCACTAATAAATAGCTTATGCTTAGAGATTACCTATCTAATACTAACCTTACTGTGTGGGATTACTTGAAACCAAGTTAAGAGAGGAATGCTATAGGAAACGAAACTTCTTAAAGAAAGCTTAGAAGTTTATCTCCAATCACCAAAACCATTATAGAGGTCAAATTATAGTTGTTTATGAGCTCCTAGTGATTGAAATTAGGAATTATATTATATAGATCTAGTTTATTCATCTTTCTGTGGGATTGGTAGTGAATAATATCAACCTAGAGCTACAGACATACACACTCACATATATATATGGGTGGAGTTAAGGAGCTTGCACTCACTATTAATCTTCCATGAATAATCTTGAAAGATTTCAATAACTTGTAACACCAATATGAGGCTAAAGGTAATGCTTGCTTTAGAAACTACTTCGAGAACCCAAGAGAATGTACAAAGGGATATATATGTTACTAAACTCTCTATGGTAAGACGATTCTGCACTTGGAGCAATAAATAAATGGATCCTCGGTTCATCAGGAAGAAATTAGATAATGTTATAGTGAAAGGACAATAGTTGACCTACTTTCCTAATAGCAGAGCAATCTTTTCGAACCCCCAAGTTTTGAATCATTCAACAATTCTATTGCATAACTTATAAGTTTTAGGAAAATTTTCCATTCTTTTAGATTTAACAATATGCTAATGGAAGTGGTTATCTTTAAGGAAGCTACAAGGAAATGGTTTTCCTAAGATATTAAAAGATGTAAACTATAAATTTATATGTAGAAACTCAATTTGATAAAGTTATAGCTTAAATCCCTTACCCAGCAAAGAATTGGGGATACCTTTTCTACTATAACTAAAACGGATCTTAATGCAATCTCTTTTGTCCATATGCCCTATTGATCAAACACTTTAAAATGAACAGAGGACTACTCTCTTGAATTACACTAATTTTGTTGAGATCAACCATTCACACTAGAAACAAAGATCAAGGATTAATTGGTTCCCAGAAGAGGATAAGAATTAATACTTTTTCCATAATTCAGTCTTTAGTAGGAATAATAGACTCATTCACATTTCTAATGGTTAAGGGAACATAATTGATACTTACCATAGGATACTTCACTAAGCATGTAATTTCATTGGTTTCTCTAAGAACCCCAACTAGTTGTCACTCCTTTGCTTAACTTTTGAAATTAATTATTAAGGAGAAACTTACTAACTAGGAAGTTGCCTCCTTAATTAGGCCATTTACAATAAATGATATGAAGAAAATTTTATTTTATATGCACCTTAAGAAGGCTCTAGGCCCCGAAGGGATGAATTTCTTCCTCTTTTAGAGAGCTTGGAAATATAGTAGATCTATGATTATGAATGATGTTTTAGAGTTCCCTAATTCTATCAAAACGTTAAAAAGAGGTTAGTCAAAACTTTGTATGCCTCATTCCTAAAGTGAGTAATCCTTCCTCTTTTAAGGATTTCAGACCCATGGCATATTGTAGCACAATTTATAAAATTATATATATATATCAATTTACCAAGGAGCATTCATAAAAGATAGAACAATAGGGGACAATATTCTAAAAGCTTTGTAGCTTTTCAAAGATTACAATAGGAAGCATTCATCTAAAGAATGCACCCTCAAAGTAGATTTCCAAAAATCCTTTGATTCCATTGACTAGAATTTTCTGCTAAACAGTTTGAACACCTTTGGTTTCCTTAGCTTGTTTATGAATTATATTAAGTAACGTTTATTTTTTCTCATATAATGTTCTCATTAATTTTGAGGCTTTAAAACTCATAAAAAAATCCAAGGTATCAAGTAAGGAGATCCCTTTCTCCAAATGTCTTCCATTGGTAATGGAAGTCTATGCAAGACTCCTAAAGCCTTACTTCCACTGGATAAGGTAATAAATTCAATTTTTATTATAAATTTAAAAAGATGAAATTGTGGTGCTTATTCTTTAAAGATGATCTTATCATATTCTCAAAAGCATATGAAAATACCTTGGATGCTTTAATAACTAAATTGAACACATTTGTAAAGATTTTAGGGTCTCTGTTAATAAAGAGAAGAGTTAACTTTTCATCTCTTCCAGTGCTTTTAATATATCGCCTAGTTCTCCTCCCTTACTGGTTTAAACACTAAGGGACCTCCCTTTACTTACCTTAGGATACCCATATCTAATAGGAAACTAACTTACAATCGTTTGCATCCATTGGTTAAAAGGATCTAAAAATGGAATTTAGCTTGGTGCAATAAAAGCCTCTCTTTAGCTAAAAGAATCCAGCTTATCAACTTAGTGTTAAACAACTTGCACATTCACTAATCATCCCACCTTATGATACCTACTAGCATTATCAAAAAATTGAGAAATTTTCTCTAATTTGGAGACTATAACAAACATTCTATGGCTAAGGTTAAATGAAGTGACCCAACTACCGCTAAGAAAGAAGGAGGTCTGAGAATTATTACCATTTGGAAAGCTAATAAAAGATTGATGGTACATTGTTTCGTATCATCATTGTTTGGGTTATGGAGACCACTAGTGGATAAGCAAGTAGTTTTGGTTAAATGCTTGCATGAATATTAATTGAGGGGGATTAATATCTAGTCCACTAAATAAAATACAAATCTCTCCTAAACTATAATGCAACTTAAGAAATTAAGGAACATTGTTATATAGAGAAGCTTCAAATTTGATTCTTAGATAGACTGTGGTCCTCTAAGGGACATTGAAGATATTATGCCCCTTCATTCAACTATCCTTAAATCATTCATTGATAATGAAGTTCTTAATAATAGGACTTATGGATTTGAAACACTCCATAGATTAACTTTCATAAAATTCCAATCCAATGTTACCCTAAATTCAAACACTAAGGGTGTTACCAAAGTGAGAAACACCTCTAATTGCCTTTTTTCTTCCATTGATTCATGTAGAATCATCTTTAAACCTCAGTTCCCTTATGTCCCTTAGAATAAACTAGTCTAGTTCAAGTACTCAAGTCTTAAAGCTTTAACCAACCTCTAGCTTATAATTAGAAGAAAACTACCTATTGCCAATATGATCAACAAGTTCTTAGGAAATTTTTAACAACTAATTTCTTTCTAAGAAAGAATAAGAATCATCTCCTTTTTTAATTCTCCTACTCTAAATTTGTATGGACAAGTATATTAGAAAAAGGTCAAGCTATAATGAGATTGTGAATTGGTTAAGCTAATCCTCCGTTCTTTACAATGATCATTAAATAGTTTATAAAATTTGCTTCAAACACAAAGTATACTCACTATAGAATGAAGGAAACATACAGATATTTCAACATCAGTCTAAGAATAAAGCCTTGTACTTAAAGAATTGCTTTCATACATAAAGGAGCAACTTATGGCATAGAAAATCTATCTATTATATAACTTGGACATGGAATTATTTTGGATTCTGATATGGATTAAAGAGTCACTCATGATTAAAGCTACCATCGCTAACTTTTCTGGTAACATACAGGTCCCATTCCTTGTAATCTTTTAAGGTTTTTATGCTTTAAAACAGGATTGTTACCTCGTAGATGTTTGACAACTAAATGATTTAAATCTTTTAGATGCTTATTTTCTTGTAATCCCTTTTTGGATCAATTTTATTATTTAATTTCTATAAAAATAATTTTAAATAATAAAATAATTGATTGGCCTATTTTCGTGTTAGCCAATATTAATACCGCAAGTGCACGACGTAGTTATGGCTGCTACCAACAAGTATAAGTCGATCCCATGAAGATTATGAATGCTAGTACTTGCCCTTCCCTATTATTTAGTCTAAGGATTGATTTTATATTTTTAATAAAAAGAAAATAAAAACTAAAATGATTAAAGAAATAAGAAATGATAATGAATGCAAAGACAACGAAATTTACTTAGAAAACTATTATTATCATAAATTAGTATCTGGGTTTAATACTATTGTTTTGTTGATGTATTGGATAATGGAGACTCTAATGGTATGCTAGTAGCTGACCTTGAGTCTAATAATAACTAATCCTAAGGTCTCTAATAGAATTACTTAGGTTAAATCTTACAGGATTGCATTATCGAGTTATGAGTCCTTTAATTAGGTTTGACCCTAATCCGAAAATTTTATGTCATCCTATCTCTAAGATTGCAATCAACTCCTAATCATGGTAGATCTATTCACATTAGGATTTTTCAGGTTATTAGAACATAAATAAAATGTGTAATCAAATTACAATATATCAAATAACCAATCACATTAATAAAAGCATCAAATCATGTCAAAGTATTAACATAAGGTTTATCTAACCTAAATACTAACGGGGCTTTTAGTTACATATGATTGAATACAAAATCAAACATACAACAAAAAAGAGTGAATTGAAAACATTGGAATCATAATTCTAAATCTCCTTGATTGTCTTCGATTGAATGTTCCTATAATGGAGATGGTTAATCTTGTATTTCGATGGATCTTTCAATGATTTCTTCATGTTTTTCCATTTCTCTGGACCAAAATCACCTCTTAAGAATGACTCCATGTTTAGAAATCACCTCCCAAAGTCTCATCCTTTCTTTTACCCCTGAAACATCATTTTTATATTAAATTTTAGGTTTTTGGGTTATGCTCAGTCTCTTACATGGTCGTGCATCAAACCGTGCATAATCAAAATTTGTTGTGTATCATGAAAATGCACAGGTGTGCTAAAGTGCACGACTATGCACTCCTTCTTGATTATTGATTCTCTTATTTACCTTGCATTTTTATCCAAACTCTTCTCCTTTAAAGTTCGTGAATGCAATTATACTCTGTAAACACACTTGTAATGAATTAAGTACCAAATATACAATAAAAGTATAAAATATCAAGCAACAACACATCAAATAGAAGGTAAAATTATGATTAATTTTGTATTTATCAAATTTCTGTATATGAGCTTCTGTTTTCGAATGCCTCATGTTTGATTCTTGAATAGGCTCAATCATCATATCTCTAAAAGTAGTAGTTACCTTATCATCTTCTTGAAATGTATTTTTATTCATGAAATCAATTGTTAACTCTTCTTCACTTTGAGGTAGTTGGAAGCTCAAATTATACTCATCATATGCAAATGAAGGAAGTATCTTACCAAATTCACGTTAACTAGCTACTCTCTTAGTAAGGGATTCAATTAGTCAATTTGTAATACTTTCGTATCACTGTTCTTATTATACATATTTAGTTGGAGAATAGCCATTCCATCCACATATATAAGGGATGTTCCACTCTAAATTATATGTATTCTCATATGATGGGCTATGAAGTTGATTGTACACGTTTGGTTGCTTCCATATATATGTCGGTTGAGCTTCTGAAAACATATGAGGAAATGATTCCTTCAAATACGGTGATATGGTCGCTCTATCCATCCACTGTGAATTGATATGAAATTAAATATTAATTCCTAAAATAAACCACAACACATTATCAGTATAGAGAAATTGAAAAGATAATTAAATGAACAAACCAAAAATACAAAAAGATAAAATAAAATAAAATAAATAAATACAAAGATAAAACAAAATGAAATAAAATGACTAGAGTAATAGTATTCAGGCTTTCCTAATATTAAAGTCGCCAAAAATGGTGCAAAAACTTAATTGAACCATTTTGTGTTAGTTAATTTAATGCGCAAGTGCACAACGTAATTGTAGCTAGTACCAGTAAGTACGAGTCAATCTCAATGAAGATTATGAATACTAACGCTTACCCTTCCCTTATTATCTAGCTTAAGGATTGATTTTAGATTTTTAATAAAAAGAAAATAAAAACTAAAACAATTAAAAAGATAGGAAACGATAATGAATGCAAAGACAGTGGAATTCAATTAGAAAACTATCGTTATTAGAAATTAGTATCTAGGTTCAAATCCCTTTAGACCCTTAACAAATTGATCTTTTATCATACAATTGTTTTGTTGATGTATTGGACAGTAGAGACTCCTATGATATGCTAGTAGCTGACCTTAAGTCTACTAACAACTAATCCTAAGATCTCTATTCAAATTACTCAGGTTAAATCTTATAGGATTGTGTTATCGATTTATGAGTCTCTCTATTGGTTTTGACCCTAATCCAGAAGATTTTTGTCATCCTATCTCTATGGTTATAATCAACTCCTTCCAATTATGCTAGATCTATTCACACTAAGATTTCTCAATCCCTATGTATGAAATTATATTATGATCTAATATCTCGGGTTATTAGAATATAAATAAAATGTGTAATCATATCACAATATATCAAACAACCAATCACATTAATAAAAGAATCAAATCATGTCAAAGTATTAACATAAGGTTCCTCTAACCTAAATTCTAACTGGATGTTTAGCTGTACATGATCGAATTCAAAATCAAACGTACGATGAAAAATAAATAAAAAACAATGGAATCATAATTCTAAATCTCCTTGATTGTCTTCTATCGAATGTTCTCATAATATAAAGGGCTGATCTTGTATTTTGATATGGATCTTTTGATGATTTCTTCATGTTTTCCACTTCTTTGAATCAAAATCACCTCTTAAGAATGATTCCATGATTTGGAAATTGCCTCCCAAAGTCTCCTTTATTTTTCCATTAAAACATCACTTTTATATTGAATTCTAGGTTTTTGGGTTATGTACGACCATGCATAATCAGAATTTGATGTGTATTGCAAAAATGCATGAACATTCTAAGTGCACGACCGTACACTCCTTCCAGATTATTTTTTTGTCCAAATTCTTCTCCTTTTGGTCTGTGAAGGTAATTATACTCTATAAACACACTTAAAATGAATTAAATACTAAATAACAATAAAATATAAGACATCAATCAAAAACACATCAAATATGAGGTAAAATTATGATCAATTATGTATCTATCAATAATCTTTAAAAATAAAACTAAAATTTGCTACAAAGAATACACGGAATTCATATTGCTTAATTTAATTTATTATTACTTTAAAATAATATTAAATCATTTCATAAACTGTGAAAGCATGCTTTTATCTTCTAGGTTAAAATTATATCATTTGCAATATTGTGATATATTCCTTTGACTATTTATAACACATATAATCCTATTTAAAATTCTTTACTAGGATCCTATGAGTTAGATTGATTGTTCTGAATGCCAATTTATAAGCAAGTTCAAAAAGCTCTCTTATTAAGGAAAAAGAAAATAAAATACTCTTATATATTAATAAACCTATGACATGCAACCTATAACAGTTAGATTCTTATGAAGTAGGCTTTGATGATATACTCTATGTGGCTCTATTTGCTCTCTTTGAGCATGCATATTCATTCCTTATATATTGAACTTAAAAGGTGGAAACACATACAAATTTCATGGGCCATTTTGAATTATCAAGTAGTCATTAGTACTCCTTAATAGTGGATATAAGATTTACAAAGAACATTCAATATCTTAAATTCTAAAAGCTTATCATAATACTATTAATGGGCCACTATAGCATAAAGTCTCCTCAGTCTATGACATATACAAATCCTTTTCTAAAGTATGTTTGCTACTTTTTGGCAACTTTACCAACCATAAATTCCAATTCTCTTCCACTGTTAGTATTGGTTTATGTCATATAGCCAATTAGTTGGTTATAGTTTAGCGAATAATTTTATGAAGACATTCTTTATCTTATACATATTAAGATGTATATGATAAATTCCATAGTATAAATATACATTTCAATTAGAATTATTATGAGATCGTAACTAAGATATTTATATTACATTTATATATCATCCCTAAATTCTTATTCACTATTCTATTAAGAATGGAAACTCATTGAGCATAAGAAGACTAACATATGTTATGTTTCTTTTTATGAAGTAGTTGATTTTATAGACTGAAGTATGAAGATAAATAAACTTATGAGTGCTTATAAAATAATAAGTTTACTAAACTGACCTTGTATAAGAATTCCATTTGAAAAATTACTTGTATTTCTATGGAAACTCTTATTGTGATGATTGTATAAATAATCCTTTAACTTAAGATCTCCTAAGTTCCTCATATAGGGATTGTTATGTTTTAATATTACTTATGGCCTATTTTAGTCAAGGGTTACTCAATCCGTAGTCGTTAGATATGTATGAACTATATGAAGGTAGTTGAGTGATTAATATAAAATTCATCACTCTAAAGTAATTAAGAAGAATGTTATATTATTCACGATTAGTATTCATTTAGGAAATTCTTGCCCAAGGTGAAATGAAACTTTCTAAAATAGTTTACATATATCATCAATTAAATTAATTACTAGTCGTAGGGAACTAATATGATTGGACTAAAATCGAGTAGACATTAATTTTGTGCTCCATTTCTAATCATAACATTATTTGATGAAAGGATTGAATTATTAGAAAAAGTGATCCAGAAAAAGTTAGTCAAAACCGCTTTGACATTCCTAAATATTTAGGTGGCCTATATTGCTAGGCACCAATCTTGATTTATAAATATAAATTGTTTAATTAGAGAATTAAAGATAAATAAAAGGAGTTCAATTTATTTAATCTTAAATA
Source organism: Erythroxylum rotundifolium (assembly GCA_027563915.1). Lineage (NCBI taxonomy): Eukaryota > Viridiplantae > Streptophyta > Magnoliopsida > Malpighiales > Erythroxylaceae > Erythroxylum > Erythroxylum rotundifolium. The sequence goes on along the minus strand of JAOSBO010000006.1, from coordinate 18,317,391 downwards.
TGATTTAAGGTAGTAATTTATATCCATTATCAACATATTTAGGAACTTAATAGTTCACAAACAAATAATGGTTTGAAGAGAGGAAATGTACTAATCGAGTCCCAAAGTTTTAGCAATTTTAATGTTAAATATGAGATATTTGATTGATAAAAATTAATTTGAGAAATTGAATATTATTTGAGCCTAATCAGTATTTAATTAAAATTTAATGTAATTCAAATTAAATTTTAATTTTAATTAAAATTTTATTTTAATTAAATTACTAAATGGTCTTAACCTTATTATACATGGGCTTAAACTCTAAGGAAGCTAAACACTTTTTTCCTAACCTTCTCTACACTAGTTATAAAGTTCTCCTAACACATTCTGGGGATATCATTAGAGGTTGAATACATGCTATGGTGGTTAAGATGAGTTATTTTTAGAAATGGTTCCAAGGAAACAATAAAAAAATGATTAATCTTCTCGATATGTGGTACTAAGTATGGTTTATGTTTTATTATACTTGGTGCATTAATCATGATATAAAATTTAAAGTGATTTTGGATTTCAATAAATCAAATGAAAAAGGTTTAATTCTTATTCAACTATATATAAAATTGGATCCCACCCTACTTTCTCAATGGTATGGTCCTTTCTATTATTTTGATGCAATTTAGTTTGCAATGAGGACCTATATCCTAGATTGGTGAAATGGGATCACAAAATCAAAATTTCTAGTTAGAGAGTTCATCTTCTCCATATTAGCATTAAATTATGGCAAGGATGTCATATAAAATTAGTAGAATATTTAAGAAAAAAACTGGATGATCTAGAACTCAGTCATAACATAACAAATTAATTTTTTGAAATTCATTTAATTAAGAAGGGGAAATGGTATTTAATCCAACAAATTGGTTAAACAAAAATATTTGATTATATTCTTTCCACTTTAGTTGTCTAATATTATCTTCTATTTTGTAAATAAGGTTATAGATCTCTTGCGTTAATGGTTGGCTTTATTGGTTGGTTTGTAACATTTGTTTATTACTCTCCACTTTCTAAAGCTATCATTACAAGCAAACCTAAAATATTCAAGTCCTTTAGCATAACACCTAATTTTCCATCCTTTCTCTCAACTATAAATTAATTTACAACGCATCCTCTATGATAGTTTTGACCAATTGTAGCTAAGAAGAAGAACAAAATTTAATCAGAAAGAGGGGGAAAAAAGATTTCTATTAACCATAAAAAGTTACATTTGATCATATCTAAAGCTATTACTTGAGCAAACTTAAAACCTTCCGGTTTTTTATCATAACACGCATATTTTTTGGGAATCATATCTTCTGTTTCAGTTATGGTACTTCTATCATGTTCCATTAAATTTCATCCACACATTTATGTGAACTCCACATAAATGTATAAATGAGATTTAATACAAAGTAATTGAAACAAAGGATTTGATGTGTATCTTTTGTCCCCAAGTCCTCTCATCTATAAAGTAATTTACAAAAAAGTCCTCCATATTAGCTTTAGCTAATAACAATTTTTCACATGAAAATGAAATCTTACAAGAGTGAAACAATCATGCAATCTAAAAGGAAAATGTTGAAGTTTTTTTTGGCTAAACTGGGAATGAGATTTTTTAAACACAATAGAACACAAAGACATAGTTTGGCTTTTTGAGGGGATAAAAGACTGATTGTTTGGATAGATTTGTCAATTTCTTTTTACTTTAAAAACTCTATAAAACACCTCTGTCTTTTTTAGAAACTTAAAATCATATGTTTTGTTAAGTTGTATCATTACACGTGACAGTTTTATACGTAGCCAATCACCTCATAAAATATGAACATAAATTAATAACTTACATGAGTAATATTTTATTAAAAAATATTAATGAATATTAAGCCATACGAAATAAATACTGTCACACAAGCCTCAAGTAAGCTAACATCCATCAGTAGATTCTAGACTAATTACTAAGGGGAAAAATAAATGCATTTAATCAGACCACAACTCGCGACAGGGATAGATTCTGTAGAACTCTAGGCGCTTCCAATACAAAACTTACTGTTGTATGTCCAACAAGACTTGGGAGGTCTAGATTATCCTCGGTTTCCTTACATAGCTCACCAGGTAAGCCCCTCTTCTGTAGATTAGTTATCCCCCTCTGGATGCTAAATCTTAAGCTCCCTTTCCCCTATAATCACCATGAGAGAATCATGATAGGTAGATCAAATCACACTTGCGCTTTATCTATTATTCCAACTGTTTTTCATCAAAATTGATGGGGGTATTTTATTAGTATAGATATTTAGATGCCCGATGCCTAGAAGTAAGCTGATGTTGAAAGCTTCTCAGGTTGTCGATTGATCTTTGAAGGTTCTGCTATTACGCTCTTTCCATAACTTAAGAACTAGGTAAGACAATGCTATTTGGCCTACCCATTTCTTTCATTGTTTCCCTAATCCAATTCGGTGCACTATTCAGTTGTCTCCTTCCATGTATCTTTTCTTCTTCAGGTTTGCACCTTTGCATAACATACTTCCATGCTTTCTTTGAGAATGGACACTGAAAATAAAGATGATCCATTGTCTCTATAGCCATCTGATATGGGTTGCAACTGTTAGGGATTGATATGAATCTGGATAGCCTACCAATAGTCGGAAGCCTATTTTTGGTTGCCAACAAAAGTGTATAGCTGCTTGTGGAAGAGTCAATTTTCCTAACACTAATTTGCTCCATTCCGCTACTGGTCTCGATGCCAGTATAGCTTCCTGAGCATCCTGATATAGGAGCTCAAGATTTAAGCCCTTTCCATGTTACTGAATCTTGCTTTGTAGGATACAAGGGATAATTTCTCAAAAATTGAGCTAGCTCTAATTCAGATAGTATATTTTCCAATATATTAGGCTAGAGAGAACCTAGAATACGGTCTCCTTTTGGATGCATTACCTTAAGTGGCTGTAACTCCTCTAGATTGTTAAGGATCCCATACTGTGACCATTTATCCCACCAAAATGAGGTTTGCTTTCCATATTTGACTTTATAGTATATATTTTCTCTCATCTTCTTGTTAACCCTAAGGATATTTTTCATGATTTTAGAGACATTTTTGGGCATGTTAGATTCCAAAAATATCTTCCTTTTTCATAGTAACTCATCACCCATCTAACCCATGGAGAATTCTCCTCCCTTACTATCCTCCACAGTTTCTTTACCGGTATAGATCTATTGATAACCTTTATAGGGATGATACCTTGTCCCCCTTGACTTTATACTTCTCTCCATTAACTTTGGCCCTGTACGTATTCTCCATGTTACCACCTGATAGGAATATTCTAAACATCCTCTCCATTTACTTAATAATGGTGTTAGGAATTGCTAGATGTGAGGCCCAATAGATGCTCAGGGAGCTTAAACATAAGGATATTAGCTGGACTCTTCTTGCTAGAGATAGGCATTTTGACATCCAACACTGTACTCTATCCTGATTTTATCTAGGATAGATTTATTTTCTGACGTCAGTGGTTTCTTGGATGAAATAGGAATTCCCAAGTATATAATAAATAGTTGTTGTAACCTGATTATAATTATGCTAGATAACCATTTACCTTGGGGGATTGCTCTTCATTACAAAAACATCCCTCCTTTTCCATAATTGATCTTCATTCCCGACATTTTGTTGAACATTTTAGGGCCTATAAAATGGTTGAGACAGAGTTATCATTAGCTCTTAAAAATAGGAATAAGTCATCTGTAAAACTTACGTTTATAATTTTCTCCCTTTTGCACTTGGTTTGATTTTTGAAACCTTTTGTCCCTTCCATCACCCTTTGCAATAGTCTCTTTAGGGTTTCCATTGCTAGGGAAAAGAGGTAAGGGGAGATTAGGTCTCCTTGTCTGAGTATTTTATAGGTTCTAATCAACTTGGATGACTCTCTATTCACCAGCATATTGAATGAGACCTTTAAGATGCATTGATCTACCTATTGTGTAAAATTGGTTGAAAATCTAAGTACTAACATTTTTAAGATAAAGCTCCATTCTAACGTGTAATAAGCCTTTGGAAGTCCATCTTCTAGGGTACAACTGTTGGATCGGGAAAAGAAAACATGCTATATTTGGAGAAACGGTAGATTTCAAAACTTTTAAGAAATCATTTTTCCAGCTGAAGCAACAAATCTAAATCATCGTGCCAATCCATGCATGATATGGTATAAGGATAATAAAAACATAAACAATATGAAAAGTATTACCGACTCCTTTGCTACAACTTTAAATTCTCGCTATGCTATCCTCTCCTTCTTCTTGTATCCAAATACTTTGCTTTTGAATCTTTTCCGTTAGCAATCTAAATTCTCCTTGTTGTTGTATCCTCAACCAATTTGATTTACCTTTTGTTCTTCAAGGATAATTAGGTTAAATAAATCCTTTGGTGGGAAAGGAGAAGAAATGTTTGGAGGAGATTTTCTTAGAAGAAGATGAACCAAAATTGAGACTCT